>SPJY01000659.1:256581-549276 GCA_005191435.1 Raddia distichophylla | reverse complement strand
AATCGTCGAAACAATATTGCGATCAGAATCTGCCGGGATCTGTCGGGCGCTGCGCCGCTCCACTTTGGGCCCATGGCCCATGTACCCTAGGTGCTGCGCCCCAAACCCTAGCCGTCACTATAAATTCAGTAGCCGTCGCTAGTTTAGACTTGGGTTTTGCTTAGATTATTCTGCTGTTGCAGTTTCGCCGTGTATCGGTTTGCTGAACCCTAACTTTGTGTGCTTATTCGGTAATCAGTAATTTGAGATTGCATCTACCGTGTTCTTGCTCGTGTTCTCGATTCGCTTGCAGGAACTAGCCTTCGTGGTGAGGTCAACCGTGTCTTGGCGTGGTTGATAACGAACGGAGACAGTGGTGTAGCGATTGCAGGCTTAGATCTGTTCTGATTGGAAGCCGGATCGTCAACGTCGAGTTCTCCACCAATCGTGTTTATCCTACCTGTCGGAAGATCGGGACCCCCGTCCCCATCAATGGGTGTGGAAACGATGATCAACCTAGGGATTAAGATGCCGAACTATGGCCCCTACCCCCTTTATATAGTGAAGGGGGTGGGGTTACAAGGAGGAGTCCTAGTCGGTTACGAGGTAGGATTCCTATCTCTATCCTCTAGCTAGATACATAGTTATCTAGGATTACAAGTATATCTTCCCTATTAATTAGGGATAGCCTTCTTTCCTTGCCGGGCAAGCCTTCTAGAGTCCGAATGGTACACGTCCTTATCCACCCGATTTGGTCCATCCCCTGTCGGGTGGTCTCTTACGCCCGCCGTGTGGGTACCCGGGGTCTATGTTATCCACACTCGCCGGCGCCGCAGTACCCGTGAATCGCCGCCGCCACGGGCCGCCACGCAGCGTGCACCGTCCACCTCTCGGGATGCTAGCGCCGCCATTGCACTCGCCTCGCTCGCGCCTCGCCTTCCGCGCCCCCAATCATCCTCGGATGGTCGGAGTCACCGTCGCAGTTGGCAGCGCCACCACCGGAGCTCCCTCCCCTGTTTTTCCCCCTTGTGATGTCGAGGGAGACGCCGACATGTGGGACCAGAGCAAGGCCCACTTGTCGGCTCGCCCTGCCGCACTCGCCGCTCGGTGCCTTGCCGCACGCCCGCTGTTGGCCCGTGGGGTAAAGCCGGCCCAGCGCTGCAAGGCCTGCTCGTTTATTTCCTTTTTGCAATTCCTATTTTAAATCTTTTTGTAGTAGCCGAAAAGCTTTAGTCAAAAATGGTTGCTGCACTTTAAAAATTATGTAAAAATTTATGAAATTACCTTAGTAGTTTCTGGACCCTAGAAAATTATATATTTATGCACGTCATGTATGTAGCATCATTTTTAGTTAAATAGCTAACCTAGGAGTGGCATCATTTCATGTAAACTTGGGTAATTTTCATAGCATTTCGGATTAAATAAAAATGCATGGAAAATAGGATTTATGCATTTATCCTTAAAACAGCATGGTATAAAACGTTTGGCTCATGCGTGTTGTATTGCTCGGCATATGCGTGTGCGCGTTTAGGAAGTCAAGCCCCCGAAGACCCGTTCGACAACGCCCCCTTCGTTGTCCCCGGAACCGATCAAGGCAAGTCTCCCTTCGATCATATCGTGGAGCCATTTTCGGTTATTTAGAAAATGTTTGCTAGACTTGAAAATGTGCATGCTAGTTTAAAAATGATAAATGCCGTATTTATTAGACTTAGATATTATGCCAAATAGAAAGGTAAGAAATATTGTAGGAATAAACCTAACGCTAAAATTAATATGGATTGCTCATATTTACATACCTCGTTGCGGTAGGATAAATGCTTAAAAATCTTTTATGCGGAATGATTCAATCATTTGTGTGAAAGGAGAATGTGGTTGACAAAGGTTTGGGACAAAGGGGGATTTAAAGATAGCGCATCAAGGGTGATGCTTAGTAGGAAATGGTTTTCCTCTTACCCCAAAAACCTTTCCTAGTCTAAGGACTAGGAGAGATATTTTGTCGGTTGGTGCAGTGCGGCACCGTTTTGAAAACTGGGCTAAAATATCAAACCTCTCCTAGTCTAAGGACTGTTCATCCTATGATCCTATGAACTAAGCCATAATAGTACGACCTCGAGCCCCGGTATGGGACGGGCCCGATCGTTGGCCCTCGTGGTTGGCGGTCTTGTGGCGAAACACCGTCTGGGTGCGTAGCCTCTCAAGGGTAAGGCGTACCCACTCTGCAGAGTTAAAACTGTCATGATAGCCGTGCTCGCGGCTATGAGCGTGCGAAGGGACCGATTATATGGTAGCTTCTTCATTTTAAAGCCAATTTAGAAAAGGGTTTTAAACAAAGGATTTGAGATGAGCAAAGGATTTGAGAACGATTTCGTTTGAGTTAGGTGCCACCGGTGACATTCCGGATTGGGGGTCGGCCTACCGAAAAGTGTTGGGCAGAATGGACCTAACGGTTTTGAGAAAGGAAAATGAGAAAGGATTTTGCTCTCGCTATGGCACTAATGCCAAGTGGCGAGAACCGTTTGAGAAGAGCCCAAAGAAAATGTTAGGATTTAAATCGCTTTGCCAAAACTAGTCAAATAAATGCATTTCCGCAAAATATCCTAAGCTCTCCTTGTACTAAACCGCATCTGCATAATTCCAGACATGCGAGTACAATTTGTACTCACCCTTTTTCTCCTCCCCCTTTTCAAAATTTCAATAGCTGGTCCATCCGAGTATGGCCCGCCGTCCGAGGAGGAGGACCCGGATTACGATGAGGAGGCATTTTTCGGGGAAGACTATGAAGACTAGGGTTGCGCGTTCCTACAGCCCCCGTGCCTGTGGGAGGGTTAAGTTTCTAGATATTGTACTAGGCCTGTATCTCCTTGAACTCTGATTTGCGGCCTGCGAGCCGTTGTATGTGTTTGTACTGGACAATGTTCCCGTTTGTAATAATTAGATCGTTGGCACTGTTCTGTTTTCTGTATATCTGTGTGTACTAGCCATGATCCTTGGGACTAGTACGTGTTTACGCAGGTGGAATACGATCTTGTAAATCGGGTGCCGACATAATTGGTATCAGAGCCAGGCTCTATTGGCCCTAGGACGTAGCCCTAGAAATTAGAGACCATATACTTTTTAAAAGGAATAATTGCTAAATAAATTCTTATTCTTCGCAATCCATTTCTAACTGATGATCTTTTGGAAATTTGTAGATGACGTCGTTCACTTCCAGCCTTGGAGTTGGCTACGGAGGTTTCGTGCGCCAGCTGTTGCTGATGCTTGGCACGCTTGGCTTCGGTGATCCCATGTATCATGGGGCCACTGCTCCGCGCAAGGGACGCACATGCTGGGTGGTATGCGTCATTGTCTTTGCTGCGCGTCCACCGCCTACTCGTGGACCATTCCGCTACTCTGCCACTCGTGTCAGCTGCTGTGACGCCATCCAAGACGTGTCCAGACTTGCTCTACACCGATTCCGCAGTCTGTTCACGCGTGAGCTACATGTCTCCCCGCTTCGCTACTTTCCCTCTCGCCTGCCGCACGAGCTGTTCTATCACGCTCGTACGGCCGAGGGTGAGAGCGACCCGACAGTGTACCACCTTGCCGAGCTCGTCCAATCCCTGGACAACGCGTACACCATTGCCCTGCTGGAATTGAACTCCGCCTAAGACGCCAACCGCCAGCTGGAGCAGGCCAAGAAGCAGAGCCGCGACCTCAAAAGGCGCGACTCACACCACTTGGTGGAGAAGGTCCACCTTCGCAGGAGGATCCGTCAGTTGGTTCGCGAGAACCAGCGTCTCCGGAGGAATGCCGCTTCTTCCTCCGGGACTCCTACTCCTGCTGCTTCGTCCTCCAGCCCGAAGAAGAAGGATGTTGGCACCAGCCCCACGTCCCAGCCCAAGGATCCTGCTGATCTTCCCTTGTGCACCTTCGAGCTCACCCCCAAGGATCTTCAGTTGGATATGGGTCCGACTGGAGTGAGGGCTCCACCTCCCACCCTTGTCGAGCTTCAAGGCATACCTCTGATGGTCCGATCGCCACCGCATGGTTGGCAGCCCGCTGTGGATGTCGATGATGATGATGATGAAGGAGAAGACCCCGTGGAGTTGGTCTCTGAGTTTGAGTACGAGCAGGACTAGCTCGTAGCCCCCTGTATCCTTTGCATGGGTCGATGTCGCCCTTTTCTTTTTCTTTTTCTTTTGCTTTCTTTCTTGTCTGCCGCTTTGCCGCCGCGTCCCAATAATTGGGCCGCCTCTTTAAGAGGGCCGCCTCGCCTGTGTTGCCGCCCTGTCTCCCTGCCGTACCGCGCCGCTTCTCCAGCCACGATGAGGAGGAGGTCGGAGATCTGCTCCCCGAGCCCTCGCCGCTCCGCGAGTCCTCCCCGCCGTCCTCCGAGTCACTGCTGTTCCGCGAGCCCTCGCCGCTCCGCGAGCCCTCGTCGCTCCCCAAGTCCTCATTGTTCCCCGAGTCCTCGCCCTCGGCCCGAGCCGAGCGAGTTCCAGCTCTTCCTCGAGGAGATGAGGCGTTTCCCGCTCTGGATCTATGGTGTGACCCTCCTGGTCTATTTTGTGCTTCTCTGTTGGTCGTGGATCCTGACCTTCTAGTCGTCCCGGTGTCTGTTCGTGTAACCCGTAGGAAGTTATCTCGTGTTTTGGGCTGACGTACCTGCTGTTGTGGTATCGCGCACTTGTTTGTACTCTAAAAACTATTATGTTAGGTATGTGAGTGTGCATCGTGCCAAGTTTGCATGTTTTAAACTCATGTTTTGAAAATCTGGGTAGAGCTCTTTCCCCTTACTGTCTCTCGTCCTCTAGTCAGCAGATGGTGATTTCGCGCTGGGCTGGGCATGGGGATATCACCCGGGGTCGAGTTCGTGGTGGTGCTACTAGCAGAGCTAGTGGATCTCGCCGACTTGGGAGGCAAGCTCAGTCAGTTCCTCACCCAGCTCGTTCTGTAGACCAAGCTTCCGTTGGAGGGCCTCCCCGTGAGCTTCAACTTTTTCCCTCTCCAGCGCCACAAAGAAGATCTCCCCAAAATCCACAAGAAAATCAAGCTGACTCCTCTACCCACCTTCCACCACCCCCTCGTGAGGATCCCAATTTGAGAGAGTTCATGGAAATGCAGTTCCAGATGTTCCAGAGCCTAATGAGAGAGAGAAACAATGCTCCAAATCCTCCACCCGTGCCAAACAATCCACCAGCTCCACCTCCTGTCCGTTCCCGTGTCAATGATTTCCTTAGAGCCAATCCCCCCAAGTTTGGTGGATCTGCTGATGCCATGGAGGTAGCCGACCGGTTGAAAGCAATTGAAAAGTGCCTGACTATGTTCCAGTGTGGAGACTTGGAGAGTGTCCAACTCGCAGCGTACCAGCTTACTGGGGTTGCGTCAGCTTGGTGGGACACGTTTTGTGAGTCTCATGAGGCTCCTGAGACGATCACTTGGGATGAGTTTGTTGAAGCTTTTAAGGAGAACTATGTTCCCGACAGTTCGAAGGAAGCTAAGAGGCATGAGTTTCATGCCTTAGTTCAAGGGAGCATGACCATGCACGAGTATCTCACTCAGTTTACTCTGCTGGCTCGCTACGTGCCCCGTGATGTGAGAAGTGATGCTGACAAGATATACTTCTTTAAGAAGGGCATGGACCCGGAGATTCGTGCTCAGATCGATTCCACTGAGTTCACCATCTTCAAGCAATTGTTTGCTAGTGCTGTCAAGCAGGAGGAGAATCATCGTCAGTGCCTTGCTGCTAGGAAGAGGAAGAAGGCCCAGAAGGATGTCCATTCTGGCTCTCGTTTCAAGGGTCAGCGCACCCGTGGTCGTGCACCAGCTGTCCCTCCACGCCCACGTTCTCAGTGGGTGATGTCTCGCCCTGCGCAGCAGTCAGCTCCGCCAGTTCGCACTCAGTTGTCTGCTCTCCCTAAGAAGGACCTGTCAAGTATCAAGTGTTTTGCATGCCAGCAGATGGGACACTATGCCAGTTCTTGTCCCAATAAAGGTGCCGTGTCTGCTCCGGCTCAAGCCAAAGCTGTCCTGCCGAGGCCTGTGAATTCTGGGCCAGCTCGTGGCAATTTTTCCTCATGCCAGGACTGCTGCTTCTGTCGGACATGGTCGGGTGAACCACGTCAGTGCTGAAGACGCCCACGCTGATCCCAATGCAGTGATGGGTAAGTTTTGCATCAACTCCATACCCGCTACTACATTATTTGATTCTGGTGCAACGCATTCATTCATTGTTGCATCCTTTGTTAAAAATCATGGGCTTGAAGCAAGTGCATTAAAGAAACCAAGGATGATTAAATCCCCTGGGAAAGTCATTCATACCACATTGATGTGACCTGATGTTTGCACAAAAATAGAGGGTGTGGATTCTTAGCAGACCTGGTGGTCATTGATTCAAAAGGGATAGAAGTGATATTAGGCATGGATTGGTTAGCCAAATATAAAAGTCATATTGACTGTGCCTCTAAAACAGTCAAGTTGACTAGTGATGATGGCAAGGAAACTCAGTTTGTTGCTAATTCCTGTCCTGAGAATCTGATCGCCCTGAATAAGTTGGAAGGGTCTGATCTGAAGGAGATGCCTATTTTGCGGGAATTCCCTGATGTGTTTCCCGATGAGTTGCCGGGCATGCCGCCTGAAAGGGATGTCGAGTTTGTCATTGACTTAGCCCCTGGTACCGCGCCTATCTCCCAAAGGCCGTACCGTCTTTCTGCAAATTTAATGGCTGAGTTAAAGAAGCAAATCGAAGAGTTGGAAGAAAAGGGATTTATACGCCCTAGTGCGTCACCTTGGGGTGCCCCAGTTATTTTTGTGAAAAAGAAGGATGGATCCCTAAGAATGTGTGTGGATTATAGGTCACCTAATGAGGTGACCATTAAAAACAAATATCCTCTGCCCCGTATTGATGATCTTTTTGATCAATTAAAAGGAGCCTGTATTTTCTCAAAAATTGACTTAAGGTCTGGGTATCACCAAATCAGGATCAAAGAGTCTGATATTCCCAAGTCAGCCTTTACCACTCGGTATGGTCTATATGAGTTCACTGTCATGTCTTTTGGCCTCACCAATGCTCTAGCTTATTTCATGAACCTGATGAACAAGGTGTTCATGGACATCCTTGATAAATTCGTGGTGGTGTTCATTGACGACATTCTGATTTATTCCAATTCTGAAGAAGAGCATGAAATCCACTTGAGGATGGTTCTAGAGAGGTTAAGGGAGCATCAGCTGTTTGCCAAGCTAAGTAAGTGTGAGTTTTGCATGAAAGAGGTGTCTTTCCTTGGTCATTTCATTTCTGCTAAAGGTGTTGCTGTAGATCCTGAGAAGGTAGCATCTGTGGTTGACTGGAAGCAACCGAAATCTGTGACTCAAGTCAGAAGTTTTCTGGGGTTGGCGGGGTATTACCGCTGGTTCATCGAAGGGTTCTCTAAAATAGCCCGTCCGATGACCAATTCGTTGAAGGAAGAGAAGAAGTTTGAATGGACCGCCAGCTGTGAAGACAGTTTCCAAGAATTGAAAAAGCGTTTGACTTCAGCCCCTGTGCTAATCTTGCCTGATACTCGCAAAGACTTTGAGATTTACTGTGATGCATCTCGTCAAGGTCTGGGGTGTGTTCTGATGCAAGAGGGAAGAGTGGTGGCTTATGCCTCTCGTCAGCTTAAGCCACATGAGCAAAATTATCCTACACATGATTTGGAATTAGCTGCAGTTGTGTATGCCTTAAAAATTTGGAGGCATTATCTTATGGGGAATCGCACTAAGATTTTCACTGATCACAAGTCTTAAGTACATTTTCACACAGCCTGATCTGAATCTGAGGCAAAGGCGTTGGTTGGAGTTGATCAAAGATTATGATGTGGGAATTCACTATCACCCTGGCAAGGCCAATGTGGTGGCTGATGCTCTAAGCCGCCGTCCCACCTATAATCACCTCCGGGGTGAGGAGATTTCACCGGATTTGTGTCAAGACCTTCTTAAGTTAAATCTTGGAGTGGTGAAAGTAGGTCATTTGAACTCGATGAAATTGCAGCCCACTTTGCTCAACCAAATAAAGGAAGCCCAAAAGGGTGATAAAGAAGTTCAGGAGATCAAAGGCAGAATGTTGAAGGATAGAGCACCAAGTTTTTCCGTTGATGACGAGGGTGTGCTTTGGTTTAAGAAGAGGATTTTTGTGCCTAGTGTCAGTGCACTGAAGGAGCTCATTCTTACAGAAGCTCATGACAGCCCTATATCCATACACCCTAGTAGCACCAAAATGTACTTGGATTTGAAAAGTTCGTATTGGTGGACAGGCATGAAAAGAGAGGTCGCAGAATTTGTGGCCCGTTGTAATATTTGCCAAAGAGTAAAGGTAGAGCACCAGCGTCCTGCGGGTTTGTTGCAGCCTTTGAAAATTCCAGAGTGGAAGTGGGAAGAAGTCGGAATGGACTTCATTATTGGGCTCCCAAGAACCCAAGCGGGCCACGACTCCATTTGGGTCATTGTTGACAGGCTTACCAAAGTGGCCCATTTTGTTCCAGTTCGCACCACCCACACCGGAGGCAAGCTAGCTGAGTTGTACATGAGCAGAATTGTGTGTTTGCATGGTGTGCCTAAAAAGATCGTGTCTGATCGAGGTACTCAGTTCACTTCGAAGTTTTGGGACAAGCTCCATGAGTCGCTTGGGACTCGATTGTATTTCAGCACAGTCTTTCACCCTCTGACTGATGGGTAGACTGAAAGAGTGAACCAAATTTTAGAAGATATGTTGAGAGCCTGTGCTCTGGCTGCGCCTACCAGTTGGGATAAGCAGTTGCCTTATGCCGAGTTTGCGCACAACAACAGTTACCAGTCCAGCATCCAAATGGCTCCGTTTGAGGCTTTGTATGGAAGGAAGTGCAGGACTCCTATGTATTGGCACGAGACCGGTGAGTCAAAGATATTTGGGTTGGATATTTTGCAAGAAGCCGAAGAGCAGGTCAAAATGATCCAGCAGAGGTTGAAAACAGCTCAATCCCGGCAGAAGAGTTATGTTGATAACCGTCATCGGGATTTGAAATTCGCCATTGGAGATTTTGTGTATTTGCGCGTGTCTCCTCTCAAAGGCATGCGTAGATTCCGTGTAAGTGGCAAGTTGGCCCCGAGGTTTATCGGTCCTTTCAAAATCCTTGCCCGAAGAGGTGAAGTAGCCTATCAGTTAGAACTTCCTGAGTATCTAGCAAGTGTGCACAATGTGTTTCATGTCTCTCAATTAAAGAGGTGCCTTCGAGTTCCTGAAGAGCAGTTGGTTCCTAAAGTGTTGGATCTGCAGCCTGATATGTCCTTCAAAGAATACCCGGTCAGAATTTTGGATGTGGCAGTTCGCAAAACCCGTAGTAAAGCTACGCGTTTTTGCTGGGTTCAGTGGAGCAATCACTCCGAGGCTGAGGCCACTTGGGAGCGTGAGTCAGATCTTCAGGCTGAATTCCCAGAATTGTTTCCAGAAGAGTCGGAATCTCAAGGACGAGATTCACCTTAAGGGGGGGAGGTTTGTAACATCCCAAATTTTTTAAACCCAATTTGGCACATTAATAATTTCTTAACAAATTCTTAAAATGCATAATTTAAAATGTTAATCATTTATTATTATTGCATGCATCATAGTTAATTTGGATAATGATTTAAACTTCTCAAGCATGCACCCTTGATAGGAAAATTTAATAATTTGTTTTTGCATCTATTATATTTTCATTAAAGGCAAGCTCTAAAGTTATTAAGTTTAAAAGTATTACTCTAATCAAGGATGGATACACTACTACAAGACTGACATATAGCAACACGTCCATATGTTGCTATATGTACGTATATGTGTTGCAGTTATTTCTAACATCACATAATGTAGGTGATGTTATAGGTGGTGTTGCTGAGCTCTACACTACAACACAAACCATATGATGTTGTACATATGTATATGTGTTGCAAACCAGCAACACAAATTTAGCATCACATTTATACAGAGCATGGGAAACATCTCTCAGCATCACATATATGACCTATTGCAACACAACTAAATGTCAATGCAAATTATTATTTTCTATTTCTTTGTTGGATATATTTGATTTAAATATAAATATAATTTTCATTCGATAATATAATACAATTAAATATGAACAATAATCCAAAAAAATATTTCATTGCATTTAAAATAAGTTATTGTATAATATTGCCCATACAAACACTAAACTGCACAAGCTTATAACTACAAGCTAAAAACACACATCAATATCGACATATACAAAGCTTCCCAACATGGGAACATAGGAACCTAAGAACCCTTCAATGTATTAGCCAATATCTAATGAAATTAGCCGAGTCTCTGTGCCCATGGCGCATCACATCTCATGACACGAGCTATGGTCGTATATTTTTTCAATACCATATTTCCCCCTGCCAAAATACAACAACGATGTTATAAATGGGGAATTTGAAAAAAAAAATAGTAGTGACTAGTAGCGACATCTACTTTAATGCAATAAACATGCAACTTTAAGTATGCGATTAAATTATGATGGAAGCACAACTGTTCAAATTATCTAATTATAAGTAAAGTTTTACTAGCTATTGGACTTTATAGAGATTATTTTCTATAACAATTTCACAATTTACTGTGAGCTCACTAACTTCAGGCAATTGTCAAAAGCTAAAGTCGATTAAAATTCATCAAGCAAAAAAATTTACACTAACAATAAATAGATGTCAGGTATAAATTATATATATATATTAATATTAGCCTCAATTTAAATAGTCATATAGTAGGTAAGACCTTTGTATAGAGGCAATAATGACATACCTCACTATCATGAGCTGAGAGGCTTCTTCAAAGTCCCTTGTATCATACTTCAATTTTCATATGTCCAATTTTACGATACAAACAAGAGGAACAAATGTGAAACCCAAAATGTATCGGTAGCTTGTTTTTTGTAAAAACAGAATGGAAGAAACAAGAACATGGGCTCCTAACATGAAAGTATAATAACATGAATACATAGAAAAAATTAAAAATATGAAATGACAAGAGTTATTTTTTATATGGTTTGCATGGAAGAGTTCACTATCTTATTATTAAAGGTGCACTTAATCTATTAGACACAACAGTTATCCAAACTTTATACTTATTTCATAATCAAAACACTAGCATTTGTAAATCCAACAGTGATTAGTGAAACACCATAATATAGTTGTTTGGTTTTATCTTAACAAATAATTCAGTATATATCTAGACAGAATTCGGTGATTGAAAAACCTTAATCAATTGCTCTAGCTTACTAACCAGAATTGGACGATCCAGTTTAGCCAATGAGTTAAACTTTTTATGTAAAAATAAAATTCAGGCCAATCTGGATTTGATATTTGAGCTGTCAGAAGAAATTTCCTTGATTGATAAAAAGAGTTTTTTAGAAAAAAAGAAGACATGAACCATGATAACAAATCCGTGATGCGTGCAATATAACCTGCCCTCATCATTGTACCGACAATATGGAAGCAGGAAAACTGATTAGTAGATATGCCCAGAACACCAAGAATGAACAGGCTATAGCGCTGACACCAAAGTCTCAGGTTTTTAAATTCCAGAACACATAAATATTACCAAGTGCTAGTGTTAACCACGTTTAACAAGTACATCATCTCATTGCATCTGTGCTTCGTTGTATCCTTTAATTCAAATATTGCTAGGGAGTTCTATCTACTGGAAAAACGCTCACCTGGAGCACGATTCTGATATCGGCCATGGTACCGATCACCGTCGTACCCGCCTCTGCCTCCACCTCGCTCGTAGTCATACCCATACCTACACAACGCAACACGAAGACACATGAAACCTCAAAATCCTGGAAGCTAACCACCCATTTGGTAAAAACTCGAGTCACTCGATTGATGAGTGGCCGAGCGGAGAGCACCTCACCTCCTGTTGTCGTGCCCGTTCTGCGGCGGGCTCCGGCGGCGGTCGTAGACGTCGTCCAGCCGCAACCGCTTGAACATAAATGTAATCTACACAATGCCAAGTAAATGTAATCTACACAAGAAGCAATAGTTCGCTCGCCAATGTAATAAAGGATTGCCTCCCAAACCATGGGAGCAGGCTACCACATCGATGGCGCTGAATTTCACAAGGTTAGCAGGGCCGTCCCTCCACATTGGAGTTGCTCTTGCTCACACACCATATGTCATACGTGATTCCAACTCCAAGGCGCCATCGCTCGGCAACTGGAGCGAGGTCCAGCAACCAGATGGCCACCCGACCCAGCAGGGGTGCTACCCAGAGATCCCGCATGCTGGAGCCCGCGACACGCAGATCTGACGCCGAGCGAGCATAGATCTAGCGGCGGGCGGAACCAACCGGCAGGGCGGCCGCTCCATCCCAGGGCCGAGCTCCGGCGCGAGCGCGTTTGCTTCGAGAGAGGTGGGGTTACGGTTACCTTGTGGTCGTAGTCGGAGGCGGCGGCGGCGGCGGGGGGGGAGGACGAGGAGGAGGACGGCGACGGCTGCGGCTACGGCTGCGGCCGGGGCACCGCCGGCGAAGGCCATTGGCGACGGCGAGGAGGACGAGAGGGTCAGAGGGAGACGGGCCGAGCGGCGGCGAGAGCTGAGAGACGGGGGCGGGGGCGGGGGAGAGTGAGGCCAGGGTGGGCTAGGGTTTTGGACGCGATTTGTGGACGTTGATGGAGTGATGGACGGCCGAGATTAAGGCGGTGGTATTGATGGGTAATTTTATCGAAGTGACGGATGAAGAAAAAATACCAAGTGGAAACTCTATTCTCTTTATTATTAGGTAAAGATATAATATAATATAGGTAAAGATAAAGATTCGATGAATTGATGGAGGGCAGTTTTTGCATTGACGGCAGAGGGAAAAAATTCATTATCAGGAAACACTTTTTTTAGCGGAATCTAGAAACACTTCTTTAGAGCTGGGAGTCGCTACTCGCCAACAATTATATTTTTTTCAAGTGAAGTAATCAACATGTAAAGATTATGCAAAAAAATCTTAATATTAATTTTACAAAAAATCTTAATATTAATTTTACAAAAAAATCTAAGTAACGACATAAAAGTGCAATCCCACTTTAAACACCTAGTTGGAAGCAAATAATTTTCCGCCCATTAAAGAAAATGGATTAACTATATGGGGGGAGTAATATGAGATATGTATTCGATCTCAATTTTTATTCCTTTTTTTCAATTTTTCAAATTTAAATTGCAAAATATCACAACGAGATTTCAATCTCGTTTCCTCTCAATTTCTTGATTTTCTACTGGAAATCATCGCCTTCCAGCGATTTTTCTCAACTATTTTTAAAAAATGGTAACCATAAATTTTTTTTACCTGATGAGTCCATAAATTTTTTTTACCTAATGAGTCATCTTAAAAATACTTGATTTCTTAGATGTTAAAATAATTGATTTTTCAAAATTGTTTGCTTGGATAATTGGAAATAACGTACATGTGATGATTTTTGGCCTTATCAGCCTCTTTCCTATGCAAATTTTAATCACTAAAGTTTGCCTTGGTCAATGTTGTTCAGATATATTAGTATTGCCATATTAGCAACATGTACATTAAGTGTTGTTGGCTTATGTTTAACACTTTGTTTTTCACATAAGTGTCAGCAACACATAATATATGATGCTGTACAGTCTCCCTGCAACACAACTTTTATATGATGCAGATGTGTGTTGGAGTAAATAGTCATCGTGTGTTTTCCAGCAACACAACCCACATATGATGCAAAGGGTGTGTTGCTATAGGCTAGTCTTCTTGTAGTGATATTTTCTAAAAGCTAAAGTATTTCACCAAAATTTTGTGTACTCAAAATTTATTCAAAAGCAAACTTCATTGGAATCCAGAAAATTCGAAAAGGAATTTATTCTCCCTCGGCCCAAGTCTCGGCCAACCTCTCCTTTCCCTTTCCTTTTTCCCTACCTCACCTCCTTTCATTTGTTGGGCCGACGCAGTCGCACCGGCCCAGTTCCACCGTAGCCGACCCAGCCCACCCCGCCGCAGCCTGCGCCTGCGCAGCGTGGCTCCGTGGCCTCACCGACAGGTGGGCCCACGCCGTCAGTGACTCTCTCCTTCTTCTCCCCTGTTTCTTCCTCCCCCGTTCTCCGGTCGTCGCTGCTGTTCGTCCTCCGTCCCGAGGCCTCGATGACTTGCCCTCCCAAGCGTTGCCCGACTCGGTCATCTCCCGGACGCCCTTTTCCTCTGTCCCCTTCCGTCTTGTCGCCGGTCTCACGCCCGTGACGCCGCCGAGCTCCCCTTCACGCCACCTGCCGAGATTTGCGCCGGCGTGGCCAACCTTCGCGTCGCAATAGCGATGTCCCGGGCGGAGCACGCCTATAAAAAGGTAACTGCTCCCCCGTTTTCCTTGCCTTGCGCCGACGCATTTCCATTCGCCCGAGCCAGTGAGCCTCTTCGCCATTCCACCGCCATTTCCTTCTTCTCCTCTTCTACCTCACCCTCGTTTCCCTTCGGTTCAACCTCACCCTGGGGTGGCACAGGTTATTCCAGTGGAGCCAGCGCCAGGAGCGGATTGGAGCCGCGTGGCCCGTGAGTTTCCGGAGCCGACACCGTCGTCACCACCGTAGCCCGGCCGTTGCGCTGTACCCCTTTGACCCAACGACCCCTGAGGTAGCTTCCTCCGTCCACCTTCATCCTGTCGGCCCGGAAAATTTTGGGCTCGATCCGTTACCTCGCCGGCGCCACGATACCCGTGAATCGCCGCCGCCATGGGCCGCCGCGCAGTGTGCACCGTCCACCTCTCGGGATGCTAGCGCTGCCATTGCACTCGCCTCGCTCACGCCTCGCCTTCCGCGTGCCCAATCGCCCTTGGATGGTCGGAGTCGCTGTCGCCGTTGGCAGCGCCACCACCGGAGCTCCCTCCTCTGTTTTTCCCCCTTGTGACATCGAGGGAGACGCCGACATGTGGGACCAGAGGGAGACCCACTCGTCAGGTCGCCCTGCCGCAATCGCCGCTCGGTGCCTTTCCGCGCGCCCTCTGTTGGGCCGTGGGTTCAAGCCGGCCCAGCGCTGCAAGGCCTACTCGTTTATTTCCTTTTTGCAATTCCTATTTTAAATATTTTTGTAGTAGCCTAAAAGCTTTAGTCAAAAATGGTTGCTGCACTTTAAAAATTATGTAAAAATTTATGAAATTACCTTAGTAGTTTCTGGACCCTAGAAAATTATATATTTATGCATGTCATGTATGTAGCATCATTTTTAGTTAAATAGCTAACCTAGGAGTGGCATCATTTCATGTGAACTTGGGTAATTTTCATAGCATTTCGGATTAAATAAAAATGCATGGAAAATAGGATTTCTGCTTTTATCCTTAAAACTGCATGGCATAAAACGTTTGGCTCATGTGTGTTGTATTGCTCTGCATATGCGTGTGTGCGTTTAGGAGGTCAAGCCCCCGAAGACCCGTTCGATGACGCCCCCTTCGTTGTCCCCGGAACCGATCAAGGCAAGTCTCCCTTCGATCATATCTTGGACCCATTTTCGGTTATTTAGAAAATGTTTGCTAGACTTGAAAATGTGCATGCTAGTTTAAAAATGATAAATGTCGTATTTATTAGACTTAGATATTATGCCAAATAGAAGGTAAGAAATATTGTAGGAATAAACCTAAGGCTAAAATATGGATTGCTCATATTTACATACCTCGTTGTGGTAGGATAAATGCTTAAAAATCTTTTTATGCGGAATGATTCAATCATTTGTGTGAAAGGAGAATGTGGTTGAGAAAGGTTTGGGAAAAAGGGGGATTTAAAGATAGCGCATCAAGGGTGATGCTTAGTAGGAAATGGTTTTCCTCTTACCCCAAAAACCTTCCGACTAGGAGAGATATTTTGTCGGTTGGTGCAGTGCGGCACCGTTTTGAAAACTGGGCTAAAATATCAAACCTCTACTAGTCTAAGGATTGTTCATCCTATGATCCTATGAACTAAGCCATAACAGTATGAGCTCGAGCCCCGGTATGGGACGGGCCCGATCTTTGGCCCTCGTGGTTGGCGGTCTTGTGGCGAAACACCGTCTGGGTGCGTAGCCTCTCGAGGGTAAGGCGTACCCACTCTGCAGAGTTAAAAATATCATGATAGCCGTGCTTGCGGTTATGAGCATGCGAAGGGACTGATTATATGGTAGCTTCTTCATTTTAAAACCAATTTAGAAAAGGGTTTTAAACAAAGGATTTGAGATGAGCAAAGGATTTGAGAAGGATTTCGTTAAAGTTAGGTGCCACCGGTGACATTCCAGATTGGGGGTCGGACTACCGGAAAGTGTTACGCGGAATGGACCTAACGGTTTTGAGAAAGGAAAATGAGAAAGGATTTTGTTCTCGCTATGGCACTGAGGCCAAGTGGCGAGAACCGTTTGAGAAGAGCCCAGAGAAAATGTTAAGATTTACAGTATCTAAATCGCTTTGCCAAAACTAGGCTAATAAATGCATTTCCGCAAAATATCCTAAGCTCCCCTTGTACTAAACCGCATCTGCATAATTTCGGACTTGCGAGTACAATTTGTACTCACCCTCCTTTTCTCCTCCCCCTTTTCAAAATTTCAACAGCTGGTCCATCCGAGTATGGCCCGCCATCCGAGGAGGAGGACCCGGATTACGACGAGGAGGCGTTTTCCGGGGAAGACTATGAAGACTAGGGTTGCGCGTTCCTACCGCCCTCGTGCCTGTGGGAGGGATAAGTTTCTAGATATTGTATTAGGCCTGTATCTCCTTGAACTCTGATTTGCGGCCTGCGAGCCGTTGTATGTGTTTGTACTGGACTATGTTTCCGTTTGTAATAATCAGATCGTTGGCACTGTTCCGTTTCTGTATATCTTTGTGTACTAGCCATGATCCTTGGGACTAGTACGTGTTTACGCAGGTGGAATCTGATCTTGTAAATCGGGTGCCGACATCTACAGCGAATGCTTAAGTTCAATTGGATGAAACTTGATTTATTGAATTCGAAGCTTTTACTTAATATAGACACTACAATGAATTAAGTATTAGTAGTGTACCTGCATGATTCGAGTACAGAGTACGAATATGAAATTCTATGGAGACAGGACAATATCCATTTTTTAAAACTGCAGGAGCTAATCGGGCCTTTGGCAAAAAACGAGTAATAGTGGCAACCAGGGAGTATTGGAGTCTGATACTGTCATCCTTATACGAAATGAAGCACATGGATGCAAATCTGAACTAAGCCATGGCCGAATGAAATGCATAAACCGTAATGCATAAATCTGAACAAACCTCCTGCACATCCCTAAACCCTAAATCATTGACCACAAACACTAAAATTGCTGGAATCGCCATCCACATATGTAAAACCCCTAATCCAAATCAGAAAATCCTTCAAAATGGGTTAATCCATCACATACACCTTCCAAATCAAACGTCCTCGTACGTAAAACGGTCAAATGTCCCAGATCTGGGCACACGCACATCAAGCATCGCTCGTGGGCAACAACGGAGCAGGGGGAATGAAGCACCATAGGTCGCCGCCATGAACAAAAGGACTGCAAGACATATGGCATACCTTGAGCTTGATTCGTCGGATCCGCCGGACTCAAAGCACCGTTCGCCAATCGGAGATCCCAACGCTCTCGGCCTGGGAGCCGAACCTAGCAGCTTCGGTGGCCCGCCCGGACAAGCTCCTCCCGTTGGCCCTCCGCAAAGTGGTCGCCGACATCTCCGCAGCAGTCGCCACCCTCGATTCGCTCGGGCGCGCGAGGGACAAGTTCGTTGGTGTCGTGCGAACGCTGCTCGCCACAGTAGCCACCCTCCAGCCCTCCAAAGATAGAGGCTGCCCGCATCACTGTGCTTCCCTAATTTTATTTTGAAGTGCCTGTGTACAGCCTCTGGTCCTCCATTTCACTGTGTATATGGGGTGCACAGTACTTTGGAGGGCCCGTTGTGGGTGCTCTTAAAGCGCCTAACGTCTTATTCATTTTTTCATTCTTACGCCGCTTATAGTGCAAGCACATAGCCGAGATACACTCATTGGACATCATGTTCTTCACCACCTTCAATTAATACATAGACTAATGTGAAGTTAGTATAATAATACATTTGGTTGACCATGCGGAGGTATGAGGAAAAATGAAGAGTTACCACCTTCACAGCAAGTTTCTCAAACACATATTTGGCCTTAGCCTCCAATGCCCTCTCCTGTCCTTCTGGCAAATGATATCTCTCCTAATAATAATCATATGATTAAGTTAACAACCATGATTTTGCAATTAACAAAGGACATAAACAATGAAGGCATGAGTTTATATTGATCGAAGAGTATATATCTATATTACCCAAAAGTCAATCTAGACCCAGTGTGAAATAGTGCCATGTTGGCCATCTATAGCCAACTTATAGTGTTCCCACTTTGTAGCCGGCTGAGAAACACCTTGCAGCACTATGTACCATCCTTGGATAGTGATACCGAAGAAGATTCCCCAATTGGCCGTTCACCGGCTCCAGCCTATTCTTTCCACTCCATGCAAGATCCTCCCATTTCTTGCAAAATTTAAAGACATGAAATGCATGTATATTACATGAAAGATATAAAATACGTCCAAAATTTTCTTATTGCTTCAACTTACCAATTGCCATGGGGAATGATCACTCTCCGTGACTGAGGGTTACTAACTGATGTGCTCATTAGGTTAGTGAACCTATACCTGAAAATAGTTAGTAAAATAGTAAGTATATGAAAACACCATCTTATTATTACCTAAAAAGATAAAAAAAAAGACATCACTAAGTACCTGAAGGAAGGTACAACGACATCCTCTCCCTCTTCGCCACCCTCTCCCTCTAATTCACCTCCCTCTTCACCATCCTCTCCCTCCTCACCATCCTCTCCCTCTAACTCACCTCCCACCTCACCAACTCCACCCTCTTGAGCATTTCATACCTCTTCAACGGCCTCCATTTCAGCATCTTTTGGAGGACAAGTCTCCAATTGAACTTGTTGAAGGCAATTTGCCAACTCTCTTCGGTGGCTTTGCTGAGAACTGCTGCCCCTGAAGAAAGAAATAACTAAACCTGCTGCCCTTGAGGTCTTCAAAGATGAAAAGTTTTCCCTTCCTTGTCCCATCAAAGAGCAATCTTCCGTTCCCTTTCCTTTATTACGATGTGAAAACATCCTATTTAAGAAAATGGACTAAAACATAATCATATAGATAACAAAATAATTAAATGGATAAAACATAATTAAATAGATAAGAAAATAATTAAATGGACAAGAACATAATTATATATACAAGTAATTACTGTTTAGAAGTCATCAAGGTGTGGAAGTTCATCAGTAACTCTTTGTACAGTAGAACGTCATCTTGTTTTGCGAACAACAGGTGAAACATTGATGGCACGACGGCGTTGTTTCTTATTCTGCTTTTTCGTGGAACTTTTTCAGCAATAACATCAGTGTGGTCACCAACTAATTCATCAAGGGATATTTCAACTTCTACTTCAAATGAGCATGGCATACCACCTTCTTGGTGGGCCTCGTGGACAGTATTGTCTATCTCAACTTCTGTGTGTTCATCGCCTCCAGGAATCGCTAACCTCCCTGGGGGATTTACCTTTTGAACAATCCACCATGACTTCAAGCTCTAAACTTTGGTACATGGATAAGGCAAGTAATACACCTGTTCAACTTTGTGCGCATGAACAAATGGATGGTATCCCGAAAGGCGTGATGAATGATTAACTTCGATCAAACCAATTTTATTATTATGTTTGGTGCCGGTGTTAGGATCAAACCAAACACAATGAAATATTTTGATATCACCCACAAGAGTTTCATCACTTGTGCAGTACCGTGGCAAATAAATGTTAATGTTGTGTTCATCTGCAAAATATGTGCTCACGTAGTACGACATTTCCTTTAGATAATATGCTTTAGCGATGCATCATACAACTCTTACTTTGTTACGCACAGTTGCCCTAATATTTTTAAGGCTTCTTTCTATTGGATACATCCATCGATATTGTACGGGCCCGGCGACCTCCACTTCATAAGGTAAATGCACTAAAAGATGTATGACATTCATAAAACCTGGTGTAAATACTTTTTCCAACTTACAAACAAGCACATGTATATCTTTCTTCAATTTTTCATCATATTTTTATTTATCTCCTTTGAACATAGCTGCCTGTAGAAAAAACTAAGCTCAGCTAACATTGTCCAGATTTCATCTTTGAAATAACCAGGAAGCATCACAGGAAGCAGTCTGTCTATTATAATATGATAATCATGACCCTTGAGGCCACTGATCTTCCCGGTGTTTATGTTCACCGCACGTCTGAGATTAGCAGCATGACTGTCAAGAAATTTAGTATTCTTCTGCCATAAGAGCACCTCCTTTTTTTCAGCCAGTTAAAGACAGTATGCAGCTCGTGGCTTCCCAGTGCTTCCATCTTGATCCTGTATGTGAGCATCTTTGAGCCCTAATTTTTATTAGTGGCATTGATGATAAAATTAATTAATATATAGTGCTCGGGGGTTTTTGGTTTTCTCGGAACCCTAGCGAAGACTCGGCGATTTTTATAAACCCTAATTTGAAGCGTCGATAAATTTTCTGAGCTGCTCCAAGACTTCTAGTGCGTGACCGGGCGAGAGAAGAGGTCATGTATAGATTAGGAGTAGTTAGGTTTATTTCCTGTTTTTCGTCGGATTTCAAAAGGGGTTCGAATATCTTGGACTATGCCGGATCTTAGCGAATTCTTGAAAACTCGGTTTCCGTAGTCCACCTCTTCTAAAAATACCTAATTATATCCTTGTGAGATTTCTAGAGAGAGAGAGAAAAATCCACATATTTTTCCCCTCACTTTTAGCCGAAAAATCCCCTCTGTCGGACGGCGTCTGGAAATTCCAGACGGCGTCCGACCAGCCCAAAAATCCGAAACAGTACTCTCTGTCGGACGGCGTCCGGTGGTTACCGGACGGCGTCCGATCAAGTTCAAAATCTGGGTTTTCTCGCTGTCGGACGGCGTCTGGGGGGCGTCCGGTCCATTGAAATCGCACTGTCGGACGGCGTCCGGTAGTTACCGGACGGCGTCCGATCAGCGTATTTTTGTGAGCAGTAGCCGCTGCCGGACGGCGTCCGGTGCCCGTCGGACGGCGTCCGGTAGAGGCTAACGGCTAGTTTTTTTGTCCTCTTCCGAGGGGCAACGGCTAGTTTTGCTCTAGGGGCTATAAATACCTACCTAGTGGCTGGCTACTTTGAGGTTTGCTGCTCCACTTCACCTACCACATTCATAGCTCATCAATTAGGTGTTCTAGAGCCATTCCTCCACCCACAAATCTTCCAAAGCCACAAATCATCATTCCCCAATACCGAGCTTCATTGAAGTCCTTCGATCCGGCATGATCGGGGCGTTTCGGGCTTATTACTTTTGAAGACGGCATCCTTCGTGGAGGCGTGGGCTTGGGAGTAGGCCTTGGCGTGTGGCTACTCTCGAGTCGGTGTACGGGTGACGGAGTCCACCTCGCCGGAGTGGCGGAACGACTACCGGGGAGTAAGTGAGGCGTTAGGCTCGGGAGTGAGCCGGTCCTTGTGCGCAAGGGGTAGCCTCAACGGAGAGTAGGAGTTGCGGCTCCGAACTTCGGTCAAACAAATACCGTGTCTCCCTCTCATTTATTTTCCCGCACTTACTCTTATTGCATTATGTGTGATAAATTGAATGCCATGTCTTAGTTGCCTTGTAATTGCTTGTCGCTTCCGCTCTTTTGATAATTGCAACTAGGATTGGTTAACTCTTAATATGATGCTTAATTGAGAATAATTAAAACAAAAATTAAAATTGCCTATTCACCCCCCCTCTAGGCCTTAGGATCCTCTTTCACTGTAATAATTCAAGGGTAGGTCGAGTAGAGATGTCAGCCATATCTTTAACATCTACCTTGTGACAGTGAATTAGGTAAATAGAATAAGGGAGGTTCCAAATTTAGGATATGTGAGTCCAATTATGTCTCTCCTTAAAATCTTTGTATCCATCCTCTGTCATGATTAATTTGTTATGCCAATAAACAATTTCACGTGCCGTCACAAGCTTACGTGGACCCTTAGTTATGATTTGTCTTTTTGAAATGCATCGCTCTACGTCCTAAATGAATGATTGGCAGACTGAAACGTCGATCACAATTAAAGAAGCAAAATTTATCGCCATGATTCAGGCGAAATATATCCGAATCACCCATGCAAAGAGGACAATATAGTCGACCGTGTGTGCTCCAACCCAAAAACATCCCGTATGCTGAAAATCATTAATGGATCAAAGGTATGCTGCATGCATATTGAAGTACTCTTTTCTATTGATGTCATATGTCCTGACTCCATCCCACAGTTGTTTTAATTCTTCTATTAACGGCTGGAGAAACATATTTAGATGTTTTCTAGGATGTTCAGGTCCCGGTATGACAATGGTGAGGAAGATGTACTCATGTTTCATTCATAACACCGGGGAAAGACTGTATGGGATCGCAAAAACTGGCTAGCATGTGTATGACGACGCATTTGTGTTGAATGGCGAGAACCCATTAGTTGCCAACCCAATTCGCACATTTCTAGGATTTTTAGCGAAATCTTCATCACATCGATCCAACGCCTTCCATGCATCACTATCCAAAGGATGACACATCATTCCCTTATTAAAATGAAGACCGTCATATGCTTTGTAGTTGACTTTGAGAGATACATCCTATTCAACCTCTCCGTTAAAGGCAAGAATCATTGCACCTTCACTGGCACTTTCGTTCGCTGCACATTACCATCTTCATTGGCAAACTATATGTACCTGGACTTGCCACAAATTAATCAATGGTCCTCCTTCTCATTTTCCCTCCAGAATAACATGCAATTCTTCTCAGAGACATCAATCTTTTCATACCGCATCCCTAAGTTGCTTAGTAGCTTTCGGGATGGATAGAAGCTCTTTGGCATCTTATTAGGTTTCGGCAGGATGTCGAATATTAATTCGACGATGCCATTAAAGCAAGGTACAGAGAAGTTGTACTTGGACCTTGTTGCCACCCACCTTGTGACAACTGCAAGTTGGATGACATCTGTGGAATCATGCAACAGATCTTGAAACACCAAGAAAAAATTAAAGAAATTCTTCACGTATAACAGTTCGGCATGAAGGAGTACTTGCACAGGTGATGCGCCATGTTAACCTTCAGCTTTCGTGAGAAGTTTCGACACATTGAGCAAGGACACTTG
Organism: Raddia distichophylla; assembly: GCA_005191435.1. Classification (NCBI taxonomy): domain Eukaryota; kingdom Viridiplantae; phylum Streptophyta; class Magnoliopsida; order Poales; family Poaceae; genus Raddia; species Raddia distichophylla. Next base: position 526,079 of record SPJY01000659.1, on the reverse strand, counting down.
GCTAAGCCACCACCAGGGTTCGAGGCATAAACAAGGTTCATGAAATCTTGAGTCTTTACCCTCCATTCACTTGTCGGCGCCTCATTGCATCTCCAACCCTCATACATCCATATTCGATCTACTTCCATTTGAAGTTACTACAAGAATGAATTAGTGTGAACATGTGTTTGAAGTCCTACCAAGTGTTCTAGGTAAGGATAGGTCCTAAACCCACCCAAGAATGGTCGGTGATAGCGCGGTATATATGAGATGTCGTACGATCCAAACAAAATTTCGGCAGCATAACCCCGCTATTCTCCGAATACACGTCCTGTTGCTGTGCATTGGAGAACACAGAGATATGCTATCGAAATAATCGTTCGGATGCTACGACATGTCATGCATAATACACTATCACTAACCATTCCAAGGCTGTCCAAAAATATGGACAATTCTGGAGTGACACGGATCACAGATAAAGGTGACCTGTGTCACTCCCAAACGGGTGACGTATGGGATAGGTGACTAGTGACTTGTGTTGTCAAAATATGAGATATGTGAAAGGTGACGTATGGGATATAGTTACAATGAAAAAGCATTATATAATTATATTTCAAATTATAGACAAAACTATTGAATTATGTAATGAATTGGAGACCGCTCTCCTCTCCTGGTCCATTTCAAAAGACTAAGAATTATCAAATACCCTAGCATTGCAACTTCAAACAATGGTGAAAACATACATATGGTTATTTCATACAAGCAATAATTGTAACAAAAAGAAGCAAAATTTAAGGTTTGTATTTGTAAACAAATGCTAGATGTGTTTGAGTTCCTTCGGATTCAAGCAACCTCGAGGCCTCTATGCCCTAATTGTAAAAAAGTTATTTTAATGAATTAATTTTAAACAAGTTGACAAACAAAATGTATAAAAATGAAAAGAACAACACTTACAGTAACTTAAGAAGCTTATCCCGAGCTCCAAGCAATTTTAAAATTGAAGAAAAATTGTGCAACATTATGACCATACAGTGATTTATAAGCTTAACAGTAGTGCATTTTTATTTGTATACATCAAGCTTACAATTACCAGTGAAATTACGCTGCCATATATATCAGATAAACGAATCTCAAGAGCATCAACTATATAAATTATTATTTGTAGTGCATTTTTTAGAAACTACAACTTTCACATCCCAAAGAAAGAGAAGAATATCCACTAACAATGCTACCATCATACTAAGATTGAATATAGGGGACTTGGTAAATTATTACCTGCTTGCATCTGCCAAAAGATTCACCAAACTTGGTCAATCTTCGAACCTAGCTTTTGTGATTCCTTGAAGAAGTTGTCATACCTACACACCAAATAAAAGGCACCCGCAACCAATTAAACCAACCCCTAAGAAAATATTACGCCACAAGTCAACAACTAGCACTGTCATAATAGAGCATCACTAACTTGAGCATGAAACCCTTCAAGATATCACACAGCCTAACCCCAGATCTCTCGTCCTTCCTCCCCTCACTACAGGAAATGAACTCTACGTGGGCGGCCAGAAAAGTCAGTGTCGGCTGCCAGGAAGCCGCCGACCAACCAATATCGGCGGTAACAACACAACCGCCGACACAGATAAAGTAATGTCGGCGGCCCAGTCGAGTTTGCCGACAAAGGATCAGCCCCCTCCCGCCACCAGGTTGAGAATTCAAATTTGGAGCCCGCCCATTACTCTATGTCAGCGGCAAAAACAATGCCCCCGACATTACCCCTCCCCCAGACGGAGGTATAACGGCTTGAACGGGACGACATCAAACTGGTCCCACGCGTCAGTCAGGCGACATCGCTGCCATGCGGGGCCAGTAGCTTGGCTGCAAGGGAGTGACATAAACCCTCTATGTCGGCAGCATTTACATGGCCGCCTAGACTGATAAAAAGAATTATCAGTGGGGTGCGGCGGGGCTCGAACCCAAGACCTATGGGGAGCCCGCGCCGCACCGCGCGCTGATAACCGGGTGACTAGAAATTTTCATTCAACATAAGATAGCCGCAAAATGTTATTAATATTGCGCGGAAGGTTCTGTGTCGGCGGCTATTTCCTCTACCGCCGATACAGATGTAACCAATGTCGGCGGCCCTTTGTGATACCGCCGAACTGATCAATCTATTTCGGTGGCCGCTGCTTTGACCACCGACACAGTTCCTCCCCCCAAGCCCACCTTCGGTCCGGCCCTCCCAGGGCCTACGAGGTGTAGGCTAGGTGCCATGTGCCTTCCTAGGTCATGCAATGGGCATAAGGGCTTATTGGGCAGGGTAGTGCCGTCTCGGTTGTAGCTGTATGGCACATTCCTTTGGAACCGTAAGCTGATCGAGCCCGAAAGCAGATAAGACGTCCGGGTTCCAAAGGAACTCGCCGTAGAGGTCGAGCCGAGACGACACTCCCCGTTCCAATGAGGCCTTATGACAATAGCATAACTTAGGAACTCACTTGGTACCTAGCCTAGACCTCGTGGGCCCCGGGAAGTGCCGGAGAGATGGCGGGCTTGGGGGGGGAGTCTGTCTCGGCGGCCATGGATCTTTTATCCATGAAGCTCGTGAAGGAGGCCCTCAGGCTTGCCCGTGTAGATGCGGTGATGAAGCATTACCGCAAGAGGGGCAGAAAAATGACTAGGACAGCAGCAGGTCGGGAGTACCTCACTGCAGACCAGTACCTCCCATGGCGTCTAGACTGGATGGACATGTGTACACGTGCTTGGAGGGACCTGTGTAGCATGTGGGCGTCCTAGGAGTGGATCGACATGTCTAAGAGAAACCGGGATTACGCCATAAGTCAACAACTAGCACTATCATAATAGAGCATCACTAACTTGAGCATGAAACCCTTCAAGATGTCGCACAGCCTAACCCCAGATCTCTCCTCCTTCAGCTTAGCCGTGCAATACAGCAAGAACATGAAGCACAACCTCATTGCAAGAACCCCAAGCTTTAAAAGCACATTACGAATCGAGCATCTCACCGCAAAATATAGAGCATTCCTCACCGATCTGTTCCCGAATGACGACGAAGCGAGGAGCCCGCCCTTCCCCTCCTCCAGCAGTGTCGCGGCCTCACCGGCGACGCCCTCGTCATCCCCCAGCTCCTGTGCAAGCGGCGGCACGGGCGGCGGAGTGGGTGGCAGGTGAGCGCGCGGTGACACGGGCGGCGGTGTGCGGAAGCTGGCCAATGGTTGGCTCAGGCGGCGGCACTGGCGGCAACAAGGGGGAGCAGGCAAGCAGCGCCGTGGGGGAGCGGCGGCGCGAGCAGCGGCTTGAGCGGTGGAGCGGGCGGCGACGTGAGCGGCCTGCGCGGGCAGCAAGGCGTGACGACGGCAGCGTGGGGGAGCTGGACGGCGTCGTGGGAGGGTGTTTTTTTGGGGGCTAGGTCAAAGAGAGTAAACAACGGGCCGGTCGGGATGTATTTTACTGCGACCCTACGCACAACATTTGTTGCTATGCGAGTGAACGTAATTTCGTCACTTTTGGTTGACGGGAATACTGCCGCATCATCCCCCAAACACGTGATGCGGCGGCAGCGTAATTTCATTGGCCTGAACCGATGAAATTGTTGGCCAATTTCATCGGCCTTTCGGAACCGACGAAACTATTGACAAATTTTTGTCGGTTTAAGCCAACCGACGAAATTGTTTCCTTATTTTCATCGGTTTTTGTGGACCGACAAAATTAATTTAGGCCGACGAAAACTATTCGTTTTCCCATATGCCCTTTTCCGCCACCCTCCCACCCGTTGGCCACGAACCGCTTGTGGCGATCGGGTCGCAAGCGGGTTAAAGCGAACCGCTTGGGATGAACCGCTTTGGAAGCCCCGATCCGCAGTAGTGGGTGGCTATGACTCCACGAGCCTAGCTAGTCCAGATAAAATATCATGTATACTAATTTAAAAATCCTGCACCCACCACTGTGCGGCTGGCAGGAAAATATGGGTCAGCACGCAGGAACACGGTCATTCGGGGTCACGCTGATCGCAACCGGTTCAATGGAACCACTGTTTCAAACAATTAATCGAGTCATGAATGCACGAATCCAATTCAATCTAGTGCCTCCCATCTTCTTAGAGCAAAGTAGAGATTTGACAAAGGTAATCGTTTGCTCTCGTCGCCATGCAATATCTCCAGCAGTTTGCGTAGCGTAGCTTACCGTAGTGTAGCGTAGCGTTTCAGTATAATTTATTTTTTTTATATAGCCTATTTTGGTGTAATAATTTGTAATGATTTTTTCAGGCTTTTAGTAGTCCTCTTAAAGATTCTAAAACTATTTTTAAATTATTTTTTTATTACATTTAAACCACTCTTTAAAGACTCTCAAATTTTACTGAAATGCTACGCTACGCTACACTAAGCTCAAATGTACAAGGCCTTCATCGGACCGTCTTGTGCTGCTTACATGTTGAGTAACCTCGGCACCAGATACAGAGCAGCCACATATAGGTTTTATTTGTTTTAGCTGAAAGTTTCTGAAAGTTTTAATCTAAAAAATTATGGTAGCTCGAAAAACGTCTCAAAGAGTTTAATTTTTGTTAAGTTTTTCTTAAAAAATTCTAAAAGAAATTATTTAAATTTCCGTAAAAATGACTAAGCTTGGTGTACTAACGAGTATTACCATATTTCATTTGGGAAATGGAGTCATAAATGGAGATAGCGGAAATTTTGAATGATCACTACTCAAATTGTATCACGTGTCTGGTGCATAGATAAAGAAATGATAGCGCGGCAGCATGGCCCGGGAAAAGTACAACGGAACGGTCGTTCCTCGGCAACCATGACCGTGATCACGTCGACGTCGAGGCCAGGTGATTTTGTAAGTAAGGCCTTGTGGGCTGTGGGCATTGTTGCCCGATATGGCAGTATAAAAATATTTCGCCATGATGGCCTGTCCTGTTCAAGGTGGGCTGGAGGCAACAATGGTGAGCTAGATGGCACCTGCATTCTGCAGCACAATTATACAAAATTCCAGAAAAACCGAAAATACGTTGTATATTTTGCAATTCAAGACACATCAATTCATGCAAAAATTACATGGTTTGTATTCCACTATTATTATAAATTGCACATTAATTTAGTCATTTTAATGCCTGCATAATTAATTATTTAGGCACATTGATTGTCCATATAGTTTTCAACACTACCAATACTAAAGAAATAGCCTAATTTACTGGAAATTAAAGCACTATTAGTACCGGAGGAACAGTAGCAATTTTAGACTATCAGTACCGGCTGGAGGCAAGAGTAAAGATACATTTTGTAGGCGGGTACAGACCAATTGTCACACGGACTCATCGGTAATGGTTCGTAATATGAACCCGTGCTGATAGGTGCTCATCAGTACCGGTTCGTATGAACCGGTACTAAAGGATCGTTCCACTACAAGGGGAATGACCTATAACAACGTACTCATATGGTGATATATGTACGCATATGTGTTGCAGGCATCAACAAGATGACATAACGTAGGTGTTATTGCTATAGGTGGTGTTGCTAGCTGTAGCTGTATTTAGCATCACATGTATGCCTTATATTAGCAGTATTTGACAACATTACTTAAACGGTCTATTGTAACACCATTAAATGCATGTGTATATAATTATTGTTTTGGTACATAATATAGTTGCCACATTTAATTTATAAAAGCTGATCTTGAACAACTATAAAAATGGGCAATAATCAATAATTGAATTTTATTCTTATAAATAAAATGTAATGTATATCACTTCACATAGAGATGAAAAACAACTCCTCTGTTCATACGTATAGAAGCTAACAAGTCATAGTCGACTTAAAATTGTGAAATACGACAAAGTTGTCTACTTAATTCCTATTCTCTTCTGTCTAAGCTTCCCATCTCTCATCCTGGATTGGCTTAATACATTATCCGCTTTCTCCCTCTTCTTCTCAAGATCCTACAAGATCGCCCATCTTTTTATCGGACTCAACATAGAAGCAACAATTGGTATGTATTTTGTGATTAACTCAGATTCAAGGATAAAGCTTCAACAGAGTGGGCATGGGACCTGTAGGAAGGAAAATTTACTTAAGCTACAACAAATGATCATAGCAATCATTTTTCAAAATTATATCAATAATGGTGCAAAGCGAGTTCAATGGAATCTTAGAAAATCATCTATAATTTTAACTAAAGTTCAAAGAAAGAAAGCAAAGGCCGAATAATCTTTATAAATGTATTTCCGCAACTACATTTATCAACTCAATAGCACAAAGAAAATAGTTTCAGACACTAAATAAACCAATTTCTACATAGGAAATAAATGTTTCCTCTGATCGTATTATTATTAAAACACACATGTACTGCAAAGTTTATTTTTGTTGACATATTTCAATAAAAGCAGCTGTATGCAACTTGACACATCTGATTACCCAAAGTAGACAGTTCCCAATCAAGTACACCAATTACTCGATCCTGCTGAGAAATAGCGAAAATTGAGTAAATACTACCCATGAGAAAAATACAAACCTCTGTTTGGGTGGAAAACAAGATTGTCAACACGGTATCACCATGGACAAGCTTATTCACCAATCATGTCGATGAATCTTATTCTGACACCAGATCAAGCTAGATCAACCATGTTCTGATAACGTGCAGGCTTCCCCTTCACTAGCGAAAGAAAGATCGCAGCTTCCATCTTTCCGCCTACATCAGTAAAGTGTTATTATCTATAAATATAAATGGAGTATCACCTATATAAATATTTGTAACATGACAACTATAGCTCTATTCTGATTAGTATTTGAGTGATCAGGTCACAAGTTGTAACATCTATTTCACAGGCAGTCCATAATTGCAACTTGCATCACTTATAGACCAACGACGAACAAATAATCATAAGTCAAGAGCAACAAGACAGAGCACATTAGTTTTTAGAGTCGTTCAGGATAACTAATAAACAATGCTTCACAAACTAAGTCATTTAGAGAAACCTATCAACAAGTGGTTCACTGCAAGATATATCACCGTGGGCCAGTATATAGCCCCAAAAGCTATAGTTATGTAACTCGATGATAGTGGAAATAAATTGGTTATGTGCTTCGTTCTTCTTAAGTGTAGTATATAGATATTAACTTCTTAAATGTAGTATATAGGCCAATCCAGTGCCCATTTGGCCTATGGATCTCTTGTATTTGCCATTGGGTGGAATATAAACATGTGAGATATTTAGGCAGTTCTTATAAAAGCAACCAGATAAACACAGCATAGCACTTGTCTTTTGCAATAATTGTCTCTTCTCCCATACTTTTGCAATTAACGCGGACACATCAACTTTCTGTATATTAGTCAAAGTTTGTGCAGCAGCAAAATATATAGTTGTCCTTCTAGTTGGGGTTACTCCCTGCATAAAAAGGCACAAAAATTACCACATTATCAAGGGCATAGTTACATCCGATTGACAGAGATAATTCATGGAGCGTATTTAAGCTCTTACAATGGGATTGTGAGAATTCTCACATCTGCTACTAGATGAACTCTAAATGTTATAGAAGAGGAATTGATTTGAAAAGTTTCAAAGTGTCATTGCCTCTTAAGAGTCTGTGTTTAATTAATATGAGCCTTGTAAATTCAACCAATGGCCATGGTTGCTAGTTCTCAACACAAAGTTAGGATTATTCTCATTCGGTGTGTTTCTGTATATTGCAGACAAGCACAGGTACCATGTATTTGTGCTAAAAGCAACCATCATGGTGTTGAAGAATGGAAGGCTCATAGGTAAAACTGATCAAATTTCATATTAAAGCACTACCCACTACCCGTAATAATATATCAACGGATTGATAGACTGGTCAGTAAACCAAAAGAATGGGCACGACAAAGAATGCTCAATAGAAAGCATACCAGCAACTTGTTATCGAAGTATATTAGCCCTTCGGTATACTCCATTTTGTAGAAAGGAGTTCCAATCACACTTGCATCCTTGCAAAGATAAAACACCTTAGGGACTAGAACAACCGCGCAATCTATATCTAAAATTTGATACTACTAAAAAGCAGGTAATGACACTTTACCATAGTCACACATATCTGATATGTATCAGTAGGATCTGGTACCTTCAAATTACGAAAATATAAAAAAATTGAGCTAAACTGCAAAAAATGTGTAACACAAATAATCAAATACTACATGGCAAGCAGGAAATTGGGTAACACAGTGAGCACACACACCATTCACTGTGAAAGGATAACCAATAATTGGTAATACCTTGATACCTATGTACAAATACAAACGGACCACCTCTTCTCTGACAAAAAAGATGATTTATAAAACGCCATTAACAAGAAAAGGGTCACTCCATTCAAGCTGTAACATGCTAATAGGTAATTAGATGTAACACCCCAATTTGGGGGACTTTCAAATTTGAGCCGAATTCAAATTTTTGTTTGAATTTTTGGACCAACCCTGACACGTGGGCCCCGATGACAGCCTCTCTCCGTTTCTCTCTCCCTGTTTCTCTCTCTCGTTCTCTCACTCCCTCGCGCTCTCTCACTGCCCCATGGGCCGCCGCCGTTTGGCCATCCCCTCACTACATCGTCGCTGGCTCTGACATGCGCCTCGAGCCACGCGTGTCGTCTCGCCCGCCACGCCGCGTCAGCTCCCCTGCTCCGCTCTGCCAGTGCCGCTCGGTCCCGTCGCCGCACGGCTCGCCTCCCCGTGTCACTGAGAGCGTCCTGAGACCCTTAACACAGTCCACCGCCTATAAAGCCCCGAGCCACCCCCCCCGGCCTTGCCTTTACGAATTTCCCCCAAATCCGCTCCTCGTCGGCGTTAAGCATTCTCGGCGAACCAGTGAGCCCCCTTGCAATTCGTCTAGTCCAAATTTCAGTCGGCGTTGAAGCATTCCCGAGAACCTCCCTAACATTTTCCCTCTCCCAATTTAAGTCGAGAAGCCTTGAATCGCTGTGCCGGCGTCTCCTCTGCTTCAGCCGTCGGCGAGCCCTGTGTCGCCAGCTGCCCCCGAGCCTTCCCGTCCACGCCAAGGCTGGTGGTTAGCACCTCCCTTAACCCCTCTAGCTCCTCGAGCATGCGCGTAGCCTGTAGGTCCCTCCCGCGGCTTGGATTGCTTCGGCGAGCCTTCACTCCGCCGCCGTCACCGTGCCGCTGAGTCCGGGCACCACCGGCCACGGCGCGAGCATCTTTTGGAACCGTAGCAGGCCGTTGACGCCGATGCGCGCACGCACATGGCCGTTAAAGGGCCCCAGCGCCGCTGAGCCGTGTCACCTCGCTTTGAGGTTGACGATGAACCAGATCCATTGGATCAGGCCTCAAGATGCGTGCACACCTCTAGGCGATGCGTCACTGGCAAGCGAGCCCCACCTGCCAGGGAAGATCCCCTCGCCTGCTCGCTGGAACCGCAGCTGCGTGTCACTGACCGGTGGGTCCGTGGACCCACCTGTCCGGTTTAGTGGAAGCGCCTGTGGTGCGGGCGTCTTTCGTCCCTTTTTCCTTGGCACCTTTTGAATTTTCGCTTTCGGCGTCGCCGCCCAAGCCCCGCAGGTGCGCGCACAAATGGGCCCTGGGCCGAATCTTCACGTTGGGCCGCCCGTCGGTTGGCTCGGCCCGAGTGGGTTTAATCATTTTTCCAGCGAATTTGTTATTTAGATAATTATCGAATATAGCTTGAGAATTATTAAAAATAGCTAGAGGCTCCCAAAAATTCTAGAAAAGTTTAGACAAATAGTAGAGACCTTTCCTGATTTTGTCAAAATATAAAAGTAGCTATTGTAATAGGGGATTTGACACTGTTGGTTAAAGATAGGTTTCCCCTATATTGAAAGGCTTAATAAATTTAAGGATATGTGATGAATAAACTAATGGGTGGTTTAGACGTCAGATATTCTTCAGAAAATACAATGACTAGATCAATGCCTTAGTAAATTTTAGAACATATTAAATTTGCCTTTATTACTTGAGATTGCTCATAGGACTATTTAAATGGCAAAATTCCAACAATTAAGTAAAACATTTTCCCTATTAAATTATTAAGGAGCTAACCTAGCAATATAGTATTAATGTTTATAACCTAGGATTATCTCTTTAATTTGAAACACTTAGTAAGTGGTCAACTCCGTTAAACAATTACCACGTTCTTATGTGGAATTTCCGATGTTCGTCATTTCATGTTGCCGAGAAACCCTAATCGCTCTTTAACAACCTTAACGTACGAAATCGTATTTTGGGGTTTAGTAGTTAATTATATACTATCCATATTATTTATTAATGCACTATGTCATGCATAGCTTATGATACGATTAGTAGATTCATTAACCGAGTTTAGCCTTTAATGACGAATCTAAGACCTAGGTCGAGCATGCATCATGTTTTCCCTTGCATTAGTAAGTAATTATTGGTTCTTGGAATGATTGGACATAGGCGATCCCGAGGGAAGATTTGGGGACGCTGAAGAGGACCACCTACAGGATCAAGGCGAGTTAACACTTACTCTTTAGATGTGATCCGTATTAGGGAGAGACAACAACTTTCCCGAGTGCAGATTAACATCACTAATTAGCATGTTCATTACCCAGTTTTCTGTTAACTATTTTGGCTATTAATTAAATGCATGCTTAGTAGACTACCTAGTTGTTAATCATGTAATATTTGTACATGCCTGCCTTGAACTGTCTAGCCTAAGTGACTGCCTTGATTGTCATTGCTCTTGTTAGCCATGTTTAGTCTGGTAACCACTTTAATTCTACCTAATGGGTAAAAACTTGCTTATACTGGCTTAGGCTTAACAAATCTTCTGGCGAATCGCCAAGGAACGGTGAACCGATATTCATGGTCATTCATTATGCTCATACAATGTGACTTGACATATGACAGTTAGCGCTGGTAGATGTGGGAAGTCGGTCTGTGTGGATCGGTTTGGTTGGGATAGTCCAAGTGTGGTGTGGTCGATGACCGTGGAAGTAGAGAATGATTGGTGGGTTGCCCCTTGTTGGACATCCGGAGGGATGATTATGGCAGGAGATGCCTAGTGATGGGTTTAGCCAAGGCTTGCCCAGGAGGAGCGTGGAGTAACACGCGTAACGGAGAGCGCTGCCATCTGAGGGGTGGTTCCAACACAACGCGTGGCCATCGCGTGGAGTACGGGTCTTGGATCGCCAGGATTGAGCGCTCTGCGGAGGCCCTCTGGGACCTTTCTCGATAGGGACCTGCATTGGTCGTCACAAAGGGTGATAATGGCCACACTTCCCCAGGGTGACGGTCGGCTAGTGAGGGCTGACAAAGCCCTACTAGGCCAGGGTGGGCATGCCATGGCATGTGTGGTCCACAACAGGATTGCCAAATCCTGGAATGATGGCTTAACTAGGAATGGTAGGGGCAACCGGGAGAAAGTTCAAGAGGAACAAATAAGCTAGTATGGTGGTCGGTTAAGCTGGGTTGTGTGTTTGGATGAGGGTTGGTCAATTGTGGGTTGTTGGCGTGTTTGGTTGTTTGTTGGGTTTTGGATGCAAGATTAAGGTGGAACCCCTGATTTAAATATATATGATACAAGTTCTAGTTAATGGTAGTTAGGTTGTTTCCAAAAGTCTTATAAACTTGGCTTTACGCAAATAAAATAACCCGCTCCTCCAAATAAAGCCTTCTACACTAAATGCATTAAGGGAAGTGTTAAGTAGCCAGCGCTTGGATGACGCTGACCTCGCCTACTTACCTTCTCTGGACGATGGAGTCGAAGATGACCCTTACGAGTGTCATGAAAATGACGAACAGGACCATGGTGGACCCGAGGAGTCTTAGGGGCCGCTCCAGTCGCTGATGTACCATAGTCGATAGGGAATTCTTTTGGTAAATATTTTGGTGACCGCTGCACTGTGAACGTCGTTTTGTAATCTAAGGCGTGTATGGGCCGCCTTACTAAATTTGCCTGAGGGCATAACTCTGTGATGTAATATTCAGGGATTTTCTTAATGGATGTAGGCTTGTATCAGTTATGTGGTCTTCCGCGCTAGCGTACTGATCCAGGGGCTAGTGCATGGGATCATCGACCCTCAAGGTAAGTTAAAATTGAGGGGTGACAAAGCTGGTATCAGAGCATGCGACTGTAGGACCCATATGGCTTAGAGGTCGAAAATAGGGAAAAGATATATATATTTTTCGTTTTATGTCTATTTTTATGCATAAAACACCTTTAATACTCTATCTATCTGCTCTAACAAAATTATTGTCAAAATTTTTCTCTAGATGGATCGTTGCCGCCAGCACTCCTACGTCGACGAGAGGTCAACTCACGGCTATGATGACACACGCTATTGGAGCAAGTGGGTCCGAGGTCTGCAGCAGCTGTGCGTGTCTCTCTCCTTCAGCGAGAGACCGAGGTTCTTCTGGAGGGATGCTCGTTCCCTTCCTCGGACGGCCTACCTCGTGCGGGTCATCATTTACTACGAGGGGGACGAAGTCGAGGCTCACAGCTACGACACGGAGATGCCACGAGATCATCTACAGGCAACGGTCAACGACGCCGCGATGGAGGCCACCGCTGAGCTCCAAAGGGAGTACATCGTCTATCTCCTTGGGGGGCTTATGCATGGCCGACGGCTATGCATATGATGTCTCTCCCTAGGTTTGGCAGCACTTCAACGCTGATTCAGCATCAGCTGACCCGCTTAGCGCGTCTCCACGACGGCACCAGCCAGGCGGTCGATGGAGCGCTGGAGGAGATTAGGCTTCAACGTTTGTCGCTCCGGGCGGCAGACAATGAGCTGTGGGTGGTGGGGAGACGGCTCCACCACTATGGCAGGAGCCTTGCCTACACGAGGCGTTAGCGAGATGTGGCGAGGGCTACTTACCATACGCTCCGGGAGGAGGAGGAGGCACGATGCTTGATGGCCCAGCAGGACCAGCGGGACCACACACTCTCACCACCGGGGCCGCATTATCCGCCGCCGGAGCCTGAGAACCCCCGCACTACGGTGCGGAAGAGGACTCTGTCGCTGCGGGCCCTGGTGGGGATACCTCGCCATGGGTCGTCTTCCTCTGAAGCTCGCCTGGAGGAGCCGCCGGCTCCGACACCGACACTGACGCTGGAGGCGACGCCGCTCTTGCACCGCCGGCACCTGAGCCATACGTGAGGCCACCCATCGCACTGGGCTTTGACTTCCTGCTTAGACGTGCGCCCCCGTGTTTCGTCTACTCTCGCCGTCGCCGTGGCTAGATCGTGTAGACACTCTCTTCGAGTTGTAGAGCCATCCGCCCTAGTAGATGATGGGCATAGGTTATTTTGTTAGTGGATGGCTGTGGTCCTATTAGATGATGGACTCTTTTGTTGTATCATGATTTGTGGGCCCTATTTGTGTTAGGGCAAAAACATTTGGTTTGTACTCTATTTTGTTTGCCCTATGTGACAAGGGTTATCGAAAACTGCTTTATTTCGCCGAAAATTATGTTCTGCCTTCTTTCATTGACTTGGATGATTCCGCTTCTTGTTGCTTTCCAATTTGCTTTAAGATAAAATTCATGCATATTCATGTATTTAAGTATACACTATAGATGGCAAGAGGTAGAGGATCCGGTCGGGCTCGCGGTACTGGTGCTGCCGCAGAAGCTGTTCGAGGCTGAGGACGAGGCCGAGGTCGTGGCCGAGGACGTGGCCGTGGCCTCGAGGACATTCCGGCACCACCACCGGGGGACCCAACCCTAGGTCAAGTCATGGCGTACCAAGCCCAAATGTTGGGCGTGGTGCTCTGTAAATGGAGACAAGTCAAGAACCGTCGCGGTATGAAACTCGCGGATTTCTTGCGAGCGAAGCCACCAATGTTCACGCACGCCAACGAGCCGATGGAAGCCGAGGACTGGCTTCGCACCGTCAAAAGGAAGTTAGCTCTCGTCCGGTGCCCTAAGAAGGATAAGGTGCTGCTCGCTACCCACCAACTTGATGGAGGTGGGAAAACTATGTCACCGCCCGTCATGGTGACATCGAGGAAGGCGAAGGAGCCGAAGACGAACCGGCAGAGTAAGAAGTCCAGGAGGGACAAGGTGGCAATGAGGAAGATCATCTGGATGACGAGGCCCTGGGAGAGGATCTTCAACCCCTCGCCAACCACGGCAAGGACATCCCTGGAGCGAGTTCGAGACCGCTTTTCGGTCTTTCTAGTGCCCCGTGGGGCCATGCGCATGAAGAAGCAGGAGTTCCTCCAGTTAAAGCAAGAGAACTCCTCAATCAACGACTACCTCACCCGCTTCAACCAACTGGCACGCTACACCCCGGGCGATGTCGAGGATGAGGATGAGAAGATCGATAAATTTTTTGAGGGTATGCTCCCTAGTCTATGATCTCGTCTAATTTTGCTGGACTACCAGGACTTCCAGCATATGGTGAACAAGGCCCTAATCTTGGAGAATGAGATGAAGGGCTTGGAAGTCTCTCGCAAGAGGAAGCTAGCTGCTCGAGCTGGAACTAGCTCTGGCCAGAGCAGGGCGAGTGCAACCCACTTCTCTCGCCCTGTGACGTCATACCAAAGGATGCAACCTCCCTACCGTCCAGCACCAACTTATCAGAACCCTGGAAATTGAGGATACCAAACCATTAGGACGCTAGCTGCTCCTTCTCAAGGCTACAATCAAGCGTCTAATGCCGACCGAGTTGCTGGAGCCTGCTCCTAGTGCCACAAGCCTGGGCACTTTGCTGCCAACTGTCGGAAGAAGAGAAGGGCCCCGACGTCCTTCAACACGGTGAACACCCCAGCCAGAGGACCACCGCCACCTAGAAGAGTGATTGGTCATGGTTCAGTCGCTGGGTCAACCACGTCACAATCGAAGAAGCCAAGGAAGCACCGGGCGTGCTGATGGGTACGTTTGCACTGCTCAACAACCCAACGATAGTAATTTTTTATTCTGGAGCATCGCATTCTTTCATTGCACAACATTACGTAGATAATTACGGGCTACAGATGCCCTTATGTAGAAATTAGGCAGGAGAACCATGGTTTTCACTTTGACCTTATGGTCATACCCAACCGAGGGATAGATGTGATCATTGGGATGGACTGGCTTCAACGCTATCAAGGAGTGATAGACTGTGCCAAAAGAGAAATCAAGCTGCTTCGGTGTGGGTGTCATGAGACCATTTGGAAGGTAGACACTCCTTTTAGATGGGGCAAAGCTATCTGGTTTCTTAAGAAAGACGACACCGATTTGGTGACCGTAGTAAAGGAGTACCTGGACGTCTTCCCCGAAGAGCTACCTGGATTGCCACCGGACCGTGGCATGGTGTTTCCCATAGATCTAATCCCTAGAACCGCCCCAATCTACAAACCCTACTATCAGTTGAACCCGATGGAGCTGACCGAGATGAAGAAACAGCCGGACGAAATGCGGAATCAAGGATTAATTCGCCCCAGTTCCTTCCCACGGGGTTCCCCAGCCATGATTGTGGACAACAAGGATAAGACTCGGAGGATGGTGGTAGACTATTGAGCCCTTAATGCCGTTACCATCAAGAACAAATACCCCATTCCCCGGATTGATGACCTCTTTGACCAGGTAAGAGGTGCCAAGCGATTCTCAAAAATCGACCTTCGGTCGGGATATGACCAGGTCCGAGTTAGGGAGGTCGACATACCCAAGACTGCCTTCCATACTATACATGGACTGTATGAATATCTGGTGATGTCATTTGGTCTGACCAACGATCCGGGACACTTCATGAATATGATGAACAAGATACTGATGGAGTTCCTGGATTGCTTTGTAGTGTTTTTTATCGATGGCATCCTGATTTATTCCAAGGATGACGGAGAACACAAGAAGCACCTACGCCTGGTTCTGGACAAACTCCGAGAGCATCAACTCTACGCCAAGTTAGCAAGTGCGAGTTCTGGATAGATGATGTCAGTTTGTTAGGACACATCGTCTCCGCTGATGGAATCAAGGTGGACCCGCTAAGGTGGCTACGGTGATGGAATTGACAGCACCAACGTCCGTTACCGAGATAAGGAGTTTCCTTGGAATGGCGAGATATTATCGGCGCTTCATCAAAAATTTCTCAAAAACGGCCTGACCAATGACCCAACTCACGAAGAAGGACAAGTTCAAATGGACGGATGCCTGTGAGAAGAGTTTTCAGGAGCTCATGCAGCAACTCACCTCCGCCCCAGTACTAGTGACCCCGGACACGAGCAAGATGTTCGAGGTATACTACGATGCCTCCAAATACTGTTTAGGGTGTGTTTTGATGCAAGAAGGAAGGGTGGTGGCTTATGCAACATGCTAGCTGAGGAAACAAGAGGTCAACTACCCCACCCATGACTTGGAGCTGGCAACAGTCGTGCATGCCCTAAAGATATGGAGGCATTATCAGGTGGGAAGACCATGCGATATATTCACCGACCACAAGAGATTGAAGTATGTGTTTACCTAGAGCACACTCAACATGAGACTAAGGCGCTGGCTAGAGCTGATCAATGACTACGACCTGAATATTCAGTACCACCCCAGAAAGGCCAACATCGTAGCTGACACTCTGAGCCGCAAATCCCAGTACAATCACATGGAGATCGATTCGATACCTGAGCAAATAATCGAGGATTGGAGTCGGCTAAGGATCGAGGTGGTTAACCAAGGATACCTGGCCACCTTGGAAGTTAAGCCTGACCTGCTCGATTTGATCAAGGAGAAGCTCATCGCTAAGGACAAGGGCTACAAGGTTTCCAAGGATGAGCAAGGGGTGCTTTGGTTAGGGAAACGGATTTTTGTTCCGCATGATCTGACTCTGAGAGACATGATTCTGTCGGAGTCGCATAACACTCTATATACCCTACACCGGGAAGCACCAAGATGTATCGAGATATGAAGTTAAGGTTTTGGTGGCCTAGGATGAAGAGGGATATAGCGAAATATGTGGCGCAATGTCACGTATGCCATCAAGTTAAAGCTGAACATCAACAACTAGATGGTCTGCTCCATCCGCTCAAGGTCCCGTAATGGCAGTGTGAAAGAGATCGCTATGGATTTCATACTGGGACTCCCCAAGACCAAGGTGGGATTCGATTCGATCTGGGTATCGTGGACCGATTAACCAAGGTTTCCCACTTCATACCTGTGAAGACAACCTACAACGGAGATAAGCTGGCTGAGCTGTACATGGTCAGAATAGTGAGTCTACACGGAGTTCCCAAGAGAATTATGTCCAACCGAGGGACACAGTTCACTTCTCAGTTATAGGAGAAATTACACTGTACGCTAGGCACCAATCTGTCCTTGAACACTGCCTTTCACCCCCAAACCGATGGACAAACCGAAAGAGTGAACCAGATCCTAGAAGATATGCTACGGGCATGTGCCTTGGAGTTCTCTGCGGACTGGGAAAAATGGATGCCCTACGCGGAATTTGCCTATAACAACAGTTTCCAAGCCAGCCTAAAGATGTCACCTTTCGAGGCCCTATACGGACGTAAGTGCAGAACCCCTCTCCATTGGTCTGAAACTGGAGAAAACCAAGTTTTCGACTTGGAAACCCTGTAGGACGCTGAGGATAAGGTCCGGATTATAAGGGAAAGGCTATTGGCCGCTCAATCAAGACGGAAAGCTACGCGGACCATCGACAAAGAGACCTGTCCTTTCAAGTTGGAGACTTGGTTTACCTAAAAGTAGTGCCTTGGAAGGGTAATCAAAGGTTCCATCAGAAGGGAAAACTAGCACCCCGTTACGTCGGACCATACCCTATCACGGCGAGAAGGGGACAAGTGGCATATCTGTTGGATTTACCGGTGGAACTGGGAGACGTTCACAATATCTTCCATGTTTCCCAGCTCAAGAAGTGCCAGCGAGTCCCGAAAGCGAGTTGGTCGAGCTCCCGGAACAGATCCTTGACAAGAATCTCACTTACGAGTTACGACCGGTTCGGATCATGGACACTATGGAAAAGCATATGCTAAACAAGATCATCAAGATGTGTCAAGTTCAGTTGAGCAACCAAACTGGCAATCAGTCTACCTGGGAACCCAAGGAGCTGCTCCGCAAAAATACCCCGAGCTGTTCACCAACTAGGTACGCAATCTCGAGCTTGAGATTTTCATTTAGGGGGAGGGATTTGTAACACCCCAATTTGGGCGACATTCAAAATTGAGCCGAATTCAAACTTTTGATAGAATTTTTGGACCAACTCTGACACGTGGGCCTCGATAGCAGCCTCTCTATTTCTCTCTCCCTGTTTCTCTCTCTTGTTCTCTCTCTCCCTCGCGCTCTCTCACTGCCCCGTGGGCCGCCGCCATCTGGCCGTCCCCTCACCGCATCGTCGCTGGCTCTGCCCTGGGCTTCAAGCCGCGCGCATCGCGCCTTCATCATCACTGCACCGCGCGCGTCGTCTTTCCGCGCCGCGTCAGCTCCCTTGCTCCGCTCTGCCAGCGCCGCTCGGTCCCGTCGCCGCATGGCTCACCTCCCCGAGTCACCAAGAGCGTCCCGAGCCCCTTACCACAGTCCGCCGCCTATAAAGACCCGAGCCGCCCCGCCGGCCAAGCCTTTACGAATTTTCCCCAAATCCACACCTCGCCAGCGTCGAAGCATTCTCGATGAACCAGAGTGCCCCTTGCAATTCGTCGCGTCCAGATCTTCCCGAAAACCTCCCTAACATTTTCCGTCTCCCAATTTCAGTCGAGAAGCCTTGAATCGCCATGCCTGCGTCTCCTCTGCTTCGGCCGTCGGTGAGCCCTGTGCCGCCAGCTGCCCCGAGCCTTCCCGTCCACGCCAAGGCTTGTTGCCAGCACCTCCCTTAACCCCTCTAGCTCCTCGAGCATGCACGTAGCCTATAGGTCCCTCCCGCGGCTTGGATTGCTCCGACGAGCCTTCACTCCGCCGCCGTCACCGTGCCACCATGTCTGGCCACCACCAGCCACAGTGCGAGCATCTTTTAGAACCGTAGTAGGCCGTTGATGCCGATGCGTGCACGCACATGGCCGAAAAAGGGCCCCAGCGCCACCGAGCCGCACGCCGTAGCCGCCGAGCCGCGTCACCTCGCTCTGAGGTTGACGATGAACAATATCTGTTTGATCAGGCCTCAAGATGCGTGCACACCTCTAGCCGATGAGTCAATGGCGAGCGGGCCCCACCTGCAAGGGAAGATCCCCTCGCGTGCTCGCTGGAACCACAGCCACGTGTCACTGACCGGTGCGTCCTATGGTGTGGGCGTCTTCCCTTTTTCCTTGGCGCCTGTGGAATTTCCGCTTTTGGCGTCGCCGCCCCAGCCGCGCAGGCGCGCGCACAAATGGGCCCTGGGCCGAATCTTCGCGTTGGCCGCCCGTCGGTTGGCTCGGCCGGAGAGGGTTTAGTCATTTTTCCAGAGAATTTGTTATTTAGATAATTACCGAATATAGCTTCTGAATTATTAAAAATAGATAGAGGCTCCCAAAATTGTAGAAAAATTTTGATAAATACTAGAAACCTTTCCTGATTTTATAAAAATATAAAGTAGCTGCTGTAATAGGGGATTTGACACTGTTTGTTAAAAGATAGGTTTCCCCTATATTGAAAGGCTTAATTAAATTTAAGGATAAGTGATGAATAAATTAATGGGTGGCATGACCTCAGATATTCCTCAGAAAATACAATGACTAGATCAATGCCTTAGTAAATTTTAGAACATATTAAATTAGCCTTTAATGATGAATCTAAGACCTAGGTCGAGCATGCATCATGTTTTCCCTTGCATTAGTAAGTAATTATTGGTTCTAGGAATGATTAGACGTAGGCGATCCCAAGGGAAGATTTGAAGACGCTGAAGAGGACCACCTAGGATCAAGGCGAGTTAACACTTACTCTTTAGATGTGATCCGTATTAGGGAGTGACAGCGACTTTCTCTAGTGCGGATTAACATCACTAATAAGCATGTTAACTACCCAGTTTTCTATTAACTATTTTGGTTATTAATTAAATGCATGCTTAGTAGACTACCTAGTTGTTAATCATGTAATATTCATACATGCCTGCCTTGAACTGTCTAGCCTAAATGACTGCCTTGATTGTCATTTCTCTTGTTAGCCATGTTTAGTCTGGTAACCACTTTAACCAAACCTAATGGGTAAAAACTTGCTTAGACTGGCTTAGGATTAACAAATCTTCTGGCGAATCACCACGGAACGGTGAACCGATATTCACCGGTCATTCATTATGTTAATTCAATGTGACTTGACATATGACAGTTTGGGCTGGTAGACTCATGTTGGGCTGATTGTGATTGTGGTGTGTTTATGCGGGAAGTTGGTCTGTGTGGATCGGTTTGGTTGGGATAGTCCAAGTGTGGTGTGGTCGATGATCGTGGAAGTAGAGAATAATTGGTGGGTTGACCCTAGTTGGACATCCGGAGGGATAATTAAGGCAGCAAATGCCTAGTGATGGGTTTAGCCGGGGCTTACCTAGGAGGAGAGCGGAGTAACACGTGTAGCGGAGAGCGCTGCCATCTGAGGGATTGTTTCGACACAACTCGTGGCCATCGCGCGGAGTACAGGTCTTGGATTGCCAAGAGTGAGCGCTTGCGGAGGCCCTCTGGGACAATTCTCGATAGGGACCTACATTGGTCATCACCGAGGGTGATAATGGCCGCACATCCCCAGGGTGATGGTCGGCTAGTGAGGGCTGGCAACCCTACTAGGCCGGGGTGGGCATGCCATGGCATGTGTGGTCCGCAACAGGATTGCCAAATCCTGGAATGATGGCTGAACTAGGAATGGTTGGGGGCAACTGGAAGAAAGTTCGAGAGGAACGAATAAGCTAGCACGGTGGTCCGTTAAGCTGGGTTGTGTGTTTGGATGAGGGTTGGTCGATTGTGGGTTGTTGGCATGTTTGGTTGTTTGTTAGGTTTTGGATGCACGATTAAGGTGGAACCCCTGATTTAAATATATATGATACAAGTTCTAGTTAATGCTAGTTAGGTTGTTTCCAAAAGTATTATAAACTTGGCTTTACGCAAATAAAATAACCCTCTCCTCCAAATAAAGCCTTCTACACTAAATGCATTAAGGGAAGTGTTAACTAGCCAGTGTTTGGATGATGCTGACCTCGCCTACTTACCTTTTCTAAACGATGGAGTCGAAGATGACCCTTACGAGTGTCATGAGGACGACGGACAGGACCATGGTGGACCCGAGGAGTCTTAGGGGCCGCTCCAGTCGCTGATGGACCATAGTCAATAGGGAGTTCTTTTGGGTAAATATTTTGGTGTCCGCTGTACTCTGAACGTTGTTTTTTAATCTAAGGCGTGTATGGGCCGTCTTACTAAATTGGCCTGATGGCGTAACTCTGTGATGTAATATTCAGGGATTTACTTAATCGATGTATGCTTGTATCGGCTATGTGGTCTTCCGTGCTAGCGTACTGATCTAGGGGCTAGTGCATGGGATCGTCGACCCTCCATGTAAGTTAAAATTGAGGGGTGACATTAGAACATTTAAACAAAAATGAAACACCCTAACACTTCTGACTCATTGTTTTTTCTTGTTCAATTTAAATGACCTTGGCAATGGCATGTCTGTATCCTCAATCACCCAGGCGAAGCGGCTGAGGAGAGCAGCGGTAATTTGGATAATTTGCAAGGAACGTCTAGCCGGTTGCCACGGCCAGGCAACGCGAAGTCGAAGAAGGGACGGGGAGGGGTGGCGCCGGCGCGAGGACGTGCTTAGGTGACCCTGGTGTGGCGGCAATGCCTACGCGGAGGCGAGGGCATGCGGCGCGAATGGGAGGTGGAGGAAAGGGGAGAGGCGGCGCCGGCGGGAGGACGCGCTAAAGCGGCCCCAGCGTGGCGGCGATGGCGGCGCGGAGGCGAGGTCGGGCGGCATGAGCGGGAGAATGAGGAATGGGGAGGGGTGGCCCAGTGTGGCGCCGAGGCCGACCCGGAGGGAAAGGGTGGCGGGTGGATGAAGGGGCGGCAATGTAGTAGGAGGAGTGGGTGGCGCGCTGCCGCCAACGGGGGAGGAGTGGCCTCGGCGGAAGACGTGACGGAGGCCGGCGCTATGCGGCGGTTCTAGGAGCATGGGTGTTGGAGCCAGCTGGTGGGTGAATAGGAGACAATTAAAGGACCAAGGGGAGCATGGATTTCCCTATCGTGGGAATTGGGAAAAAATTTCACTAGCGAGAAGTCTATAGCAGAGGTTAGGAGGGGAAAAGGAAAAAATAGCTAGAGGGAATTGACTATTATATTCGAGGATTAGACGACCGAGGGAAAAATAATTCTCTAAAAATATGGGAATTGGAAAATACATTAGCAGGAAGGCAATTTCACCAGCAGAGCACATTTGGCAAAAAATTATGCAAAATTTCTGAATTTTGTTTTTTAGTCTTGCATTAGATATTTTCAATAATGTCAATATATTTCACTAGCACAACTAAAAATACATGATAGTTTTATTGTACCAATAAAAAAATAGGTCCTCACATAATTGTTATTTTTCTCAAATTGCAATATGGCATAGTTTCTGTATTTTATTAACTAAATATAATAGTTTTCATTATGTTAAACTCACCATACATACCTAATGTGCAGCAACAAGTTTATTAAGTGATGTTAGATTGTGGAACATGAAAGATTTTCATGAGTAAATTCAATGACTCAACACATATGTATTTTAAGTATTACTTATATTTTTACCTATTTGAACTAAATTTTTGAAGAAGTCGAATGGTCAAAGGCATGTCCAAAAGTCAACGGCAACTTCTTTTTGTGACCGGAGATAGTACTATCTACTCCAAAACCCGTGGGGTAGCCAGTTTGAAACAGGAGGATCACTCCATTAATTTTGATATAAAAAAGAACCACTAGTCTTACGCATACAAGATGGACCATGGACCACAAGATGGATCTAATCGATGGACCAATAACCTCCGAGCTGTTGGCCAACACGTGGTTGGGTGAATTCCATCCAAACTTGACCGCCATGTAATAACATATACACTATATATACTTAAAAAATTTTGATCTATTATATAAATGCAATCAAAGAGAAGTGACAATGACTTTTTCTCTCCACATTCTACTCATGTATAATCCAAACTCTGGAGTCTGGACTATACCCATTAGGTAGGTTTCATAATACATTGAAGTACGTCGTTGTCCATGAATTGAATCACGTGGCTAGTGGAGGAACAAATAATCATAGCGCGGCAGGACCGGCCGCGCGTTCATTCCTTTAATTTGTTCTGTCTGGTTAAAGGTCAGATGGTGACTTTAAAAGCATTTTTAATAATATAATCTCTCCGTTTTTTAAGGCATATTTTATTTCATTAGAACAGATCTTTGATCGTATAACTTCGTATAATGTATGCTATACGAAGTTATTACGGCTGACACCGAGGTCGCCGGCGGCGAGGGCGGCGGCGGCGCAAGCCGAAACTCCGGCGAGCTTTTTCTCCCTCGATTCTCCACCAAAACCGACGATCGAAGTATGCAACTGGACCATTTCGACGAGATCTACGCAATGGCGTGATCTACAAGTTGGTTTGCGGCAAGCACAGGGAGATCTACCCCAAAACTCACCTCGGGCTAGGGTTTTGCGATGGCTAGGGTTGCTCTGGGGTGGTTCTCGAGTTGTGGTTCTGAGGGGAGGGTCTTGGGGTGTTTATATACTGCACTGGTCGAGCAAGGGCAGGCCTCCAATAGGTAGAAGTTGAATCGGGCTCCAATTCTACTCCTAATAGGTTTAGAACTCCCATATTTTTCGTATTTTTGGAAGTAAACGAATTTGGACTTGGGCTTCTGGATCTAGGCAGGTTTAGGACTTAAATATGTCTCCACCAAGTTTGGGCTTGGGTCTAGGACGTTTGCTCATCATCTCATTGGGCCGACAAGCTCCTGGCAGAACGGCGTCGCACTATGGAAACACAGTCTAGCCTTGGGCTCTAGACTTGAAATTTGGAGGGTGACTAATTCATGGCATTTAGGATTTTTTGGAATTTTCCAGAATTTTTCAAAAAGGTCTTCTAGGGTTTTGGCTTAAACCTAGTTTAAATTAATTTAAATCAGGGTTTCGTATATAACAATTCCCTTTTAATTTACTTTTGGGTTTTCGAAAATACAAGTGACATACGACAAAATAGAGGATGTCACACATTGGTAGTACTATCACTACCAACTCCGTAATCCGGTAGTGATATCCTGTGGTATCAATCCACATTAGCAATATACTACTAGCTTTCCACAGCCCATACTTACCGGTTAGCTACTACTGGTTTTCCACACACAGGTAGTACCATCATTACCAATTCCACAATCCGATAATGATACCCTAAGGTATTACTCTTAGCTACTCCCTCCGGTCACAAAAAGAAGTCGCCATTGACTTTTGGACACACCTTTTATCATTCGTCTTAGTAAAAAAAAAATATAAATATTATTTATTTTGTTATGATTTGGTTTATTATTAAATGTATTTTAAGTATTACTTATATTTTTACCTATTTGAACTAAATTTTTGAAGAAGTCGAATGGTCAAAGGCATGTCCAAAAGTCAACGGCAACTTCTTTTTGTGACCGGAGATAGTACTATCTACTCCAAAACCCGTGGGGTAGCCAGTTTGAAACAGGAGGATCACTCCATTAATTTTGATATAAAAAAGAACCACTAGTCTTACGCATACAAGATGGACCATGGACCACAAGATGGATCTAATCGATGGACCAATAACCTCCGAGCTGTTGGCCAACACGTGGTTGGGTGAATTCCATCCAAACTTGACCGCCATGTAATAACATATACACTATATATACTTAAAAAATTTTGATCTATTATATAAATGCAATCAAAGAGAAGTGACAATGACTTTTTCTCTCCACATTCTACTCATGTATAATCCAAACTCTGGAGTCTGGACTATACCCATTAGGTAGGTTTCATAATACATTGAAGTACGTCGTTGTCCATGAATTGAATCACGTGGCTAGTGGAGGAACAAATAATCATAGCGCGGCAGGACCGGCCGCGCGTTCATTCCTTTAATTTGTTCTGTCTGGTTAGAGGTCAGATGGTGACTTTAAAAGCATTTTTAATAATATAATCCCTCCGTTTTTTAAGGCATATTTTATTTCATTAGAACAGATCTTTGACCAACAATTACTTTATTAATATGTCATTAATGTGATACAAAATCATACTCATATGTAAGTACTGTTGAATACGAATCTATCAACATCAATCTTGTGTCATAAAAGTTATAGATTAATGAAGTTATTGTTGGCCAAAGCTTTATCCTAACGAAACAAAATACACCTTATAAAAAATAAAAATATAGTCTGTGAGTAGCGTCGGGTCATAAAAATATAGCATTAAATATGATCTAAAGGACAGATTAAGGGTGCGTTTGATTACGTGAATGAGATGGTTCCTACAGGGATGGTACATAATTTGTATCCATTCATGTGTTTCGTTGGGTTAATCGTACCAATCATTCCAAATGAAGCGATAAACAAAATTGGAATACACTCTCAATATAATGTACGACTCCATTCGTTTGATTTGGTTAGACGATTGCGTACAACTTTCTCTCGCAAGCTCTTCTTCTGAATTCATTTTTTTATTTTACAGTATACTAAATTTCAAATCCATTTGAATTTTCAATTTGGTTTGGATTTGAAATCTAATTTAAATTTTAAATATGTTTTTAATTTTTAGATTTTGGATTTGAAAATATGTTTGAATTTTTAAAAATGATTTGAATGTTCAATACACATTGAATATTGAATTTAAAATCCGATTTAAATTTTAAAACTAAAATTGAATTACTTTTTTGAATATGGGTTGATTTTAATTGCAAATCGGTTTATATTTTCAAACTTGCCTAAATCTAGAATTGAAAATCCGACTTGAGGTTTGAATCTTAATTTTGAATTCAATTTAAGTTTGGCTTGAATTTTAAATTCAAAATTTGGATTTAACTTTAATTGAATTGAATATTAAATTTAGTTTGAATTTAAAATCCAATTTGAATGTTAAATTTAAAATTTGGTTTGAATGTTGACTTAAAATCAAATCTTGTT
Organism: Raddia distichophylla; assembly: GCA_005191435.1. Classification (NCBI taxonomy): domain Eukaryota; kingdom Viridiplantae; phylum Streptophyta; class Magnoliopsida; order Poales; family Poaceae; genus Raddia; species Raddia distichophylla. The sequence continues at coordinate 500,082 of SPJY01000659.1, read as the reverse complement.
AAAATCATTGAAAATAAAATTATAGATTTGTTTGATGTTACTTGGATACTTGAACCATTATATGTCATCCCATACGAGAACCGAACAAAACTTTGTATAATCCTATTCAACCAGAAGGGATTTTGTCCTAAATCAATAATGGTGATGATTGTAATACGTCTTTGTTCATGTAATTACGATAACATTGTTTATCGATTCCCTGAATAAATGTCATGGCTTTGTTCACGTACGACTTGATTGTGAAACACATTGTTAAGTGACATTATTCAGAACCAGTCTCTAATCCATATCATTGTGAGGAGCGGTGATGATTTGATCAGCACATGTATTGGTTGATGACAATGTTTCACATGACGTAGATATGGAGATATCAAACCAATAATGCGAACACATGTTAGAGAACATGGGTAGTCAGACAGACCCACTCCGAGACGCTGTGAGTTGTTATCACTTATGGTGCCATCAGCATATAGTCTCGAGTGGTATGCTCATATGGTCCTTAGACCAGAGATTATCATGTATGCACAGCATGTTGACTCGTATGCTTTGGTATCATCAAAAGCTACACCGTAACAGGGTAGTTATAAAGGTGACTACTGGGTATGCTCGATATGGAATTTGCCCCTCCTAGATTACGGAAGAGAAACCTTTAGGCCCCTCGTGTAGATGGATCGTTGGAATGGAAACGGGTTTCCGGATTCATGGTCGACTTGCACTGAAGCAAACATGTCACACACTTAACAGGTTGGAATAGTTTAATGGGTTTGTGCGTGAATATGATCCGTGTAACAGTTGGAACCCTAGTAGGCCTCGGCCCACTAGCGTGTCTATAAAAGGCGAGGCCTGGGGTGGCGCACAGTACGAGTTCAGCCCTCACCACGACTAGCAGCCGCATGACCCTCCCGCTCCCCAAAAACCCTAACTGTGCGGTGAGGTGCTAGCACACCCTGCACAGCGTTCCTGTTCGTATGTATGGATACCGATAGAGGCGTTGCCATATTCACGCGCGCTGCTCGCTGGTTTCTTCGGCGACCAGGCGGCATGAATGACTACTTACTCTACGCGCACGCATCTGCTTCCACTGCATCGGGGCGTCAGGTGTAACGATCTATGATCCCCTACTCGAATGTGATCTTGTGTGAATCGCGGTAGAAAATTTTTTATTTTGTGCTTGCGTAGCCTACCTGTTTTCCTTCAGTAGTATCAGAGCCGATCATGTGTACATTTTGATCTAGATTAGGTGTGTATGATAATATGTTGCTGATGTTTGTCACGGATTGAGGTATGAGTTGGTGACACTACATGATCAAAAGGTTAGTTTGTGCTCGATCAGATTCGTGTCGTGCATTACCCCTACCCACTGGTAACACCATCGGGGTAGTAACGCGCGCTGAACAGATCGTGTCAATAGATCGAGATCGGTGTGGTCGCCGCTTTCTTGAGGGGACCTCGCGCATTGGGTCGATAAGATCAATCTTATGAAAGTCGAGGCATGCTAATGGCTCGAGATTGACTTGATTTGATTAACCCGATTGAGTTTTTATAGCGCAATTCACATATGCGATCTATTGTTCCGCGAAATATTTTGAGGCATGCTGATGGCTCGGGACAGCCGTGATAGTCGCAGTAGGCGTGTTAGTTAAAACTGGCTCACATCACGTGCGTTAGAATTCGATTCTACGCCCAACTTGTTTTGTAGAGAATGATGTGGACTGTATGGACCCCTTGTGTATGTGATACATTGTTGTAGCTATGACGACCTATGTGTCATGGTTATATAATTGCATGTGAAGGCTATCCATTGTTGTATAACCGCCTGCGTGCCGGCTTGTGATGAAACCTTATGTAATTTTGTTATTGGCTACTCGATGTAGTAGTGAACAAGGATGGTTGTGAGATGGTGATCACCGCGTCATGGGCCATAATAGCTCACAGTTTAAAATGATTATCTGTGATGCTATTCCTCGCATTGCTATTTTTTCATGCTCATATGTGGTGAATATGTTAACCAGATTGGATAGTTTTCCTCAGAAAATTACGAGTTAGATGCTCTTTGCCAATAGCTGCACCTATTGTCTTGTATGTTGACGGATAAGGTCTTGACAAATCAGGATCGTCGTCTTTTTCCTTGTACAAATTGGGTGAATGTAGCCTAACCCGTGCGTTTAAACGCATAGTATTGGTTTGCTTAACGGAGTTATCCAAATATGATTTGTGACTTCGGGGCGTCAGGGTTGGGAGCCGGGACATATGATGCCACCACAACAGGCAAGAGTCACATACGATGTGATTAGCAATGTGTTGCCTACCTACGTCTCTGAGTTCAAGCGGTGAAGACAAATCCCACCCGAGCAATTTAGTGAATATGGATCTTGTCCCATGAAGATTGCCAGAGGGAAAGTGATCTTAGTGGAAAAATATTTTATTAAATTTGTTTAATAGAAGATTAACAAGAACATAGTGCTAAAACTTTGCTTATTTATTTTTGTTGTAGATGTCGCCTAATACTGTTGTTACAAATGCTGGTTTAACTTGCGGTCTATTATGGAAAGAGAGAAACTCTCTGGAACAAACTTCATTTATTGGTATCTAAACTTGAGAAATTTTCTCAAGTAAGAGAAAAAGGAATATGTTCTAGCGGATCCCTATCCTGAACAACCCGTGATGATGCTACTGCTGCTGACCGCATGACTTATGAGAAGCACTGCAACGATTCACTTGATGTTAATTGTCTTATGATTGCTATTATGAACTCTAAGCTTCAGAAGCAATATGAGGAAGCGGATGACTACAATATAATCGAAGGACTTTGAAGCATGTATAAGAACCAAGTAAGGGCTAGGAGACACTCAATCTAAAAAGCCTTGTTTGCGTGCAAGATGACTGAAGGTAGTCCCGTGAGCCCTCATGTGATCAAGATGATTGGTTACTTCGAAAATTTGGACAAACTTGGTTTTCCATTATGCGAAGAGCTGGCCACCGATGTGATTCGCTAATCGTTGCCTGCAAGTTTTAAGACGTTCATTATAAATTTTCATATAAATGGCATCGAGAAAAGTATGACTGAATTGCATGTGCTGTTAAAGACAGCGGAGGAGAGTATCAAGAAAAGTAAGAATCATATGACGATGGTTCACAAGGATGGTGGAAAAGAAGAGGAAGTGCGAGGTCAAGGGTAAGGGTGAGAATGCGATCTAAGGCCCAAAACCTAAGTCTGATGATAAGACCAAAAAGAATGGTCCTACTTGTTCTGATGCATGTCACTACTGCCATTAGAATGGTTATTGGTGTAGGAACTGCAAGAAATACTAGGAGGACAAGAAGAACGAAATCGTGGATTCCGCCACAGGTATTAATATTATAGAAGTTAATCCTACTACTTGTCTAAGTCATGGCTATTTGATAACGGGTCGATGATTCATACTTGCAAATCATTATAGTGGCTAAAAAGGACAAGAAGTTGTGCAAGAGACGAGGTGGAAATTCGCGTCGGCAATGAAGCAAAGGTTGTTGTCGGCGTATATCCCTTATCGTTATCTTCTGGTTTAGTTTTGAAATTAAATAATTATTATTACATCCCTAACTTGAGTAAGAACATTATCACTTCTTCATGTTTGGAAGAGGATGGTTATAAGTTTGGAATAAAAAAGGGTAATGCTTCTATCCGGGCGTTCAACCCGTTGGACGCCCGCGCAGCCCAGCGTGCAGCCCAGCTGCGCAGTGCACTGCGGTTCAACACAGCGACTAGCAAAAAAAGTGCGTTTCATTTTTGCCCATTTAAATTTCTCATTTTTGTATCTACTTCATCTGGAGTCCGAAATGCATAGAACAAATTTCATAATTCATATATTGTTTCAATAGGCTAAACCAAATGTTTTAGCATGCTATATATATTGTTCCAATAGGCTAAACCAACAAATTTCACAGTAATTATTTCATCAGACTAGCCATATTGTTTGAATACGCTAAACTAATTGTTTCATTAGGATAACAAATTGTTTCAGTAACTTTTTTATACCAACATTGGTCTTGTTTTGTTCGTAAAATTGTGAGGAATGCAGCGGTGCAAACGGTTCGTGCATTGGAGCAACCAGTCAAAATGTATGGCCGTCGAAAGAGAAAACAGAAAAGAATCTTTTCACTAACGTCACCGCTGACGTCACTTCATGCATGCAATAGGAGGAGTTTTTTCGTGAGCGCTGCGATGTACGATGGTTGAGCTGGGCCGGGGCAGCGTCCGTCCCCAAGTCCACACCATAAAAAAAAGTGTTCTTATATTTATTTCAATGGCTTGGTCCATGTTAACTATTCATATGCAAGATCTTGGTAATACTTCTATTAATAATATTAAGAGGAAAGCTAGTGTACTCTCGGAAGTATGAATCCGTACTCCCGACAAGTTTTTGAAATCCGAGATACCTAACAACCGACCTGAACCGTTGGTCTTGTTTGTCTCACAGAAATGTTCATTTTTTAAAATTTTTTTCCTATTTTTGAAAATCACCTTTTTTGAATGCACCATGACTAATTGGAAGCTCAATTTTTAAAAAGAGGAAATAAATAGTAAATAAATTTTAAAATTATGAAACTTGGTCACTGGCTACGTTTCAGTGAGATGAAAAAGATAATTGATCCGGATCGATTGTTAGTCATCTAAAATTTAAAAAACTCTTTGGGAATACGAAGAGATCCGTACTCCCGAGAGTATGCTAGCCTCCCTCTATATGTGTGTGTAAATAACTTTGCAGGAATCAAAATGACTAAATGTGCAGTTTATCTGAATAATGGAAATGTATCCGTCATGTAATTTTAGCATGAATTGATGTCTTGAAATTGCAACATATGCGATGTACATCCGGTTTCGAATTTTGTGTAAATACACGAGGCCATAAGGACATGTAGGTGCATACCAATTGCCATCTATCTCACCATTATTGCCTCCAGCCCAGCTTGAACAGGACAGGCCATGATAGGCCCGAAACCTAAGTCTGATGGTAAGACCAGAAAGAATGGTCCAACCTGTTCTGATGCATGTCACTACTACCATAAGAAGGGTCATTGGCGTAGGAACTGCAAAGGATAAGAAGAACGGAACCATGGATTCCGCCTCAGGTATTAATATTATAGAAATTAATCCCGCTACTTGTCTAAGTCATGGCTATTTGATACCGGGTCGATGATTCATACTTGTAAAAAATAATAGGGGCTAAAAACGACTAGAAGTTGTGCAAGAGACGAGATGGAAATCCGCATCTGCAATGAAGCAATGGTTATTGCGGATGTTGTCGGTGTATATCCCTTATCATTATCTTCTGGTTTAGTTTTGAAATTAAATAATTATTATTACTTTCCTCACTTGAGTAAGAACATTATCACTTCTTCATGTTTGGAAGAAGATGGTTATAAGTTTACAATAAAAAACAAGTGTTGTTCTTTTTATTTCAATGGCTTGGTCCATGTTAACCGTTCAAATGCAAGATCTTGATAATACTTCTGTTAATAATATTAAGAGGAAAGCTAGTGTACTCTCGGAAGTACGGATCTGTACTCTCGACAAGTTTTCAAAATCCGAAATGCGTAACAACCGATCCGAACCGTTGATCTTGTTCGTCTCACAGAAATATAGACAGTGACCAAGTTTCATTTTTTAAAATTTGTTTCCTATTTTTGGAAATCAGCTTTTATGAATGCACCATGACTAATTGGAATGTCAATTTTTAAAAATAGGAAATAAATAGTAAATAAATTTTAAAATTATGAAACTTGGTCACTGGCTACGTTTCAGTGAGACGAAAAAGATAAATGATCCGGATCGGTTGTTAGTCATCTAAAATTTAAAAAACTCTTCGGAAATACGAAGAGATCCGTACTCCCGAGAGTATGCTAGCCTCCCTCTATATGTGTGTGAAATAACTTTGCAGGAATCAAAATGACTAAATGTGCAGTTTATCTGAATAATGGAAATGTATCCGTCATGTAATTTTAGCATGAATTGATGTCTTGAAATGGCAACATATGCGATGTACATCCGGTTCCGAATTTTGTGTAAATACACGAGATCACAAGGACATGCAGGTGCATGCCAATTGACATCTATCTCACCATTATTGCCTCCAGCCCAGCTTGAACAGGACAGGCCACGATGGCAAAATATCTTTGTTGCCTTATCAGTAGGAATGCCCGCAGGGCCTTAATTTCCTTTTTCATCTATTACGAGGGGGACGACGTGGAGGCACATAGCTACGACACGGATGGGCCGCCTTACTAAAGTTGCCTAAGGGCGCAACACTGTGATGTAATATTCAGGAATTTAATCTATCAATGTATACTTGTATCGGCTACTTGGTCACCGCGCTAGCATACTGTTCGAGGGGCTTGTGCACGGGATCATCGACCCTCAAGGTAAGTTAAAATTGAGGGATAACATGCAGGGCCTTAATTTCCTTTTTCGAACCACTTGGCCTCGGCAACAACGTGATCACGCACGTTCATGGTTGGCAATTAATGGCAAAGAATGTGACGTTGGACCATTCCCGGGACTGCATGCGATCGCGCGATGATTTTTTTTTTCTTTCTGCACCAGCCACGTGATTTAATTCGGGTTGGGATCGTTCCAAATGAATCAAAATGACTAAATGTGCAATTTATCTGAATAATGGAATTATCTGAATAATGGAAATTTATGTGTCCTGTAATTTTTGCATGAATTGATGTCCTGTAATTGCAACATATGCGATGTACATCCGGTTTCGAATTTTGTGTAAATACACGAGGCAACAAGGCCATGCAGGTGCATGCGAATTGCCATCTATCTCACCATTAGTGCCTCCAGCCCAGCTTGAACAGGACAGGCCATGATGGCAAAACATCTTTGTTGCCTTATCAAGCAAGAATGCCCGTAGTGTACCACCTCAAATTGGGCCAATTCAAAAATTTGGGCGAAATTCAAATTTGCATCAAATTTTAAACCAACCTTACTTGTGGGCCCCCTTTGCCAACCACCTCTCTCTCTCTTTCCTTCGCACTCCCTTTCTCTCTCTCTCTCTCTGACCGTGGGCCGCCGCCGTTCAACAGTCACCTCAGTTGTGCCGTTGCTGGCGCTGCCCTGGCCGCCTCGCGCCGCGCGCGCCACGCCAGTCTTGTCTGCGCCACGTCGGCCGTCATGGCTGCGCCGTTGCCGCGCTGCGCCGCGTCCACTCCCTGTCGTGCCATCCAGTCGTCGCTCCACCCCTTACTCTACGTCACCGAGCACACCTCCGGGCCCCCGTTCCAGCCGACGACTATATATTTCCCCTCTGCCCCGCCGGCCCGGGTTCCCCTATTTTCCCCCAAATCTTCTGTCACCGGCGCCGAGGAAACTCCGGTGAATCCATAAGTCGTTCTTCGATTCCTCTCGCCCAGAGCTTTGTGGAATTTTCCCTAAGAATTTCCCCATCCAATTTCAGCTGAGGAGCTCAAGGCCGCCGGGCTGGCCTTGCCGCTGTTTTGGACGCCCACGGATCTCCCGTCGTCAGCTGCCGCCAAGCCCCGTTCGACCTCGCTGAAGCAGTGGTCAGCTCCTCAATAGCCCCTCTAGCTCCCTGAGCCTGCACTTAGCCTGTAGATCCTATCCGCAATTTGGATTGCTCCGGCGTGCTTTCGTTCCGCCGCCATCATCTCGCCGCCGCGTCATGCCACCACTAGCCTCGACGCCGGCGCCGTTAGGAACCCTAGGGCCTATAGATGCCCGTGCGTGCACGCACATGGCCTGGGGTGGCTTGAAGCGCCGCCGCGAAGCTTGCCGTTGCCACCAAGCAGCGTTCCCAGTAGCGAGGTAGACGACGAACCACCAACGTCGGATCGGTCGCCAGGATCCGTGCGGAACCAATCGGGGAAGTCAACTACATGTGGGAGCCACCTGCCAGTGGAAGCTCCCGCGCATGTACGTCAGTTAGCCACTGCCTTGTGGGTCCGGTCCCATCGGTCGGGTTTAAGTGGAGACGACAGAGCGGCTTCGTGTTTCCGTCATGTGGTGGCGCCTTTCAATAACCTGTGTTCGACGTCGCCGTCAGCCGCCCGGGCGCGTGCAAGAGAAGCTGGGCTGTGGGCCGAATTCGCCTGATGGGCTGCCCGTCAGTTGGCTCGGCCCGAGCGATTTAATTTCTTTTCCAGCGTTTAATCATTTACTTAATTATAGATTTAGCTCTTGATTTTATTTAAAATAGCTAGATGCTCCCAATAATTCTGGAAAAATTAGTATAAATACAAGATGTCATTTCTGATTTTATAAAAATATAAAGGGTAGCCTCTGTGCAGAGAAATTGGTACTGTTATGTTGTAAAAGTTGTTTCCTCTAATTATAAATAGATAATTAGATTTTAGGCCTTTGTTGGATAATTCCAATTATTGATTTTGACACCAACTGTCCTTAGGAAAATATTGGTTAGACAAATGCCTTAATATTTCTGGAATGATTTAAATTTGCACTCCAATGTAAACGTAATCTTAGAGGTATTTTATCATTAAACACTAGGCAAATAACTAGCCTTTTCCCTATTAAAAATCCATCCATGAAATGATTTGGAGAAAAGAAGTTAATAAAGAAATATAACCTAGGTTTATCCCATTTATTTATGAACCTTTAGTTTATTGTCAACTCCGACAAACCTTATCTCGTACGTAGGTAGAATTTCCGATATTCGTCATTTCATGTTGCCGAGAAATCCTGATCACCCTTTCGCAACCTTATCGTACCATATAGTATTTTGGGGTTTAGTAGATTATTATATACTACTAATATTGTTTATTAATGCATCATTTCATGCATTGCATATCATGCGTGAAGTAGGTTCGCTAATCGAACTTAGGTACTTATGTTGAGGGTTCGACCTAGATTGTACATACATCATGCTTTTCCATTGCATTAGTAAGTAATTTTTGGTTGTTGGTATGATTAGACGTAGGCGATCCCGAAGGGAGATTTGGGGACGCTGAAGAGGACCTCCTACCGGATCAACGGGAGTTAACACTTACTCTTTATATGTGATCCGTATTAGGGAGAGACAGTGACTTTCCCTAGTACGGATTAACATCACTATTTAGCATGTTCATTACCCAGTTTTTCTGATAAATATTTTGTTTATTAATTAAATGCATGCTTACTATTCTGCCTAGTTGTTAATCATGTAATATTTATACATGCCTGCCTTGAATTATCTAGCCTTAATGACTGCCTTGATTGTCATTGCCCTTGATAGCCCTGCTTAGTCTGGTGACCACTTTAACTCTAACTAGCTAATGGGTAAAACTTGCTTAGACTGGTTTAGGCTTAACAAACTTTCTGGCTAATTGCCACGGAACGGTGAACCGACATTCACCGGTCATTCATTATTCCCATTCAAATGTGACATGACATGTGACAGTTAGGGCTGGTAGATGCATGTTCGGTTGATGTAGGAACTTGGTCGGTTTGGTCAGTCGGTTGGGAAGGTTCAAGTGTGTGGTGTGGTCAATGACCGTGGAAGTAGAAAATGAATGGTGGGTTGCCCCTAGATGACATGTGATGGATGATTAAGGCATGAGATGCCTTGTGCTGGGTTTAGCCAGGGCTAACCCAGGAGGAGCGCGATGCACACGCGTAGCGGAGAGCGCAGGCATCTGAGGGATGGTTCCAACACAACGCGTGGCCATCGCGCGGAGTACGGGTCTTGGATCGCCAAGTGTGAGCACTCTGTGGAGGCCCTCTAGGACCATTCTCGATAGGGACCTGCATTGGTCATTACCGAGGGTGATAATGGCCACACATCCCAGGGTGACGGTCGGCTAGGGAGGGTTGGAAACCCTAATAGGCCGGGGTGGTCATGCCATGGCATGTGTGGTCCACAACAGGATTAGACAAATCCTGGAAGGATGGCAGAATTAGGAATGGTTGGGGGTAGCCGGGAAAAAGTTCGTGAGGAACAAATAAGCTGGTGTGGTGATCTGTTAAGCAGGCTGTGTTGTGGGAAAGAGTTGGTCGATTGTGGGTTGTGTAATTGGATGTGAGTTGTCGATTGTGGATTGGTTGGTATGTTTGATTGGTTAATTGGGTTTGTGTGCATGGTTAAGATAGAAAACCCTTGATCTGTATAAATAACATAAGTACTAGTTGATGCTAGTTAGGATGTTTCCAAAAATCTGATAAACTAGGCTTTAAATAAAATAACCCTCCCCTCCAAATAAAGCCCTCTACACTAAATGCATTAAGGGAAGTGTTAACTAGCCAGCATTTGGATGACGCTGACGCTGACCTCGCCTACTTACCTTCTTTAGACAATGAAGTCGAAGATGACCCTTACACGTGTCTCGAAGACAACGGACAGGACCATGGTGGACCCGAGGAGTCTTAGGGGCCGCTCGAGTCGCTAATGGACCGTAGTCGATAGGGATTTTTTGGGTGAATATTTTGGTGTCCGCTTTACTCTGAACTATTTTTTTGTAATCTAAGGCGTGTATGGGCCGCCTTACTAAAGTCGCCTAAGGGCGCAACACTGTGATGTAATATTCATGAATTTAATCTATCGATGTATGTTTGTATCGGCTAGTTGGTCACCGCGCTAGCGTACTGATCTAGGGCTAGTGCACGGGATCGTCGACCCTCAAGGTAAGTTAAGATTGAGGGATGACAAAGCTGGTATCAGAGCATATAACTGTAGGACCCATATGACTTAGAGGTCGAAATTAGGGAAAAATATATATATATATATTTTCCTTTTGTGACTATATTTCATACCTAAAACTCATTTAATACTCTATCTATCTTTTCTAACAAAATTATTGTTAAAAATTTTCTGTAGATGGATCGTTGCCGCCGGCACTCCTTCGTTGACGAGAGGTCGACTTACGGCTACGAGGACTCATGCTACTGGAGCCAGTGGGTCCGAGGTCTGCAGCAGCTGTGCGCGTCTCTCTCCTTTAGTGAGAGACCGTGGTTCCTCTGGAGGGATTCTCGTTCCGTTCCTCGTACGGCCTACCTGGTGCGGGTCGTCATCTATTACGAGGGGGACGACGTGGAGGCGCATAGCTACGACACGGATGGGCCGCCTTACTAAAGTCGCCTAAGGGCGCAACACTGTGATGTGATATTCAGGAATTTAATCTATCGATGTATGCTTGTATCGGCTACTTAGTCACCGCGCTAGCGTACTGATCCAGGGGCTAGTGCACGGGATCATCGACCCCGAAGATAAGTTAAAATTGAGGGGTGACATGCAGGGCCTTAATTTCCTTTTTCGAACCACTTGGCCTCGGCAACAACGTGATCACGCACGTTCATGGTTGGCAATTAATGGCAAAGAATGTGACGTTGGACCTTTCCCGGAACTGCATGCGATGGCGCGATGATTTTTTTTTTCTTTCTGCACCAGCCACGTGATTTAATTCGGGTTGGGATCGTTCCAAATTTCCGCTGTCTCCGTCCCTCACTCATTTCCCTTCATTTCGGCCCAAATTTCCAAATGAAATCTGGTAAAATCGTTGCGAAGCCGCAGGCCGGGCAGCCTCGAGCCACGCAGCTAGGTTGGGCCACGTGTAAACTTGTCAAACCATATGCAAAGCACTGTACGGGAAATCCATCTGAATAGTTCTCCAGTTAGTGAGGACATGAGCTTGCTCAGTTGGTTGATTCCGAGCGACCGGTGGATCGAATCCCCGCGCCTCGCGTGCTGCCTGTGTGTAGCAAAAAAAAAAAAAGAATCACGCACCTCACCTGCTGGTTGCTGCCTGTGCGCCGCAAAAAGAAGTATCAGACGGCGCGTGTACAAGCTATGAAGAAAAGAAGTGCTGCTGCCTGTGCGCAACAAGTATGGAGACGGCGCGTGCTGCTGCGTTAGGACAAGCCAGAGAGACGAGCTGGAGAGTTATGTTCAAACCAACAACCATAAAAAAAGAGATGAGTCGGAGAGCTGAATCCAAGACAAGGGAGGAGATGAAACAAGCCAAAAAAGATGAGCCGGAGAGTCAAGTTCAATCCAACAACGAGCCAAAAAGAGATGGACCGGAGAGCTGAGTCCAAGACAAGGCAGCAAAAAGAAGTATCAGACGGGGCGTGTACAAGCTGTAAAGAAAAGAAGTGCTGCTGCCTGTGCGCAACAAGTATCGAGACGGCGCGTGCTGCTGCGTTAGGACAAGCCAGAGAGACGAGCCACATAGTTAAGTTCAAACCAACAACCATAAAAAAAGAGATGAGTCGGAGAGCTGAGTCCATGACAAGGGAGGAGATGAAACAAGCCAAAAAAGATGAGCCGGAGAGTCAAGTTCAATCCAACAACGAGCCAAAAACAGATGGACCGGAGAGCTGAGTCCAAGACAAGGGAGGAGACGAAACAAGGCAAAGAGACGAGCCGAAGAGTTAAGTCCAAGCCAACAACGAGCCAAAAGAGATGAGCCGGAGAGCTGAGTCCAAGACAAGGGAGGAAACGAAACAAGCCAAAGAGACAAGCCGGAGAGTCGAGTCCAAGCTGCACTAGAACACGCGTTGGAAACTGCAGTCCAAGCCAACAGCGAGCCAAAAGAGATGAGCCGGAGAGCTGAGTCCAAGACAAGGGAGGAGACGAAACAAGCCATAGAGACGAGCCGGAGAGCCAAGTCCAAGACAAGGGAGGAACCGAGATGAAAAAGATCGAGTAGAAAAAAGTATAGGAATTGGAGTCTGTAATGGTACGTGCGCAGAGGACACCGTGCTGAGTAGGGAAAAAAATAGGAATTGGAGTCTGTACTGCTAGAAAAGTAGGGAGAAGTCTGAATAGGGAAAAAAATAGGCATTGGAGTCTGTAATGCTAGAAAAGTAGGGAAAAGTAGGGATTGGAGTCCGTAATGGTTGGCGAGGTCGCTGACGACATGGAGTCTATAATGATTGCTTTCGTTCAATGAATGAAAGTGGGGTAGTAATACCCTTCTGCAAAAAAGTACTCCAGTTAGTATAGGAAATGTAATAAAGATATATAATTTCTCCGCGTATTTGTGTTGTCTATTACGATTGTTTTTCGTTTTTCGTTGTTAGTCTAGAACACCAGGAAGCGAGGTTGCTCAATATATTAGGAGCACGAGACGCTCTAAAAAAATTAACGTCCACTACTAGGGAACGTACATTCAGTCCCGGTTAATGAGCCGAGACAACCCTTGGAGACTGATATCCGCTGGGCATTAGTACAGGCTATAGGAACCGGGACTAAATCTATCCTCTATAGGCCCCAAATACACATGGCGCGGCTGGATAGGTTCTATTAGTTCTGGTTAGTGTGACCAACCGGGACTAAGGTGTGCGCGCCAAATACATGTGGCGATGCTCAAGGTCGCCGCTGGGGACTGTATTGATCAAGGTTGGTGGATCAAACCGGAACAGAGATGTATACAGTGTATTTTTTGACTCTGCCTGTTATGCTTATTTATTATTTTATATGTGAATCACAATTAACTAAACCACAAGTAATACTATTAATCATGCACACACAGCTAGTTGATAACTAAAATCGAAAGAACATTTAATAAACTTTAAATGACAACAAATTAATATGTAATAGCTAGCTAGATATACATAAGTATCATACAACAAATTACGTGCATCGCTCCTCGATGGTTGGCTGATATATTCAAAGACATATTGGCAAAACGGTGTTGATGCTCGCCCATCGTATTTATGCACTCATAAAAAATGAAGCCACTGATTTGCTCTCGAATTGCTTAGACACGCATCGACGAGAGTTCTGAACCTTTTTTCAAACCTTTTTCGTCAATTTTAGGGGAATCTATCATTTAATAGGGTATTAACTTATTGTCGTTGGTCTGAGCTAGACAACAAATTTCTAAGTGGTTGCCTCGCGGAGCAACCAAGCGTGGCTCGCGAAGCAGCTTGGGCAAGCTAAGCCATCACGAAGTGGCAAGACTGTAAACTGTATATTGTCCTTTATTATTACAGGGCCCCCTATTGATAGTGTGGGGACAATTTTTACCTTTCACGGTACAACCCCTTATATGGGGGAAAACGAGGGCAAAGAGATCTTTGCTGAAAAAAGACATATTGGCCCTCGACCTACTCTTTGTGGAAGGCCACCGAGGGAAAAACATCCTCGGTATGTACCCTTGTGTCGACGTGTGGTTAACCGGGGGTTATCGTCCGCAATAGATTTGAATGGGGTCATGCGCTAGATCTTAAGCTTGAAGGTAACACAAGACAGGGATTATCCAGGTTCAGGCCCTCACTGTGGAGGTAATACCCTAATCATACATTCGTGGAATTATGATGGTGATATGATGATCAAATAGCTTAGGCCTCTACGGCCTTTACCCCTCCCTTTATATAGTGCAGGGGAGATAAGGTTACTTGGTCTTATCTGGTAACCCTATACTGAGATTATCTTTCAAGTATCTGGCACGTATACGCACCAATTTTTATAGGTACAAATCCTAATCAGACGGAGCCAAACACTATCCTTGGACTATCCTTGACGTGCAAGTCACATGTAATCCGAATAGTTCTCATCTCCATCCAACTGACTTGGGCTGCCCCCATTTATTATCTCATGGGCCTTCCGTGAGGATACTCGAGGCACATATAGTCCACAGTAGCCCTCGAGTGCTTCGCAATAGAGTAAGATGTCTCGCTGACTGGTTCATCTGATCTTTTTTGTAATCCGAAAGGATAATGTAAAGAACTTAAAGAGATCTTAAGTTAGAATTTTGAGAGCAACACCAAACTTGGCAGTACCGAGATGCCGGCATTCGACCTATTTCTTGAGGCACGCCACTCCATCTTTAGTGGTGTATTCCATTGGTTTGGCTGCTCGGCACCCATTCTCACTTTGTGAAAATGGTGATTTACCCATCATGAGGTGCAGCTTAAGCCACGCAACCACAGCTTTCATATTGCGGCATACTGCATTTTGCGCATTTAAACGTATATGGCATCAAACATCTGACTCTGTCTTGCAGGAATCAGCACTCGGCCTAGCATGGGGCACGTTTTCAGCCGGTTGGTACCTGTCCCAACCAGAGAAGGGATCAGCTGGCGACCCACTTAAGGGGTGTACCGACTGTATAAAGTTTGACTGAAAGTTATTTGTATCCGTGATACGGTATACAACTGGCGACCCACATGGGGCATACCTCCGAAACAGTATCCAAACTTCATCAATACCCAACCTTGAACATGTAAGGTTGGCTAGTGACCCAACATGGGGTATGTCATGAAACACTTTTTAATGGGTGGTGCTTCCAGTCATATGCCCTCAAGGGTGTACCGAGGCCAAGTTAGGCTCGATGTCACTGTTTATATCATTTTGTCGAGAAAGCCCGTTAAGGGGGTTGCTCTTTGCCCAAACAAATTAGCTGAAGCGTCTTGCGCCGCCATTGGGAACTGAGTCCACACCCACTTCCGTCCAATCAGCATGATGGCTTTACTGTGTTCAAACGGGTTCGGATCTGTGTCTCTTTGTATACCCGGCGTATATAAAAACCCCGACGCAGTGCATAGAACTGCATCCAATCTTCAAACATTTTCTCTCTTTCACCGAGCCCCCATCCTTCACCTTCTGGCACAATGGAAAAACCAAGGTGAAGAGCTCGACCAATGGGCTATTGGCGCAGCCGAACAAGCCGCGGCCGCCGCCCATGCTGCTATGGAGGACTTCTGACGGCAATGGCGGGAGGCAAGCAAGGAAATCCATGCCCAGGAGTCCACCAGGGCCCTGATTTGTCGATTTCTACAGCTATATCTAGTGCGCATCCAACTAAAGGATGCATTGGTCGCCGCCATCCTTGCAGACAGATGATTCTAGGGTAGCCTTTCCTTATGCTTTACCGTTTTTTGTTTGATCCGTTGCAAGCCAGCGATGAGCCCTAGCTCACTGTGCTGTGCTGCAAAGCCTCCTGTAATCCGGCCTAAGAGTCGTTATGCAATGAAAACTTTTGGCTATCTAAACTGTTGTAACCTTCGTGCTCACAGAATTCTAACTAGTTTTATCATCACCCGAATCGAGTAAGGCAATCCAGATCCCACTCCAGCACTCAGCATATTGCCACTCCCCTCCATGAACAGTAGTCAGCAAATCCAAGTGATTCGATTTAGCATCCACCGAAGTAGTAGCAGTTCAGTACCAATCAAGGGCCGGCCCAAAATACGCTCTTAGGCCCTTTAAATTTGAGGACAAGGAAGCGAACCGCTCTACCTCGCCCATTTCTCGCGCTTGCAGTTTCATCAACTCCAGCGAACTATGCCGCTAGGGTTTTCTTTCGTCGTACAATCCACCGCCACCTACCCATTCCACTCATGGATCCTTCGTCTCCCGCCCCCGTGAGAGCGATCAAGAACTCTTTGGAGTGGATGAAGTCCATTAACATGGATCGGCGGCTACAGAAGGTCGTGTTCGCCGGTGTGCTCCCCTCGGTGGAGATGATCTAGTGGCGCACCACCACCTGTGAGTCCTCACCCACCCCTCGCTCCGACGAGGTGGTGGTCTTCCAGTCCTTTTTCCGCCTCGACTTCGGCCTCCCTTGCTCCTCCTTCCTATGAATCGAGCTGACTCATCTCAATCCCAATTCCATTTTTCAAATCTCGTAGTTCTCCCTTCCTGGTCCTCTCCTCTCGCTGAGAGCGAAGATATTCAAGTTGGAGAATTGCTTGCTCTCCTCGAAGATTTGAAATCCAGAGGGCTAACTGGTGTTGGAATAGTTATAAACTACAACCTCTGCCATGCCCAGCCTTTGAAGGAACGCATCCACCTTGGGTTTGAATATTCAGGGTCCAAATATTCCACTCGGGAAGAAGTAGGTAGGATCCCCCAAAAGACTGTGATCGCCCGAGGAGCTGACCTTTTTGCCTTGGGCACGATCATTGACAACTCCGACTGCCCAGGTCCTTTCATACTGTCAAGCCTAGCACCAGCAGTAAGCAAAGAACTTCCCCTCTTTCAATTTCAATTAACATCAAGAAATTCTGCTATGACTGACATATCTTAAACCTTTTGTAGGATCGTGCGGCATTCTTCTCAGTCTATCCAGTCCCCGAAGCCCCCAGCCAAAAAGAAGCACCGCTTAAGCGTCCTGTAGAGGACTCAGCTGACACTCCTCCAACCAAAAAGGGCAGATGAGGACGAAAAAGAAGATGACACACCACTTCTACATCGGCGTCGCCTAAGTCCAAAATCTGGCACTACCCCTGCTAAACAAGCTCCAAGCCCACCATCACCTCCGCTTGCTGATCCAGAAGCCGCGTCAGGGCCAAGAGGTCCTCCGGCTCAATCCCAAGCGAACATGCCACTCAGAAAATTGTATGCATTAAAATTAAAATGTCACAAAGGTTTCCCTTCATAACTCCTTCTTTTGGCTATCTTAGAAAAGTTGCATTCTTGACGTCTACTTCTGCTCACTGGAAGCCCACTGTCGACGATTTCATCGCTGAACCGACAGATTTAGAAGTTCGGTGGTGGGGTGTGCGCTGTCATACATCGATCCGCCCCCCGAAATCCCAAGAACAATATGTACACCACCATATACCCAGGTTCGGGTCCTGAGGTGGGTAATGGCCCTACTCCTGCTCGAGCTCTAGCTTTATGTGCTCTAGCTCTAGCCCGGTGGGTTGGTCCCCTTATATCCTGTGGGTGAGCCCAAACCACCGGGGTAGTTGTGGCCAACTACACGTTCGCTGTACTGGCATACATATATGTCGTGCAGTCGTAGCCGCCTGCTATGCACATCCCGCTGCCTTGTCGCGTCCAATCGGCGGCAGGTGGGGCCAGGAGTCCCGCCAGCCGTGCCAGCAGCTCACGTGGTCGCCGATACGGTGCGGGGCCTGATCGCCCGCCTGCCTGCCGATATGCCATGTGTCCTGCCCACCGATCTGCCACGTGTCCTGGTTGGCGCGGTGCTCGCCCGGCGCCGCGTGTCCTGGACGAGCTCCTGGATGACTTCGTCTTCTACCCCCCTCTGGAGGAGGTGGAGAGGACACCCCGGTACCTTGTGTACCGACACCCACCTTAGATATCTCCAAGGGAAAATCAAGTGCAAAGGCATCAGCCTCTACAAACACTACTTCCCCACCTCCGAATTATCAAGCCGATCCGACCCCAATTAAGGAGCCAGCCAAACACGCAGCTCCTTCACCGACTACTTCGCCGTCCCAAGTCATTCATCAGTCCTCAAAGACCAAGGGTCCAATCCCAGCCCTAGCTTTAGGGAGCTCGGAGCCGGAAATCAAGAAGGTTCCTCGCTCTGCCGCCCGTGCCTACACCCCTCATCTCCGTGTAAAAAGGAGGAAGGAGATGGAATGCTACGAGGTAGATGATGCCCAGGACCTTCGCATCTTGAATTTAATCATAATTGAAATGCATCTAATCATTTTCTCTATCTCCGCCTAGCATATGAGCAAGCGGTCGGCCCAAAAGTCCCAATGTCTTCAGAAAGCCATCGAGCAACTGAAGTCAAGGGACGAGTTTAACAATGCGCTTTACGGGAGCACGTAGCGCACGGCCAGGCCGTGGGCCGAATCCATTACTAGGCCAGTTCATTCGCTGGCTCGGCTCGATGCGATTTAACCAATTTTCACCGATTTAACCAATTACTTAAATGTAGAAATAGTTATATATTTATCTAAAATACCTAGATGTTCCCAAAAATTCTAGAAAAATTTGGATAAATAGTTAGGACTATTTTGGACTTTATAAAATTCACCACTTTAATGAAATAATGGCACTTTTAATCAAATGAGTAGATTTCCTATATAGAAAATGGTTAAACTAGAATTAGGGCGACTTTAGTTATTATAAATAATGAGTCTGACTTTATAAAATCATAAGAAATTAGAATAAGGTAAGCAAGAGCATTAATAATTAGAGAAAACTATAAAAAACACTATTCTTGCCAAAATTTGATTATTAGAGAATTAATTCCCTAAACACCAACAAATTTTAATAAATTCTTTATTAAGCAAAATGGGTGCTGACCATAGAAAATGCCAACACGGATAAACTTAACTCCGTATGTAATCTTTATTACGACGTGACGTCATCTTATGTCACCCATTAAACCCTAAATTCTCGATTACTACCTTAGCGTAATATATCGTATTTTGGGGTACCTCTATTTTATTATGTAATGATAGTATGGTTTATTAATACACTAGGGCATGCATTGCATAACATACAAAAATTAGTGTCATTATCCGACCTTATACATTGTGGTGACGATGATAGGACCTAGGTCATGCGCATGCATCATGTTTTTCGTTTTGCACCAATGAGTGATTGTTGGATTATTTGTGAGATTAGACGTAGGCGATCCCGAGGGAAGGTTCGGTGACGCGGAGGAAGACCTTTCACCTGAGCAAGGCAAGTTAACACTTACTCTTATAGATGTTTACATGTATTAGGGAATGATTGCGACTTTCCCTAGTGCGGATTAACATCGATATATTCATGTCTATTACCCAGTTTTCCCAAACTAAATTGTTGAATATTAAAATGCATGCTTATTAACCTGACCAGTTGTTAATCATGTTAATATTTATACATGCTTGTTCTTGGATTATTTTGGCCTTTATGATTGCCTTGATTGTCATAATCCTTGTTAGCCTAAGAATAGTTTGGTAACAACTTTAACCCTACCTATTGAGTAAAACTTGCTTAGGATTAAACAAATCTTCTGGCAATTAGCCACTGAATGGTGAACCGATATTCACCAGTCATTTATTCTTTCATTAAAAAGGATATGACGTGTGACATTTAGGGCTAATAGATGCATGATGGGCTAGATGTTGTTGTTGGTATGGCTATGTGGTGTGTCGGGCTAGTTTGGTCAGTCGATCAGGATAGATCATGTGTGGTAATGTTAAAGGTTATTGAGGTGGATGCTAGATGGTTGGAAGGTTGCCCCTTAGATGACATCCTGATGGATGATTAAGGCACGAGGTGGCTTGTGCTGGGTCTAGCCAGGGCTTACCTAGGAGGGCCCCGGAAGAACACGTGTTGCAGGGTGATCGCTACCATCGGGAGGATGGTTCCAACACAACGCGTGGCGATCGCACGGACTACGGGTTTGGATCGCCAGTTGCGAGCGCTCTACGGAGGCCCTCAAGGACCACTCTCGATAGGGACCGGCAATGGTCGTCACTGGATGTGATGGAGGACACTTCCCCAGGATGACGGCAAATGTGGTCGACAACAGGATTGTCAAATCCAGGAAGGAGGGCGGACTTAGGAAAATGTTGGGGCAACGAGAAGGTGGTGTGTTGAAGTTCTGATGTGACCATGCCCATCATAGGTATGACCAACACTACGTCAATATGTTGGTCATCAAGATTTTCGTTGGCTACTTCGTCTACAACAAGTTGGCAACACCACACGACATCCTCTATATCGTCTACATTATCTATGATGACATCATCAACTACGTGGCATCATCGACCTCCACCATGGTCAGGTCGATCACTCCGTCAGCATCATCGACCTCTAGACAAGGCGCGATATTATCCAGAAGTTCGGCCACCACCCTGGCCGCCTCCACTACGTGAAGACATACTGAAGAAAGACGCCTCTCCACCTCTTCGGCACCCTCTGGTCCCACAAGCCACGTCGTTCCAAGGCGGGCCAAAGAAAGAGCTCAATTGGTCCACGAATCCAGTTCGGCCATCTCCGCGCAGTCAAATTAAAATGGATGCTCCGGATGCGTACGAACTCCGTTTTGGACGTAACCTACTCGTACACATATTCGACACAATACCTAACATTCGTTGTTGTTGTAATCGGCCTCCTATTTTTGTAGGTGATGGTGCTCGGCCCGCGAGACTGCCTACTACTCACGCTGCTACCACAGGAGGTACTCTTCTTCTCAGAGGTCTTTCCAATTGGTTGCTGCTTCCTGTGCTTTGCCTCGCCTGTTTTGTTGTCGTTGATTAAGCGCTCTCTCTTTTATAGTGGCGCCCGCCCCGTGCCCATCCCTTTTTTTAACGTTGGAATAATGCCCCTTTTTATTTAATTCTCTCATTTGCACAGAATATTGCCACCACTGCTTTTGCCCTGCTTTACGTAGCCATCACAAAAAACAACTTACTATATTTGGTTGATCATTATAGAAGCGTGGATAACCTACACCTAAATACCCTGATGCCATCTCCACCACTCCCCATTTTCATCACCCACCTTCGAACAGCCCAGATCGGTCCTAGCGCACGCAAGCGCGCTTTCACCGCTAGTCTTGCATATGGTGCGTGTGCGGTGTGCCCAGCAGCTAGTTAGCTATTCAATACTACAGTCTGCGATGGAGTATTCGATATTGCACGCTCAGTGAACTGATAAGCAAGCGTCTACTGACTAGCCTACATGGGGAAGCGTTGGTTCGTTGAATAGTCAAAAGTGCTTAGTGCGCAGCAATTTAACTGAAGCCACCGAACATCTCCCTTCCTATCACATGCAAAGGGAATGGCAAGTAACAAACGTGGCTGGAACCTGCATACTTTGCAAATTCATGCGCAGTGGATCCCCTATTCACTTTGGACCATCCTGGGCAATGCCGACCTAAGCAGGGCCGAAAGATTTGGGTCGGCATCGTGTCCACTTTTGAGGCCTAGCACATGCTATTTGGGCCATACCGACCCGGCCAAAATTTCTTGGACATCCAAAATCGGGTCGTGCTAGGGATAGACAAAAAAATCCCGGTCCAATCCCAGCACTATTAGACTAGCTAGGCCTTCCGCACAGTCCTCATGTCAGCCCTCATTTTTATACTTACCAGAGGGCCGCTATACACATGCACTAGACCTTGGATCAGTACTCTAATGCGTGCAATACATAGCCGAGTATCATGTAGACATACGTTTCATTATTCGAAGAATTACATAACTGATTGTATAATGCAAGCTTAATATTAATTAAGCCGAAAGGCCTGACGATGGTTAAAGGTAAACTGTCAGAGTCAGCAGAGCATGTAGGTTTAACCACAATATCTTCCAATGGCTATGCAATCTTACAGACGACTGGAGTAAACCCTAAACCGCATCATGGCCATCGTAGGCAAGTTATCGTCTTTGCGAAACTCGAGCAAATCCTTCTCCTTAAGGTTAATCTAAAAGAGTGAAAATATGCAAGGTCAGCGTCATCCAAACGCTGGCTAGTTAACGCTTCCCTTAATGCATATAGTGCTTAGAAGGCTTTAATTGGGGGTAAGGTTATTTTATTTGTGTAAAGCCAAGTTTATAAGATTTTGAAAGCATCGTAACTAACATCAACTAGAATTGGATCTTATTAGTACCAATCAAGGGTTTCCATCTTAACAGGTCATCCAAACACAATTAACCACCCATGCACACCAACAAACCCTTAATCGACCAATTCTCATCCAAATACACAACCCACAATGGACCAACTCTTCTCCATAACACAACCAGCATAACAGATCACCACAATCCTACCAGCTTATACCCAATTAACACACAAATTGACCAACCCTCGATCATAAACCCAACCAGCTTACACAATCACCATACCAGCCAATACTTTCCAGTATTTTCTCCTGGTTGCTCCCAACCAGACTTTCTCCTGGTTGCCCCCAACCAATCCTAGTTCTGCCATCCTTCCAGGATTTGGCTAATCCTGTTGCGGACCACACATGCCATGGCTTGATCACCCTGGCCTAGTAGGGTTGCCGGCCCTCCCTAGCCGACCGTCATCCTGGGGATGTGTGGCCTAACCACTATCCAGTGAGGGCCAATACATGCCCCTAACGAGACTGGTCCCAGAGGGCCTCCGCATAGTGCTCACAATTGGCGATCCACGTCCCGTGCTCCGCGCGATGGCCACGCGTTGTGTTGGAACCAACTTGGGCAGCGATCTTTCCGCTACGCATGTTTAATCGTGCTCCTCCTGCGTAAGCCCTGGCTCCTCCTAGGTAAGCCCTGGTTAAACCCAGCATTAGGCATCTCGTACCTTAATCATCCCTCAGGATGCCCAAATCCAACTAGGGGCAACCCACCATTCTTTCTCTACTTCCACGGTTATCGACCACACCACACCACACACTTGGACTTTTCCAACCGACCAATTATCCCCATATCCAAACCCACAAACACAAGCAGCCCAACATGCATCTGCCAGCCCTAACTGTCATATGTCATGTCATATTAAATGAGAATAATGAATGTCCGGTGAATATCGGTTCACCGTTCCGTGGCGATTAGCCAGAAGATTTGTTAAGCCTAAGCCGGTCTAAGCAAGTTTTACTCATTAAGTAGGGTTAAAGTGGTTACCAGACTAACCATAGGCTAACAGAGCAATGACAATCAAGGCAGTCATTAAGGCTAAACATTTCAAGGCAGGCATGTATAAGTATAATATGATTAACAGTTAGGCAATCTAATAAGCATGCATCTTTAGTAATTAAACAACATAGTTTAAGAAAAACTAGGTAATTGACATGATATTAGCGATGTTAATCCGCACTAAGGAAAGTCGTTGTCTCTCCCTAATACGGATCACATCTAAAGAGTAAGTGTTAACTCGCCTGGGCCACTTGCATTCCAACCATGGATCTTGATTCGCCCTGAGATCCTCCTTAATCCCTTAGGGTCTATCGACATGAACCAAATGACACAGATAATCACCACGTTGCGGGGAAAGCACAATGCACGATATGCAACCGCTCCTACGAACATAGTACCGAGTCTACGTAGGCTACCCTAGCATCTCTATGTTATTCCTACGAAGAGTCTTCCATTAGCTTCTATAAAGAGGTAAACCTTATAGAGGGCTCAAGGTGCGGTATGCCGGTTACGTTTCCTTGCCGAGGTTTAATCTTACGTTTAAAAATAGGTGTACGCATTATATTTTCGATTATAATACCAACGCTCGTTATCATCCTTCTTAATTGTTGTCATGGATTCCTTACGAGACAGTGTGTATCGTACTTTAGTCACGATTTTTATCGATGGGGGATCATTCCTAACTACTATTGAATTTTAGGTGTTGACAATTTTATATATAATTCTTCTACACCCATCCTTACTTAGTTCTAGTTGCAGTTAACAAGCGAATCATTCTGGTTTGACTTCTATATATATAGGAAAATATTGTACAAGTTCACTAATTGCTTATTAATTCATCAGAAAACATGACACAGACACGACCTAGGTTTTACCCTTGGTTTTAATGCCCAGATCGGTTAGCGAACCTACTTTTCGTATGATAGGCTATGGATGTCAGAGTGCATTAATAAGTAGATTTTAACAATATAGTAATTTTCCAAAATACGATTTAGTACGATAAGATCGTAATGAGGTGATTAGGGTTTCTAGGCGACATAAGAGGACGTCTTTTCGAAATTTAACCTACGTACGGGGTAGGAAAAATACCCGAAACAATCAACAGTTAAATAGAAATTAATAAAATAATCCACTGTAAAAGGAAATTACAAAAATATCCTCGGGTCCCGCCACCCCGGGTGGCTGCCGCCACCCGGGACGGCCGCAGTGGAGCTGCCGCCACCCGGGGTGGCCGGCGCTGAGCTGCCGCCACCCGGGGCGGCCGCAGCTCAGCTGCCACCACCCGGGGCGGCCGCGGCTCCGCTGTCCCCCCTAATCACTCGGCATCGCATGCAAAAAGCGCGGGAAAAAAATATTAAACAAATACGTGCCGACAATACAGTGTCCAAAAAAATATTAAAATAATATTCCACCGACAAAACAGTGTCCAAAAAATAATAAAATAATCCACACCGACGAAATAGTGTCCAAAAAAATAATAAAATAATCCTCACCGACAAAATAGTGCTGAGTTTATAATTAATCAAATAGTAATTGCATGATTAACACTAATTAATACCGATTAGAGGTCACAGTGATCAGAAAATTGAGTCTATATATATCGCGTCCTGCCGTTCGCCTTCACACGCGCAGCACTCTCGCTTTCAGTTAATTTCACACACGCGCAGGCTTCACACGCAGAGCGGCCTTCACACACGCACTCTTTCGCTTTCAGTTCTTTTCAGTTCGTTCAGTTCAGGTATATTATTCGCTGATACACCGTGTAGCGGTTTGCGGAACCCCAACTCGTGTGCTTAATCGGTAATCTGTAATATTGAGATTGCATCTACCGTGTTCTTACTCGTGTTCTCGATTCACTTGCAGGAATTAACCTCGTAATAACTTCGTATAGCATACATTATACGAAGTTATACGAGTAAATTTTGCTTCAGAACCAAACACTTGTGCTCGTAATAACTTCGTATAGCATACATTATACGAAGTTATACGAGTTATGTATAATATGACAAGCTTGATGGCCAATTGCTCATGTAAGTTGTTTGAGTCAAAAGGTATTACATGTCGCCATATAATTCTAGTGTTGAGAGGTGAAAAAATAAATGAACTGCCAAGCAACTATGTTATGAGTAGATGGGAGAAAAAGTGCAAAAGGTAAATTGTCAACTTTATTGGTTACATTGTACATGTTTTATATGAGAAATCAATAGACTAACATTGAACTTTAAAACATTATGTAGGCAGAGTGTCTACGATGATCATGGGAATATACTACAGGAGAAGCCCATTGACCCACTGGAGGTGGCAAAGAGAAAAAAGATATCAAATATACGAAACAAAATGGAAGATCTTATTCAAAAGACAAAGCATTCAGATGAAGGCATTGATTTCCTGTTAGCAAGCATTTGCGATCTTGAGGCTCCTCTAGATAAAATGGTCCCTAGCAGTAATCACAGTAGACAAGAAGAATATGAGGCATTTATTGGCTGCAAAATTCCTGAAAATATTGAGATACATCCACCAACAGAGTATTGGCTGCAACATGTCCAATACTCATCACTGCACATATCAAATATTGCTGGTTAAAACAGAGGATTGAACTAAGTGCAGCATGGCAACAGTCAAATAAAAAATCAAACTAATCAAAATAGATGGTTCGGCCTTCTCCTCAGCTAACAAAGATTGGGGATTAGTGTGTAAATAGGTGCTTGAGCAGGTCAGCATCACCCAATTAACCCGTTCTAGGGTTTCAATATGGGCCAGCGGCGGGGGCAAATCGGTGGGAACAGGTGGCAGAGGAACAACATAGGGGAAAAATAGCATGATAGAGAAGAGAGAGTAGCAGCATAGAGGGGAGGGGGAGGTATTGTGGCTGCAGAAATGGTGACCGATGAGCCGTCGCCATCCTTGGTAGGTCCGGCCATCCTTGACGGAGGCTCAGAGCAGAAGGGCGAAGTATCAGCCGACGCGAAGACGTCAGGTCATGGAGCAGCTAGGGATCGGGGATTGAATTGGGCAGACAAGGAGACAGGGAGCGATCTGTAATTTCCAGAAATTTCTGAGCAGGAGGCGGGCGTTGTTTTGTAAAATGTCCATGCCCCTTTGGTTCAGCCGTGGGATGGAGCTTCGTTGGCTCAGATCGCGTGTGTGCATGTGTACACAGCCTGCCCTGTGTACATAGGATTCGTTGCCTTTTTCTTTGGTTGGATCTGAGGCTAAAAATTTACTAGCCTTGCTAAGCTGGTCGCCTTGTGGCACAGAGACTTTCTTTTCATGTAGCCTAAGGGAACCAGGAAATCCTTGCCCCAAACGCTCCTCAGAACATGTATATCAATCTAGCTCAACAGTTTCTAAGCAGTGTCATGTTAGCTAATTGATGATGTGCAATAGAGACGGTGTGCATAGATATTTGAGCCGTCTCTAAACAAGAGTTGACTTTACACAGGAATTAATAAACTTTATGTGTGAACAAATTACCTATAAAACCATGTAGACATCATTACCATTATATATGTTATTTCTAGTGTTGTCTCTAGGTGACATGCCAATAGCTAGAGTTTTAGAGACAATTGCTATCTCAATCATCGTACATGCTCTCAGCGCTATCATCTGACGCCGCTTCTTCTTCTGGTCAAACTTTCTCTCAAAGCATCTCAAAACCAAAGTACTTTTCACCTTGCCATGGAAACAAATAAACCAATTGTTCATGACAAGCGTTGAAAAGCCGCCATGAGCAAGCTTATAGCTGGGAAAGGGTACCAAAAATATTGTGATCCGGCTCTCAACTAAGAGCATGTATAATGGTTGAGACAACAGTCATATCTAACCATTGCCATGTCACTTATAGGCCTTGTTTGTTTCAGATTAAATTAAATTAAATTAAATAAAAATGTGTTATTTTTGTATAATCCAAATGATGTAATGTTCATTCATGTGGGGTTTTAAATAGTACTTCTTAAATTTTGTAAAATATTTTTTCATAATTTTTTGAACTCGTTAAGACGTATTTTAAGGGGATCACAAATTTGCTACAGTAAAACGCAACGCTACATTAATCTGAAACAAACAAGGCCATAGAGATGAATTAGAGATAACTCATACAATGGTACAGATGGCTTTTAGACAACTGCACATTTTTTATGACACTTAATGATGTGACCATGTCCATCATAGGTATGACCAACACTACCTCAATATGGTGGTCATCAAGATTTCCGTTAACTACTTCGCTGGCACTCACGTCGACAAGTTTTCGATCGACTACTTCATCTTTGACCTCTTCATTTACGACAAGTTGGCAACACTTCGTTACATCTTCTACATCCTCTACATCAACTATGGTACCATCATCAACAATATGGCATCATCGACCCGCACCATGGACAGGTAGCGTGCACAATCGGCAAGCTTATCATGTTGATATTGCGCTGTCGCCGCCACCAGTTCGACCACCACCTTGGCCGCCTCCACTACAAGAAAACATACTCAAGAAAGGCGCCTCTCCACCTCCCCGACGACCTCAGGCCCAAACACCCATGTTGCTCAAGGTCCAACCAAAGATCAAACCCAATTCGTCGTCCACGAGCCCAGTTCGGCCAACAGGAGCAGTCCAACTTGAAAAGATCATAATTCGGTCATACGAAGTCCGTTTTGGATGTTCTTGGTATGAATGGACAAGTCCACGACGAGAGCTTTCCAATGGATCAAGTTTGAGGCCCAAATTATATCAAAATCAATAGGAATCGTGGAATCAAGAGGACGTCAAAATTTGCTGGGTGCTGCGCCACCTCCACTTTGGGCCCGTGGCCCGTGTAACCCTAGGGTTGAGATCCCCAAACCCTAGCCGTCGCTATATATTCAGTAGCCGTCATCTTTTAGACTTAGGTTTTTGCTTAGATTGTTCTGCCGTTGCAGCTTCGCTGTTTATCGGTTTGCGGAACCCCAACTCGTGTGCTTAATCGGTAATCTGTAATATTGAGATTGCATCTACCGTGTTCTTCCTCGTGTTCTCGATTCACTTGCAGGAATTAACCTTCGTGGTGAGGTCAACCGCGTCTTGGCGTGGTTGATAACGAACGGAGACAGTGGTGTAGCGATTGCAGGCTTAGATTTGTTCTGATTGGAAGCCGGATCGTCAACGTCGAGTTCTCCACCAATCGTGTTTATCCATACCTGTCGGAAGATCGGGACCCCGTCCCCCATCAAGTGGTATCAGAGCCTCGGTTGGCCGTCAGGTATACTTGTATCCCCTTTGTTCATTGTTCATCTTCCACATAGAGTCCAGAAAATTGTCCCTCAAAAAAATTTGAGTTCGTCGTCATATCCATCGTCCAAGCCACTTTGTGCCCTTCGCGATTTCGTTTTCAGTTTCGCGTAGTTGAATTTGTATCCATCGTCATCGTCTTATTGCTGGTTTAGAGTAAGTTCGTGATCTAGTTTGAGTCTTGCATCAGTACAATGCCATCACGTCGCCGTCACCGTCGCCGCCGCGTCCAAATCGGGTGTCAATCTGCCCAGTTCCGTATTTTGCCTTTATCTCCTTCGTCTGAACCCAAAATTGGACAAGTTCAGGGTCTAAATTGTTGCACAGAAAAAGTTCTACAACTTTCTCCATTGTGAGAAGTTCCAGAAACGCCGTTTGGCTGCCCAAAATCGCGTTTGAATTCAATCTATCTTGTCTCGGGTTTTTCTGAACTGTCTGTATTGCGGGGTCCATATCTCCTACATCCATTATCCAAAATTGGTGTTCCATGTACGTAAATTGATCAGCACGAAAATATCTACAACTTTGCTATTATACATTTTACTGTTTGAGGTCTCCAAAAATCTGAAAACAGCATAGAAAGTTTCTATATAGTAGATCAGTTTTTCCAGCAAGAGAAAATTGAGTATTTGTGTATATATCTTGTAATCTCCCATATGCGGCACTATTGATATTTAAGAAAAAAAGGTGAAAAAGGCAAATGCATAAAAAGAAGCCGCACAAAGAGAAAAAAAAAGCAAAAAGAGAGAGAAAAAAAACAAGGAAAAGAAAGAAAGAAAGAAATCAGAAGTGTTGCATTCTTTTGTATCGAAACTGTTGTGTTGTTCGTTTTGCTTTCTTGAGCTAGGTCTAAGGACGGGTTTAGACTAGCAACATTGACAAGTACTTTGAATATTTATTTAACTTTGCTATTCTGATTTCGATAATTGCATATTTCTTGCTACTATATATTGTCTATCCAAGCTCCACATGCTTCTTATCAGTTCTGATTCGAACTTGCAATCGCTTCGCTCACACCCGTCTTAGTATCACGAACCAGCCACCGGTTGTACCTCCTGCAGTGATGGTAAGAACACTTGTAAGAGCATGGTAAGACGGTTGAGAGGGTGTGACTTCACCATTCAAAACCTAGTAGTTGACAGGGATAATACTTTTGTGTTATTTTATATTTTCTACTAATAATGATAGGAGCATACAATGGAATGGGAAGATTGCAACCATCAGCCACTAGTTGGAATGCAAGCATCATTGGTGTTGAGGCTAGAGAAAGTTTTGATCGGTTCCATCATAAGGAGAAATTGAAGAAGAGTTACACATCATCTGCTACCAACAAGTATGGTAATACCATTGAGAACCTTCCTTTATATGATATAAAATTTGGACCTGATGCATTTATTGTTTGGGAAATAGCAGTAGATAAATTTTTTGCTCGGCATAGAATTTCTGATAATGAAAAGGTTATGACAGCTGCTAGTACTTTAATTAATAATGCATCAATTAAATGGAAGGCGTATTGTTTTCGTATTGGGATACCTTCAACTTGGAGAGACATGAAACAACGATTAAGGGATATGTTTCTTCCTGTCTATTATCGTGAAAATTTACTGAACAAACTATAATGTTTACAACAAGGTGATAAACCAGTGACCATTTATTATGAAGAATTCAAAAATTTGTTGTTACGTTGTGGTTTGGAGGAAACTGATAGAGAAAAGGAGGCTATATTCTTATGTGGGCTTAATGATAAAATATACAATATTGTTTTTGATAAAGAACATGTTTCTCTGTTACAAACATTTGCTCTTACTTGTACAGCTGAAAATAAAATAAAATATAAGAAAGTTGTACGAAAAACCAACACATCTATTTGTAAAAATAGTGTGTATTCTTGCACAACTAACATTTTGCAGGCAAGTGCAAATAATGAAATTGAAGATGAGAATAATGAAGAGACGCTTGTTGCTGCACCTCTGCTTTCAACACCGACTACTGAGAATGTGTCTACATCAGCTGAGGAGAAAAATAAAGGTAATGAAAAAGGTACCGCACTCATTCTATATGAGAATGATATTGATGTATTGAAACCTTCTACTAATCATGCTGTGGAACGAATTACTGATTTACCTTTGTCACAAGAAGATGTTTCTTGTGATAAAGAAGAGTTGTGCGATAATGTTTCACTTATATCTATTCCACAACTAGTGAATGAACATGTAAATTTTGCTTCAGAACCAAACACTTGTGCTAAAAATAAACATATTATTCAACTTGCCAATCAAAACGATGAGTTAAAATTGTTGTCTTCTTTAAACATCTTAGGTTACATTGAATTTGATATTCTATGTGATCTAGACAATTTAGAGGAGAGACTTGTTAATTTCCCGTGGTTATCTAGAAACACTTTTCATATTGTGGGGCAAATATAATGATAAAGGAAAATACATGATGAATCGAGTGTACATTTGCTCAAATCTGAATTTTTCTTACGATATACAACCATTTGATCAACTGGAGAACAAAATTATCAATAATCAGAAGTCACCAAGTGAGTCTAGCTCTGTTTCGAAATTATATGAAAAATTTCAAGAAGGGGAGGATGTGGAGCCTAATCAATATGGTTCTAACACTTTGATTGCAAATGATATGCTTGTTCCTTTGTCTTTCTTTGGAGCTAACCTTTTGCAGATAAACGAGGATGAGTCGAGGACGACTCACAATCAAAAAGGGAAGGATGATGTGACCATGTCTATCATAGGTATGACCAACACTACCTTAATGTGGTGGTCATCAAGATTTCCGTTAACTACTTCGCCGGCACGCACGTCGACAAGTTTTCGATCGACTACTTTATCATCGACCTCTTCATCTACGACAAGTTGGCAACACTTCGTTACATCTTCTACATCCTCAACATCAACTATGGTGCCATCATCAACAATATGGCATCATCAATCCGCACCATGGCCAGGTCGCGTGCACAGCCGGCAAGCTTATCATGTTGATATTGCGCTGTCGACGTCACCAGTTCGACCACCACTTTAGCCGCCTCCACTATAAGAAAACATAATCAAGAAAGGTGCCTCTCCACCTCCCCGACGACTTCAGACCCAAACACTCATGTTGCTCAAGGTCCAACCAAAGATCAATACCAATTTGTCGTCCACGAGCCCAGTTCGGCCAACAGGAGCAGTCCAACTTGAAAAGATCATAATTCGGTCATACGAAGTCCGTTTTGGATGTTCTTAGTATGAATGGACAAGCCCACGACGAGAGCTTTCCAATGGATCCAGTTTGAGGCCCAAATTATATCAGAATCAGCAGGAATCGTGAAATCAAGAGGACGTCAAAATCTGCCGGGCGCTGCGCCACCTCCACTTTGGGCCCGTGGCCTATGTAACCCTAGGGTTGAGCGCCCCAAACCCTAGCCGTCACTATATATTCAGTAGCCGTCATCGTTTAGACTTGGGTTTTTGCTTAGATTGTTCTGCCGTTGCAGCTTCACCGTTTACCGGTTTGCGGAACCCCAACTCGTGTGCTTAATCGGTAATCTGTAATATTGAGATTGCATCTACCGTGTTCTTACTCGTGTTCTCGATTCACTTGCAGGAATTAACCTTCGTGGTGAGGTCAACTGCGTCTTGGCATGGTTGATAACGAACGGAGACAGTGGTGTAGCGATTGCAGGCTTCGATCTGTTCTGATTGGAAGTCGGATCGTCAACGTCGAGTTCTCTACCAATCGTGTTTATCCATACCTGTCGGAAGATCGGGACCCCGTCCCCCATCACTTAATCACATACAAGATTTCTTAATTCGCGTGTAGAGACATCTCTTCCATTAGAGACGGCTCAACTCTCTATGCACACCCTCTCTCTTCTCCAATCTTTATTTATCCTACGTGGTAAACCTTATAGATGGCTTAGAGACAGCTGATGCGTACCATTGTACATGCTCTAAAAGTATAAAAATAAGGAGGTACCACTTGTTGATAGCCAGTTAATTCAACTAGATCAATAGTTGTGATCCTCAGTATCGAGAGATACCTAGATGATAAAATTGATACTTCATAGTTGGTTGAATCGAAGGAGTAGTTGAGTAGTACACAGATCTAATGTATTTGATAGCCTGTGATTACCTTAAAGTAATGAAAATCAAGAGAAGTAGTGAGTACCCTCTTTTTTCATCTTATAAGCCAACAAAATGTCTGAAAAAAATTTATCTTTTTTTTTTGGGTAACATTTGGTAGTAGTTTCTTCAATAATTTGTGTGTTCTTTTTAAATATCCAAAAAATATATTTTAATACATTTCTTTATCTGTTCTGGGCTTCTTTTTAAGCATTATCAACTTTTCTAACTAAAAGCAAACTGAAAAAAGCCGAATCAAAGAGGCTTGTGTAGCCCTGCAAGGTTGCAAAGCATTCCATCGAATTAATTAATTATTAGTAGCAGGCCGGGAGCATCTAGAGAGTGGAGAAAAACTACTGGGAAGTGTTTAACCTGTGTGTTCAGTTTATTCATAACATAGTCAAGTCAACGAACTTCATTACTCTAGATTTCGCCCTCCAACTTGCTATTGAAGATAAAGAAAACACCTGCATGCCATCTAGCACTATAAATATCCATGCAATCTTTCACTCAGCTCTCATCTCACTTTAGGTGCACTAGCAAGTCTCGCAATGGCGGTCACAAAACTAGTAGCTCTCGGCTTCGTTGTCCTCTTGAGCATTGGATTAACCAATGCTACAAGAGTGGTTAGATACTCTGCTTCCCAAGGATCAGGCGCGGGAGGGGGGCAGGGTGAAGGATACGACAACGGCGCTGGCTCAGGTTCTGGAGTTGGAGCTGGCTCTGGCGCGAGCAATGGTGATGCTCACGCAAGGGGTGGAGGCGGAGGTGGAGGTGGTGGCGGCAGCGGATACTATGGAGCTGGATATGGTGGTGGATCTGGCTCGGGCTCGGGCTCCAGTACTTATAGAACCGGTCCGTCGGATGGTTATGGTGGGTCTTCTAGCGCCGGAGGAGGAGGTGGTGGTAGTGGTAAAGGAGAGGGGGGAGGTTACTACGGATCTTCTGGTTATGGGGTTGGTGGTGGTAGTGGTTCTGGCTCTAGTGAAGGTGTTGGATATTATAATGGACCAGGTTACGCCAATGCAAATGCCGCTAGTAATGGAAATGGCAATGGTAGTGGCACGAATGGTGGCAGTGGCGGTGGTGAAGGTGGTGGATCTGGGTACGGTAATGGCAGCCCCTAGATTTTTTTTGTGACAATCTAGCGATGGAGCCCAACCTACCATATGCCACGTTGATGTCGTAGTATTTGTCTTTATTATTTGTACTCTTTTTATGTATTAGTAGCAACAAATAAAGGGTTCCACTATTTTACCTTGAGGAAAATGTATGTGACAGCCGGCCCGTGAGAATGTGATATGTAATTGGTCACCGTATATTAAGTTATCGATGTTTCTTTATACTTCCTCCGTTCTTTTTTGTTTGACATCTTTGATTTTTGGGCATGGCTTTGACCATTCATCTTATTAAAAAAAAACTATGTAAGTATAATTTATTTTGTTGTGATTTGTTTTTATCATTAAAGGTACTTTAAGCATGACTTAGATTTTTACATGTTTGCACTAATTTTTTGAATAAGACAAATGATCAAAATCGTGTAGAAAAATTAAAGACGTCAAATAAAAAAAAGAGTGAGTATATCATCCAAAGAGTAATGAGTAGCTCTTCATTTACGCGAAAGCAACATTTAGTTTGACTGCTCACTCATTTCTTCTTTCAAAATGTTAACACCCAAAAGTATCTTGGTCAAACACCGTGGAGTTTAGGGTCCCATCAATAGCAAAATCGGGTTCTAGGCATACCGGCCGATTTGATCTTGCAATCTATAAAAATGGTGTAATCACCTTTACATAGCCAACTACATTTATAACAGACTAGCAAAAATACCCGTGCGTTGCAACGGAAGAAATAAAAATCTTCGCACACCAGTTATTCAAAAATTGTTCGCTAAAAAAAAGATCATTCAAAAAATTGATTGAAGTACATGTTAATTTGTGATTCATTGTATCAAAAGTAGTCCATCATAAAACTAAAACATAAATATTTTAAGCAAGTTCGTTATTTTAAACTAGAACGCAGAATTCAGATGGTTCTCTACAAGCAATTTAACATCAATAGACTTGAAAGGTAGTCGCAAGGGCTTCATTCTTAAGTACCATGAAAGGTTACGAACCCCAGTCTGGTCAATATTGTTGGTACAGATAATGATAATGTCAGCATCAGAAAACAAAATGAGAAGTGAGAGCTACTCCCAGTCAGTCTGCAGAAAGATAAATTTAACATACAGCGTTACTTGCACACCACAATAGGTCTTGAGGGCTATGTTGAGGAAGTATACTGTGCACTTTTGACGTAAAAGAAATAATGTAGTACTACAATATGCACACACAAATAACTGAAAGTATCACCATAAAGAATCTAGCTCCAACTAAGGTTGTTGCACAGGTAAAATAAAACAGATATGCAAGTATATGGCAATAACTAACGATTTATCACAAACAAATACATCTGCAAATTGAGGTAAAATCTAGCCCACAACTGTTTACATTAAGTTTGTCAATCTAAAATGTACAAAGAAATACATTTTTCAAATATTAATGTATAAATAGTAAAAGCAATAAAAAAGCTAAAATACACTTTCTTTTATTCAATCTTGAATATGCTAATGATCCAAACACTTGGTTTGTATCATTCCACAGATCAAAAACAGTCAGCAAAAAGTATAGCCTTGAATAAAGTGGAACCCAGTGGAACCCAAAACCCTTTCTTTTTAAACAGAGAATTAGGGAATCAAATTCCTTGAAATCAGTGGAACCCAAAACCCTAATTCCTTGAAATCCCTCAAATTCGAATCCAAACTCATGAATCAAGGCTATTTTAAAAAAAATTACCCAAATCCCCGAAGAACCCTAAGAGGTCGGATGAAGTTCTTACCGATCTGGATGAGGTCAAATCTTGTCATGAAGATGGCGCCGAGGCTCGCTTCCTCCTCCTTGCTGTTGACATGAGCTACGCGAGCAGTAGAGGGAGATTAGGGAGAGGGAGAAGAAGAGGAGGAGGAGGGGGAGAGAGGATGAGGGAGAAAGTGAGGTGGCCGGTGAGGATGAGGTGGAGGCGGCGGGATCTCATGGAGGCGTGGAGCCGGCGGCGACGAGTCTGGGCGGGGGGGTCGACGGGATGCGGGCAGGGCGAGGAGATGGTGGAGGGGAGGAGCTGGGAGGGAGGACAGCGGTGAGGAGAGAAAAGGGAGGAGGCGGGCGGAGGCCGGAGGGATTCCCGCTAGGGTTTGACGCGCAGATGAGGCCGAGCAGGAGCCGTGCGATCGCGATCCAACGACCTGGGCGGAAGGACGGACGGAAGAAGATGGAAATGCTATTCTCTTTATGGTTAGGTAAAGATTGAACTTGGGGTGTACATTGAACTGAATCAGCTGATTGAAAAGACGATGCACAGTAAGATGATCGAGATCTAAAATAGCTTGAAACGAATGTTACGTTACACCTGATGCAGCGAAAGTAGATGACACTTAAAGAACTTGTAAAAGAAGATTTGTGTTTAACCGTCAAATTCTTTGCACAACCGCAAGACCAAATATTTATACTGGTGCACATACATCACATTTATTGTCATGTTCGTCACAAAAATATAAATCTACTTCTATTTTATCTCCAAATTACGATACGAATTCTCTTGCCTCTGGTTTAGCTTCACTGCTTTTAATCCTTCTTTAACCCATCCCTAGCCCATAAAGGACCAAACCATCCTTATCTCAAGTAATCATAACTTCGGTCCAATATCAAATTTTGACGTCAACAGAAAGATAACTAGTTGATTACATACAATTGAATTGCTATACATAATTTAATGATATTGCTGATGCAAATCATACGAACTTAGGTTATTTATTTAGATACAATCCATTAGAACCGGGTGATTTATCAAAAAAGCCGCAACATTGCAAAAAAATAGATGATGCGACTGACTTTTGAAAATTAGCTACACACCATTCTAAACTTCTCAAGATCATATTGCCTTTTCCTTCTTCATCCTTGTGCATGCATATTCTCCTTTGCCTCAACCGGCAGATTGTTATATTATGATATACCCCCATATTTTTATAATACACTCAAGAGACACTGTCATTAGGGCAACCCGGACAGTAGATTTGGAGGCACCCCAATGGCCTCCATGGAGAGAAGGCTTGGAGGATGACCTAAAGGGTTCTAACTTGGCAGTGAGCTTGAGAGTAAGGGAGAGCCACGAGCTGCTATCGAATGGAGAAAGATGAATGGTTGGATGTGTTATTGGAATAAATGAGTGGGGGAGAGAAGTCCCCTTTGTTAGAGCTCTTGGGCTGCTCATAGGGGGGCAACATGGAGGTTCCCTTTCCCATATAGCCCCTAAACCCTGTCCCCTAAAAAGGGCAATTTTGATACACGTGTTTTAAGGTACTAGGGTACAATCTTGTATTTCCAACTTACGACTTACCGTAAGGAACTAAACACCTCCGGTCCTAGTTGCAACACACACCATGTGTGTCCAAAGTAATTACTTGATGGGATATGGAGATTTGTAACACGCGCCCATCGTTGATCTAATATGACGAAATTACTTGAAACTAAACCTAAGGGCATCTTCAATAGTGCCAAATCAACTAGTTATAAGGGTTCTACCTCACCTTTTTGCTTATGTGGAGAAAAGAAGAATAGGGGAGAGATAGAGACTAGCTTTTAGCTAAGAGTATGCCTAAAGTGGATTACAAGGTGTACGCATCCTATTACATATGCGTCCATATTGCTTTTTTTTTTTAAAAAAAAAGTCTATTTTACATTCTGAACTATCTCTCTTCGTGTACTTAACCCCCTAAACTATGAAACTAGGCATTTTACCGCACGAAACTAGGTATTTTATCCCGCAAAACCCAAAAAGGTGTAAATAACTTTTGAGGGTGGTTTTGCCACTTGACCATCCACATGGTACCCATTTGCCACACTAGCTGCCATGTCACATTTGACGTGACCTGGGACCCTCAAATTAGTGTCTTTCTTTTTCTCCTTCGTATTTCCCCTACACCCCTCTCTCTCTCTCTTCCCCTGCGGCTAGAGGCGGGCATTAGAGGAGGTCAACAACAGTGCAGTTGGCGGTGGGCGGCGACACAGTTGGAGACGAAGTGTCTGAGTTGGTAGCCTCTATCGTGACCACGACGTAGATAGGCTCCAGCTCCATGGTGGCACGATGCAATGAGATGGGGGAGCTCGGATGGCAAGACGGGGGCGCACGGGTGGCACCACAGCTACCACATCTACGAGGTAGGGAGGTTCAGTGAGGACGAGGCACCCTACTAGATGGCAGCCCCGCGCTGCGCCACAAGATCTACGACTTTGGCTACTCAAAGTCCGACGTCCTCCGATCTCGGAAAAAAATTATTTTTTAACCTTTTTTAAAAAATTATTTTAATTTTAATCCCCGGGCTGAAGAATTTGCAAATCTAACCCTTTTGACCGCGCCACTCCGCCTGGCGCGGCAAATTCATGCTGCCGCGCCAGGCGGGGAGGTTGCCACGCTGGCGGCCCCGGCGAGCTACCGATAGAATGACAGGTGGGGCGGTCTTGCCGCGCCATCCCGCTTGGCGCGGCAGCATGAATTTGCCGCGCCGGGCGGGGTGGCGCGGCCAAAAGGGTTAGATTTAAAAAAACTTTTGACCCGGGGTTAAAAATAAAATATCTATTTCAAAAGGGTTAAAAATAAAAAATTATTCTCCAATCTCGCTCCAACTCCACCGTCGGCACCCCGTGTCGCCCCAGAAGGTACCCATAAAGCTTGTTCGCACTGCCTAAATTGAGCTTCGGCGCTGACCTTCTCCACCAAGGAGCTCTGCCCGAACACTGACCAAACCAAACCGAGCTCTGGCACCAGCCCTCTCCTCCACCAATTAAGGAGCTTTTCTCCGACGACACCCCTCCGCTCGCCGTGCGCCGTCAGCCTAAGCCCCAAGCCAGTCTCCTTCCCGCTCCATTAACCGTGCACCGCTGCCTTGCCACCGGCCTCCAAATCTCCAAGCTGTGCACCGGTGAACTCAAGGAAATAAAGAGGAGGAGAACTAGAGAAGAGAGGTAGAAGAGATGAGAGGAAAGAGATGACATGTGGCTCCATAATTTTGTTTTTATGTGTATGCTGACTGGACCGTCACCTCACCCGCCACGTGGTCAAAACTACCTTCCAAACCACCGTAGATGTTATTTGCATCTTTTTTTCTGGTTTTGTAGGCTAGAGTACCTGGTTTGATAGATCAGACGGTTAAGTAGACGAAGCATTATAGTTCAGCCTGTAAAATAGATTTTCCCCCCTTAATTTTAGAGAATATTATATCCAACCCAATGAAGAGGTTGCCTATATAACTATATATATATTAGAGAAAATTGCACCATTAGTCCCCAAATTTGTTTCGTCTGTGCATATAAATCTGTAAGTATCGAAACAGCTTATTTAGGTACTCAAACTTGTGAAACCGCTGCAATCAGGTCCATATGATGGTTTTTAGTCTGTTTTGATGATGTGTACTGCCATATCAGCGCCTACATGGCATTTTTCATTTTCTTTCTTAGTTTTAATATGGGACCTACCTGTCATCTCTCCCCCTCTCTCACCTCTTTGCCTCTGTGTCATCTTACTTTTAACGAGACGACAAACGGGACAAGTTTGAGAACTACCTGGTCGATGTATCACCTGCCTTTCAGAATACCAGCATTAATTGATTAGTGACTACATTAACGTTCACAGCTAGCAAAAAAACATGAAAGGAGCAAGCCAGCAACTTGCACTTCTTGTCTCATGGAAGTCCGCCACGACTCGTTTACTTTTGGTTAATTTACTATTTCATTTAATCTTTTTACATGTTGCTGTTTTTCTTATCAAACAGCGTCCTGCCGCAACCTTATGTATCATGTTAGCTGATGATACTGTCAGTCGGATAGATGTGCATGCTTTAATGTTGTCTTACGCTTAAGCACGTTAGTACGTTAGCCCAATATGGATGTCTACTGCAGAAGCAGAGTGCTTTGTTTGCTGTCTACCATACTTTTATCGTGGTCACAACACAAGGGGCAATGGGGTATACAGTTTTAAGAATCGTCAGATGAAATTACTCTATGCAGGACCAATAATTAATCAATGGATATATCATCGAACCTGACGTTTAAGCAATTGTTCATTTGCGTTATCGTTGACTTGGCTCGTTCGGCGTTCGCTTTGATTGGCATCGAAAACGCCGCCACTTCGATCACGTTTGTGAACTTCATTACGATCAATCGATCGATCTAGCTGCAAGTTGTTCGCAGCCGAATTGGCGAGTTATCACTATATCTTGATTATACTAGTGTGTCCACTGCCGAGTGAAGCAAAAAAATATTTGTTTTTGACTGCATGAGTGCCACACCAACCACTTCTATATATCTCTTTTCTAAAATACTATTCATGTCCTCTCTACCAGTACCTTTCAAAATTATTTCACAATTTATACTATTCTTACAAGATTCTTTCCTCTACCAGCTCTACTTTTTAAATTTAGAGCCGCGTGGAGTTGCTCTATACCCCAAGAAGCAGGACATACTGACCTACTTGCTAGGCAACGGATCTGGTGCAACCGCTGGCTCCATGCACTCGTGCAACCAGCCTCTCTGGTCCACACATTTCTGATCAGGCAAACAATAATGGGAGCCGTGGCTTTCTTCATTCAACTGTGCGCCTCTCCTTAAGTGGTGTGTGAGTTTTTCAAAGATCGCCCTGTCACTTAATTCGCTTCACACCTCACTCCATTTATCTTCTTTGTGTCGTTTAGGAGCAGGACGGGGGAGCACCGCCCCTTGGAATCTCTCGTCGCCGTCGCCAAGAAGGCCTCGGCGTCACCCCCTGTTCCCCCCTCGTCGTGGAAGGCCTCGTTGCCGCCCTCTCGTTCGCACCTCGTCGCCGGCCGGGGAAGCCTGTCGTAGCCGGCCCCTTGCGATGGAGTAGTTGTGCTCGGGTGAGCCGAAGAGGAAACGGTTGGCCTGGCGGAAACGGTTGGCCTGGCGGACCTTGTCGTGGAAGGCCTCAACGGCGGGTGTGATGAGGACATCACCGGCAAGCCTATGACCCCTACTTCTACTACTTCCACTACGTTCGCTATGACGTCGGCTTCGACGGCCCCTGCATCAGCTGATGGAGATGGAAAACGTCAAGACGGCATGAATCCCCATGCCATGCCATTCAAGCCCTTGGCAAAGGAAGATCACTAAGAGAATTCCGCGTTCCAAGGTGTACCCGCCAACAGGGCCCAAGCCAAGAGGGCGTCAAATTCGTCTTCAACTCGGATTCGCGCATCCAGAAGCAGCTCTCACGAAAATGGATGTCCAGGCCACATACGGACTCTGTTTTCGACGAACGACCACTTCACGAAAGCTATCGAGATCAGCTTTCCAACGGATCCAGCCCTGCTTCAAAATTTCTTACGGATCAGCGGGAATTCGCGTTTTACGGGGGCGTCCAGAATCTGCCCGGCGCTGCGTCGCCGTATTATTGGGCCTAAAGCCCGTGTATCCCTAGGGTTTGTGTCCAACAAGTGTGGGTCCCACTTTGGACGCCCCACCCTGTCCTCCTAACTATTTAGGGCCGCCGCCGTTTCTCGTCTTCGTTGGGTTTTGTTTAGTCTTGTTTTTCATGTTCGTGTGTTGAAACAGTCTCGAATCTGCTTGTGTAGCTAGACCAACCAGATCGAGTTACGGAACCCCAACTTTGTGAGTTATCAATTTGTTTATCTTGTGTTCTTTCTCGTTATTTGGTTGCTTGCGGGAACCATCCTTCGTGGACAGATCGATCGCGCCAATTGTTCGGTCGATAACAATCGTTGTGGTGATTTAGAAATCGCCGGGATTTTCAGTTCCTTACGGGGTTGAAAGCCGGATCGTTTAGGTCTTCTGACACCTACCAAAAGTTATCATCGTCGTCTCTCACCAAAAGATCGGGACCCGCGTCCGCTCATATCAGGGTGGGAAGCCGGCGCCAACGTCGGTGTCGAGGTTGATGTTGAGCAGTGGCATGTCGAAGATGTCGATGTGTTCGACGCATAGCCCCGGGATGGACCCCTCGCGCATCTCCGCGGCTAATAGATTCGCAGCGGCGCGTGAGAACTGAGAGCCGGCGGGTGCAGGAGAAGGTTGAAAATAAGAGGACGCGAGTAGTGGTGGGTGGGCGCGAGCGGAGCGTACCGGCGTGGAGGAGGCCGCGGTTGTAAGACGCCTTGCGGAGGGATCCGCAGTTGGTGGCAACCCGGAGGATGGGCTTCGTCGATGCAATGGCAGGGGGCGAGTCGGGTGG
This sequence comes from Raddia distichophylla, assembly GCA_005191435.1. Taxonomy (NCBI): domain Eukaryota; kingdom Viridiplantae; phylum Streptophyta; class Magnoliopsida; order Poales; family Poaceae; genus Raddia; species Raddia distichophylla. The sequence goes on along the minus strand of SPJY01000659.1, from coordinate 458,144 downwards.
CGACGACAGGGGACGCAACAACAGGGGGCAACTGGGTGGTGACGGCGTTGGCGGGCGGCGGCGGCACGGCAGGGGCAGCGGGCTGGGAGCGGCGGTGGTGGGGCTGGGCTAGCTGCTCACAGACTCACGTATAGGGTTTAGTTCAACAACAACGGGTGTGCCCATCACGCGGGTTTACCTTGGCCCAGTTCTATTTATGTCGGCCTGACCGACATAAATATGGGCTCCTTTACTTACGTCGGCCAAACCGACGTAAACAAGACCCGTGTCTGACGTAAACACAATGAGCACCGCACCCTTTTGGCCCTAAGTTGGGACCACCTGTTTTACGTCAGCCAGGGCGATGTAAATAGTATTTTTTACATCGGTCTGATTGGACCGACGTAAATATCTCTAGTTTACGTCGGTTTTTTCAGCCGACGTAAATAATGTTGGCCGATGTTAACAGATGAGATTCCTGTAGTGGTTGTTCTAAAGAATCAAAACGATCGGTTATTTATGGAATCTTGTCGACTTTTCAATGCTTATTTTCAACCCAAAACCAGCACATAGGAGAGACTTCTACCGTATGTACGTATTTATATATAAATTAATAAAAGAAATATCTACAATATTTACAAGATAAACAAAACTAAAGAGACTGTGTCCATGTTTGGGAACATGTCTTTAGCCGAGCTTTGAGGCTCAATCAAACCCTTTTCTATAGCAAGGGATGACGTTCATGAGATGGTCGCGGAGACAGATGTGACACAATAATTTTACCATGGTTCCTGCTCCGCCGTGGGATAATTACCCCACATCCAACTTCTTACTTATGAAGGGGAGTGAAATACAAGAATAAAGAGTAAATGCTCTAGGACTACTATAGATCCTAAAAATGGCTAAGTGGGGGACACTACTGCTAGAGGCAACGGTATAGGGAGAATGTTCTCCTTGCATGGTTCTTTGTTCTCCTTTGTTCTCTTGATAGTGTTCTTTGCTCTCCTCTTCTCTCTTGACCGTGTCCTCTTCGGCAAGTCCCAGGGCCTTATTTACAGGCAGGCAGTGGGATCATTGATCTTTAATTCCTACGGATGCATGCTTTGGACCGTTGGTTCTTACCATGCGCATGCGAGTTGGTGGAATGGGCCGGCGTTGGACCCCGTGTGGCTTGTGTCAGCACATTTAACGCTCACTAGGATGGTATATCAAAGCTACGTGGGAGCGCTCTCTGCTATCAATCCATTTGACTTCTGGGGCCTATTGGCCAGGACCACTAGGCAGCGATTGCCTTCTTTACCAAGCCACCATCCATGCATCTTGAGTTGAGGATAGCTTGAATAAGCTCGGGAGGGGTTTCGAGAGCGTCATACCGAGGAGGCTTCACTACTACAGAACACCCCTTCCGTGCTACATCACCACTGCCGGTTCACTTTGGAACGACAGTGTTAAAGTATCACTGTCAATGCATAAACCGCTTCGCTCTCGATGTCCAGTTCGGAGTTATGAACCGAAAGTGATATATCTTTTCACTATCGGCTTTTAACACAAACCAACAATGAAACATCATTACCGGTTCGATCTACAAAACCGGCACTAACAATTCACTTATCACTACCGGCTTTTGGTAGAGCTGGCACTGATGTATCATTTTCGGGTGGTGACTAAAGTCTGATTGAAAAACCAACACTACTGTCTGTTTAACAAGCTGACAATGATATGTTTTTATTGCCGGCTTCAAAAAATACGCGGGAAAGTCAGGCGGAAAAATGAGTGTCGACAGTGATATTTTATAATCACTCTTCGAACGTGAAATAGCTTGGTACCTGAGCTGTGAGTAACTCGGGGTGACGTATCCTTGCCAGGGGTAGCTTGGGGACTTTTGGCTAAGGTCAGATAAGGTGTGTTTCCTCTTGAAAGAGGGCGGAGTCCCTTTGTCAAGGGTAAGTCTTGATCCCGACAGACCGTCTCCTGTTATTTATGAAAGAAGGTATATCTGCACTCACTCTAAACACTAGAAGAGTGATATTTTTTAGAAGAATTTTTTTCCAAAGAACTATGGAGGAAGGGACATTATTGAAAATTTTATTATTGCAAACTTTTCGGACTTTCCATATTGTTATTATGAAGATGTCCACGAAGAAATTCAACACCAAGGTCAACTAAATTTGATTTGCTCTAGAGCATCCCAAGGGATCATATTGTTATCGACGGCTTGGGCCGTCGATATTGTTCCTGCCTCCTGTAGTGCAAGGATCATTAGGATTCTCCATAGTAGATGGCCACTGAAACCGAAGAAAAGATCAACAATGTCTTGCAAATGGACAATAGAAGAACTGCCAAACTGTTTCACCAACGAATAATGAGGATGAGCATCTGCAGGCGTTCTATAATATTGTAGCAAATATAGATGGATTACTAGAAATCTTCTATAATATCGGAGTGTATTGTAAATTGTGAAGGAATTTTAGAGAAATGGATAGAGGAAACGCCAATAGTATTATAGAGGAAAGATATAGAAAAACTGTTGATGATGCTCTAAGACACAATTGATATCAGAGCCACTCAAGTACCCGTCAATTCGTCTTGAGCATGTGTTTTGTGTTTACCCGATGTAAGACTTTCCTATACTTAAGTAATAAGCAGGATACCAGCAATGTAGCAGTCTACACTCTGCCTAGTAAGTTGCAGCACTATTTAAGATAATCTTAAGCCTGTGATCTGCACAATAAAAGCCACATTATTTATATATAACATGAACAAGTTGCTTAATTTAATTAGTTGGGGCTTCGCATTGCTTGCCAGCTAATCAGAGCCTGGCCGTATGTTGACCATTGTACAATCAGAAAAATTTTATGCTAACCAAAGATATTGCAGGTTTACTTTGATCTTGTTAGCTAGTCGCCTCACGTATCCCAACCGCGGCATGCATCAGATCGATTGATTCTAATGCATGGCCTGCTATACGCCACATGCATGTCAAAGTCAGTTTCGAGAGCTTCGAGGTCGCCTCTCAGCAGTGTCAACGGCTCTGTTTGATCAGTGGATGCTTGTTTTGATTCCTGGCTAAATCAGCGAGCAATTAATGATTAACTATGAAGCGCGCGTACTGCATATTGGCTAACTGTCAAGAAGTTAGAGCACGTACAATGGTTGAGACAACAGACATCTCTAACCATTGCCATGTCACTTATAAAGATGACTTAGAGACAACTGATACAATAGTAGAGATGGTTTAGAGACAATTGCACATTTTTTTATGACACTTAAACACACACAAGATTTCATAATTCGCGTGTAGAGTCATCTCTTGTATTGGAGACGGCTCAACTCTCTATACGCACCCTCTCTCCTCCACATCATTATCTATCCTACATGGCAAACCTTATAGATGATTAAAGACAACTGATGCGTACCATTTTACATGCTCTAATGTAGTTTTTTAGGCAGATTAAGTTTCTTGATTTAGAACTACATAATTGATACTCGAACGTCAGAGCATGTGCAACAGTCCATCTCAGCAGTCTCTAAGTCATTTATAAGCAGTGTCATGTCAGCAAATTGATGATGTGGAAGAGAGAGTGTGTGCATAGATAGTTGAGCCGTCTCTTATTCAAGAGTCGACTTTACACAAGAATTAAAAAACTTTATGTGTGAGCAAATTACCTATAAAAACGTACAACCATATCTACCATTGTATATGTTGTCTCTAAGTCAACTTTAGTGTTGCCTCTAAGTGACATGGCAATAGTTAAAGACAAATGTTGTCTCAACCATTGTACATTCTCTTAACATTTGTAAGTGTGTCAATGTGCAAATTTGATTTGAAGAAAATAGAAATACTACTTATCGGTCAAAACATTAATCCATTGAGCATAATGAGTATTAATTTCGGTCAAAACATTCCTCCTACTGCACTTAATGATAGAGGCTTCAAGAGAAGGGAATATGGTCCTTTATTTGCATAAAGGCAGTTTTCAAGATAAGTTCAAATCACCCTATCTAGATCATTAGTTTTATTGTTTGTCTTCAACAAGTAAAGGAATCAACACATTCTTAACAACAACTTTAACAACCAGGCCATATCCGACCCTCACCAACCCAACCTTGAGTCAACCAATCCGAGCCCCCCAATTATATCTTATCTTGCTTTCAATCATTGCTAGACATGACCAACCCATCTTCCTTCCAACACCCGTCATCCTTTTGGGACAGGAGATTCCATTGTGGGTCACATCTGCCATAGATACTCGTTCGACCTAGGTGGGTTGCCAGCCCAAACTAGTTTCACAACATCCTGGAGATGTGTGGCCATAATCACCGTAGTGACGACCCATGCCGATCCTTCCTCAAGATGATCGGGACCTGACGGGCATCCGTCCCCATTGGATGTTGATTCCACTAGGAGTGAAGGATCCCAAGAGAGAGAGAATGGATGATAGAAACCACCTGGATGATGCTAATGACACTGCTTGAGGGTCGTCGCCGCTGGGAGAGGGAGAGTCGCCTGCTACCTATTGTTAGGAGGGAGAGGAAAGTTTGCCACCACTGAGAGGGAGTGGGAGGGTTGTTGCCACTAGAGGATCGCCGGCGCCACAGCTAGGAGAGTGAGGGCCGCCGCCAAAAGGGAGAGGGAGAGTCGCCGCTGTTGGCATCCACTAAACTCCGATATTATACGCCAACATACGGCAGAACTCCGGTAATTTGGGGAAAAATCAATGTTTATGCTTTTATTTTATTTAAATTAAAAAATTTCCACAAGTTTTGGCGAGTATTTGTCCATAGGAATAAAATGGAGAAAAAATGGAGCTGAACCGGGCTCAGAAGCCAGTTGGCCGACCGACCCCGGTTGGTCGGCCTAGACTTTTCGCCCAACCGGCTCCGTTTTCTCCCAGGTGGTCAAGAAGCACAAAATAAAGAGATCTACACTATCCACTCTAGTCGGTTTGATCCAAGAGCAGCACTTCCTTCACAATTGGATGACTTGGCTCTTAAGGAAGCCCATTATACTAGCCTTAACTGCCAAAACCGACGCAAGAGGAAGATCTACACCGCACAAGAAGCATCCCAGGCGAAGGAGACGCAAGGGAAAGGTCTACAATTTTTCACATGAGCTCGGATGAAAAAAACGTTATATGTGGTAATATTTAAAAATGCCAACGTACCGTCAGTCGGTAATATGGAAAATTGCCGACTTACAGTCCGTTGGTAATAACAAGTCCGTCGGTAAAGACTTTTGCCAACGGGACTTTAGCCAACACCCCAAGTCAGTCGGTAATACTTTTTGCCAACCGACTGTTCGACGGCATATATGGTATTCCGACACACAATTAGACGCCAATAATTTGCAATGGTATAGTGGTGTTGAACTTGTGCGAACTAGGGTAGACGTGTTGAATTGTGCGAACTTGTGGATTCGAACTTGTATGTGAACTTGTGAATTGGAAATGTCGATTGAAAATTATGGATTGAAATGTGTTAATGTGTCAAATTGTGCGAACGTGTGGATTTGAATGTGGATTGAAAATTAGGGTAATTTTGATTGTGTTCAAATGTGGAATGAAAATTTTGAATGTGGATTGAAAATTTAAAAATTAGGGCCGCTGGAAAATTAATTTAGGCTGCTAGAATGCTCTAGTATTTACGTCGGCCAGGCCAGCCGATGTAAATACTGGAGCTAGGGCGCGAGGCATAGCTCCAGTATTTACGTCAGCCAGCCTGGCCGACGTAAATACTAGGCTGCCACGTGGCGCATTGCCGTGCCGATGCCTTATTTACATCGGCCGGTCTGGCCGGCATAAATACTTTGGCTGCCACGTGGCGCGTTGCCGTGTCGTGCCGAGGCCGTATTTTCGTTGGCCAGGGCCGACGTAAATAGGGAACATATTTTTACGTCGGCCCGGGCCGACGTAAATATGCGCGGTCAGGCGTCGCCCCTACCCGACGACAAGTTTTTACGTCAGCCGTGGGGCCGACATAAATAACAGCTATTTACGTCAGCCGCTGATGTAAATACTGTCATTTACGTCGCCGTATTTACGTCGGCTTATCTACGTCGGCATGCCGACGTAAATAGGTATTTACGTCGGCTTTTAGTCTATTTACGTCGGCTTCTGGCCGACGTAAATACGTCAGATTTCTGTAGTATTAACTATCTAGCAAGATGACTCACGCTTTTAAGAATCAACATGTAAATATAAATATTATAAATAATTATATTAGTTACGATAATCTCTAACATATAGTCAATCTTTAATTTTGAATAAATTGCGCTGTACATATATGGAAGTTATCTGCTCGTTTCACTTTGGTCCGTAACTATTAAAACTATACATTTTAGCACATGAATTTGTGTTTCTATTTCACTGCGTGTCCAAAGTTGTTTTTTTTTCCCACGTCATCACTTATTTGATAGATTTTTTTTTGCAAAATGTCCCTCCTCTCTCCTTTTTCTTCTCTCCCACTACCTTTCTCTATCTCGTTTCTCCAGATGCGTCAGAGGTACCTCTCTAAGCTAGTTGGTGGAAGGTTAGTGGTACCTCTCGATCTCTAAGCTAATCACTCACTTTCTTACTAATCAGAGTGGTTTGGAAGCTAGCTAAATCCAAAAGACAATTCCCTATGTGCCACTAAAAAAATTTTCCAATCCTCTATATGCCATCCTATGTGTATGACACGTGGAGCCGTCTGAGTGTATGACATATGGACCCAATGGCATACATGGTATTTTCATTTTTTAGTGGCATACAATGTATTTTCCCAAATCTAAAACTAGATGTAAAATTGATCATATGATTAAGTTTCAACCTTGTTTTTTTTATCTCTTGCTATGTTTGCTAACTTTTATTGTTGCAATAGTGTTGATGTATGGGAGATAGAACAATTAATATTTGATACATTGATATTTAGTATGTAGTTTGAGAGTATCGATCGTACATGTGTATACTTGTTGTAATGGTATAAAATTCATAAAAACATGAGAAAAAATTATAACTACCATGTCTCTTGAAATTTATAACTTTTTGGAATGTACATTTTATTTGAAAACTAGTCTTAGCTACCACGTCTAATGAAAGAGAGAAAAAGATAGAAATATAAAAAGTTATAGTGATTTGAAACTCTCAATTAAGAGTTAAAAAGAATGAGATGTGATTTTTGAAAATTGTAAACATAGAAATTATAAAGACACATTAATGGGTATAGTTTAAATTGAGATTTCTCAATTTTATGCATGAATGAGTATAATTCTGTGATGTGTACACATGAACTCTAGAGATCAAGTGACATATATGTGATATTGATCATATGTTAAATTTTGCAGATAATGGATAGAGAAGGGACGTACAGTGGAAACTGTGCAACATAAGAGTACGTTGCTGATTGTGTTTACAGATGGCATGACTAACAAAACCCGTGCCTAGCCAATTTTATAGGTATTTTTTTTTTGCGTGTCCGCAATGAAGTTTTCTATATATAGTAGTGACGATATGGATTCCACCTTTGTTTGAGAATTCGAACCTATGGTATGACAATTGCTATTGAACCCTTCCACTCAATTCCAGGCTAACCACACCATCGGTACGCCATTGCCGCACCACTGGCAACTACATTGTGATCACCTTGCCCAAAACTTGTACAAGTGTGGCAAAAAAGGACATGTCTTGTGTACAAAGAGTCTCCATGGTTGGAGAAGAGGGTTGTTCATGAATGAGGTTGTCCTACACGACCTCTTCATCTTAACTATCACTCTTCAGTGACATATTTGTTTTCAGTGACATATTTGTTTCATCATATTTGTTTCAGTGACATATTCGCTGCTTTTTCCTTGTCGCTACAGGAGTTGTGTCTATTTGAGTATCTGCGAGGCACAATGGATAGCGAGAGGCTCATTAGGTATAGTCAGTTTCTCTACTCTCGCTATTCCACTCGACGACTATGGGGATGCCACTAGGGTGTCACGGATAACTATGCCATTGTACCCTGTCATTTTTAGTGAGTGCGTCAGTAGGATGGTGGGTTTGTTGGATTCATCCTAAAAGAACAAGAGTTACAATCTTATACAATTTATGTACTTTAGTGCGTTAGTACGATGGCGAGGGAGAGAGATAGAAAATGGCCAAGCCCATAGAGGATATAAAGGATGAGGGTGGGTGTTACCTGGAAGCTTCAAGACAGTGATGGTGAGATCGGCAGCGACGGTGGCTCCCCCCAACCTCTAGGATCTAATTTTTGTGTGTGAGCCGTGGAAAGTTTATGACATCACAGTGAGTAGCAAAAATTCTCTAATTGTTTAACTGAGTTGTGGTATTTATCTAACCAACCCTTATATATATATATATTAGTATATATACCGGTCCCACTATACAACTTTTTTTTTATGCACACACAAATACTACTTGTCACAGCTTTAGTCTATTGCTACCATGAAATTAATGTTAAAACAGATAAAATGATCCGTAATCACAACGTAAATATATTTTTTGCCATTTCACGGTAAAATAAAATAAATATTGTCCACAATCTTTATTTGGTCGACACAGTGAATTGTTGTTTGATTAGCAAGGAAGAATATATAGGATCCGGGGGATAATAATGGAGAAGCTAGTCATGACTCATGACAAAGAAACAAAGACCTGTCCTGTTTATGTGGTGATCCCTTCGTTCCTAGCATGATACAGTCAAGTCAATAAGCTCCATTACTCTAGCCAGTTATTTTATCTCCACTTGACATATTTTTTTGTAACTCCACAATACCAACATGCTATTGAGATACATTGCATAGCCCTCAATAACTATAAATACCCACGCAACCTCTCACTTAGCAATCATCCGACTTTAAACTCTTGTAACAATTTTATCATTAATGGCGGCCACAAAACTAGTAGCTCTCGGCTTTGTTGTGCTCTTGAGCATTGGATTGGCCAATGCTGCAAGGGTGGCTAGGTACTCTAGTTCACAGGCGACAGGTTCAGGAGGGGGACAGGGTGAAGGATATGATAATGGTGCCGGGTCAGGTTCTGGCAGTGGATCTGGGTCTGGTGACAGCAGTCCTTACAATGGTGCCCATGCAAGTGGTGGAGGCGGAGGCGGGGGTGGTGGCGGTAGCCAATATGATGGTGCCGGATATGGTGGTGGATCTGGTTCAGGCTCAGGATCTAGTCAGTTAAGTCAAGGATATTATGATGGTTATGGTGGATCCTCTAATGCCACAGGTGCTGGCAGTGGTAGTGGCAAAGGACAAGGAGGAGGTTACCCTAGTTCTAGTGGTTCTGGCGTCGGAGGTGGCACAGGCTCCGGATCAAGTCAGGCTACTACATATAGCTGGTATGGACCAGGTTATGGAAATGCAAATGCTGCAGGCAACGGTAATGGCAATGGCCAAGGTACCAATGGTGGAAGTGGTGGTGGTGAAGGTACTGGATCAGGATCCGGCAATGCCAACCCTTAATTTCTTTCGCCTTGTCAACCTGGACACGAGATTGGAGCCCATCCTTCTAAATGTCATGTCATTGTTTTAGAATTTGTATCCATTTATGTGTACTTGTTTTGTGTATCAGTAAGCTAGCAAGAAATAAAGGGCTCCATTGCCAACTGTTTTGGCTTAATATTTGGACCAAACGATTAGCTTTCTTTATGTAATATGTCAATCGGTCAATATATTTATATCAAGTATAATAACCGTTCCTTTGCATAATCCAATTATAATAAGTACAACTCTTTCTTTTGTAGAAAAGAAAATTTTGGTGCTATTAACTTCTCATTATTTTGAAGAAAGATAATAAGTTCTTTACCTTACAAATGTCATTACAAAGCTGATTTCTTCCTCGTAACATTATAATTTCAAATCCATTGAAAACACACCATTATGACTTTTTATACCCCCTATGCGCTCTTCACATCTACAAGAGAAATGCCCCCGTCTTCCTCGCCCGTCTCTCTCCTTCTAAATTATCTCCCCCAACTCCTGCGAGCTTTAATGCCAGTTGGTAAAGCCTAGTGGGACAAGCACGTCTGTACCGGTGCTGGCCAACAACCAGCACAAATGTGGGAGTATTTGTGCCGGTTCGTGGCTAGAACCGACACAGATGTATTTATGTCAGTCCATGGCTAGAACCGGCACAAATACTCACTCATCAATGTCAATTCCAGCCACGAGCAGCTACAAATTTGTATTCTTAGGAATTTTAGATCTTTGAAATTTTATAACTTTTTCACATGATCTCAGATGAAAATAACATTATATGTAAATTGTAGCCCTCGGGGAAACCTACAACTTTGTAGTTGACATCCTTTTCATTTGAAGCAATATATATGCCTAAATAACCATCACAATGATAGTTTATTTATAATTTATTGAAATGAAGTCGAACGTAAAATAATTTAACTTGAAAATCGTAGGCTTCAAAGGGATTACAACTTTGCAGTTTAAAACTTTTCCATTTAATGCAATTTGCATGCATAAAAAATTGTTTAAAGATTTATAAAATATACGTCAAAAGGTATTGCAATCCTATTCTAATCACAACATGGGAAGGGGTGGGATGGTTCAAAAGGTGAGGTTGGAGTGAGGAGGTTGGTAGAACCAACAATAATTTTTTTGTGCCAATTTAATTTTAAAAACCGACACAAATGATTCGTTTTAAACCAGCACAAATATGTTATTTTGATGTAGCGACAGGATGCACAAGTGATAAATGTTTTTGTCTTGTCATTGTGGTACAACCTGAGATCAACGGATACCCCCTTATTGCCCATTTCCACGTATGGAAAACTAACTAGAAGATATTCTTCATTCATTTCACAATATAGCACAATATAGGTGCATGCATACCATGAATAAACTGACACCACATCTAAGCAAATAATTAATCAGACACAATTCATTGCAAGGATTGAAGTTTGACAAACAACATTGAAGATTTCGAAGGAGGTGGGATATTACCGCAAACAAGTCTGGAATATTGTAGTAAAAAAGAAGCATGGCTAGATTACAATCCTTTTATAAGTCGTAGCAAACCTTGATTATGGCCTACGTACATCTGCATGCATCCTGTTTACGGACGGAACGCTTTGGCGCATGGCAACCAATGTTTGAAGATGTTAGTGTCAAATCTCCTCGAATCTTAAATCCTGCTCTCTTGAGCCCTGCTAACGAGTGCTCGCAACTTGGATTAAATTAAGCTGCAGCAAAGAAGGCCACTTACATCCCAATCTGGGTATGCGTTTTTCTTCAATAGTATCTGCATGCGCGCGTAGCCGAGTTGCCATTTGCTAGCTACGTACGCCGTGCACACGTGATGTCAAGGTCAATTTCCAAAACTTCGAGGTCGCCGCAGCGAGATCGATAAATGTCAACTAGAACTGTTCAGTTTGATCAGTTGGCGCTTATCTGGAAGTCTAGCTTTCACTGGGCGCCGTCGTCATTTACTTCACTATTAGGGTCAAGATGTGTAAGTATTAAGTATCTAGCAAGGTGAACCACGTGTTTAATAATCATCCTATTAATATAAATATTATAGTGTCATGATAATCTCTAACATATTGTCAATCTTTAAATTTGAATAAATTGCCATGTGCATATATGAAGTTATCTGATCGTTTCACTTAGGTCCGTACTATTAAAACTAGACAATTTATTACATGAATTTGCGTTTCTATTTCACAGCAGGTCCAGCTAGCGGTGGTTTTTCATGCCACGTCATCACCTATATGATAGGATTTTTGCAAAATGTTCCTCCTCTCTCCTTTTTTTCTCTCCCACTACCTTTCTCCATATGAGTTAGAGGTACCTCTCTAAGCTAGTTGGTGGAAGATTAGTGCTACCTCTTTAAGCTAACTACTCACTGTCTTACTAATTTAAGTAGTTTAACAGCTAGATAAATCTAAAACTAGATAAACAAACAAGGCCATGATTTAAGTTTCAACCTTGATTTTGATCTCTTGCTATATTTGCTAACTTTTGTTATTGGAATAGTATCGATGTATGGGAGAGAGAGCAATTAATATTTGGTTTAATGATATTTAGGAAGCATGCACTTTAATTTGAGAATATCGTATATGTGTATACTTGCCATAATACATAAAATTCATACAAACATGAGAAAAAATTTATAACTACCATGTCTCTTGAAAATTATAACTTTTTGCATGTACATTTCATTTGAAAACTAGTCTTAGCTACCATGTCTTATGAAAAAAAGTAGAAATATCAAAAACTATAGAGATTTGAATCGCTCAGTTAGGAGTTAAAAAGAAGGAGATGTGATTTTTAAAAATAGAAATTACTCCTATAAAGGAGCATTAATGAGTATAGTTTAAATTGAGATTTCTCAATTTCATGCATTAATGGATATAGTTTAAATTGAGATTTCTCAATTGCTATCGCACCCTTCCCCTCAATGCCGGGCCAGCCACACCATCGATACACCACTGGCAATTACATTAAGATCACCTTGCCCAAAACTCGTAAATCGTGGCAAAGAAGCACATGTCTTTTATACGTAGTCTCCACGGTTGGAGAAGAGGGTTGTTCATAAAGGAGGTTTTGCTGCACGACCGCTTCATCTTAATTGTCACTCGCTGCTTTTTCCTCGTCGCTACGGGAGCCATGGCTAGCTATTTGAGTGTACGCGAGGCATAATGGATAGTGAGAGGCTCATCAAGTATAGTCAGTCTCTCTACTCTCACTATCCCGCTTGACGACTGTGGCGAGGCCACTGGAGGGCGTCTCCGATAACTATGCCATTGTACCTCGTCATTTTTAGTGAGTGCGTTAGTAGGATGGTGAGTTTGTTGGATTCATCCTAAAGGAACAAGAGTTACAGTTTTGTACAATTTATGTTTTTTAGTAAGTGCGTTAGTACGATGGCGAGGGAGAGGGATGGAAAATTGCCAAGCCATAGAGGATATATATAAAGGATGAGGGTGGGTGTTACCTAGAAGCTTCAACGTCGGCGATAGTGATGGTGAAATCGGCAGCGACGGTGGCTCCCCCAACCCCTAGGATCTAATTTTTGTGTATGATCCATGGAAAGTTTATGACATCGCAGTGATAAGTAAAAATTCTCTAACTTTTTAATTGTGTTTTGGTATTTATCTAGCCAACCCTTCTATATATACTAGTATATATACCGGGTCCCACTATGCAACTTTTTTTAACAAAACTGTGCAACTGTTTTTTTTTATAAACACAAATGCTACTGGTCACAACTTTAATCTATTGCTACCATAAATTAATGTTAAAACAGATAAAATGATCTATAATCACAACGTAAATATATTTTTGCCATTTCACGGTAAACTATAATAAATATTGTCCACAATCTTTATTTGGTCGACACGGAATCGTTTGATTAGAAAGGAAGAATATGTGGGATCCGGGGGACTATAATGGAGAAGCTAGTCATGACAAAGACACAAACACCTGTCCTGTTTACGTGGTGATCCCTTCGTTCCTAGCATGATACCGTCAAGTCAAAAAGCTTCATTACTCTAGCCAGTTATTTTATCTCCACTTGACAAATTTTTTTTATAACTCCACAGCGCCAACATGCTATTGAGATACATTGCATAGCCCTCAATCACTATAAATACCCATGCAACCTCTCACTTAGCAATCATCCGACTTTAAAGTCTTGTAACAGGTTCTACCATTAATGGCGGCCACAAAACTACTAGCTCTCGGTTTTGTTGTGCTCTTGAGCATTGGATTGGCCAATGCTGCAAGGGTGGCTAGGTACTCTAGTTCACAGGCAACGGGTACAGGAGGGGGACAGGGTGAAGGATATGACAATGGTGCCGGATCAGGTTCTGGTAGTGGAACTGGGTCCGGTGACAGCAGTCCTTACAATGGTGCCCATGCAAGTGGTGGAGGCGGAGGCGGGGGTGGTGGAGGTAGCCAATATGGTGGTGCAGGAAATGGTGGTGGATCTGGCTCAGGCTCAGGATCTAGTCAGTTAAGTCAAGGATATTATGATGGTTATGGTGGATCGTCTAGTGCCTCAGGTACTGGAAGTGGTAGTGGCACAGGACAAGGGGGAGGTTACCCTGGTTCTAGTGGTTATGGCGCTGGAGGTGGCACAGGCTCAGGATCAAGTCAGTCTACTACGTACAGCTGGAATGGACCAGGCTATGCAAATGCAAATGCTGCAGGCAACGGTAATGGCAATGGCCAAGGCACAAATGGTGGGAGTGGTAGTGGTGAAGGTACTGGATCTGGTTCTGGCGATGCCAACCCTTAATTCCTTCTGCCTTGTCAACCTGGACATGGGATTGGAGCCCGTCCTTCTAAATGTCATCATTGTTTTAGAGTGTATCCACCTACCTGCACTCGTTTTGTACTTTTGTTCATTAGGAAGCAAGAAATAAAGGGCTCCATTGCCAACTGTTTTGGCATAATATTTTAATCAAATGACCAGCTTTTATTTTGTGATATGTCAATCGGTCGATATATCTATATCAAGTAATCAACGTTTTTTCACATAATCCAACTATAATAAGTATAACACTTCCTTTTATAGAAAAGAAAAGGTTGGTGCGATTGACTGCTCGTTACTCTGAGGAAAGATAAGTAGTTCCTTATCTTACAAATGTCATTTAAATGTCGATTTCTCCCTCGTAGCGGTATAATTTCAAATCAATTGAAAACATTAATTTGAAATCCAATGAAAACATGCCATTATGACTTTTATACTCCTATGCGCTCATCATATTTACAAGAAAAGTTTCCCTCCCCTCTCTTCCTCACCCATCTCTCTCCTTCTCCCTTCTTTCCCCCAAATCCTATATGAGCTCCTCCGGCGACATATTTTGCACTTTTCTGGCGTGTTTTTGTTTTGTCATTGTGGTACGTACAGTCTGAGATCAACAAACTCACCCCTTATTGCCTTTTTTTGCACCTCCAACATATGAAAAACTTGTTGGGAAACCATCCTGTGGGGAGCCCGGCCTGTGCCCAGGCCAGTGCACGGCACGGCACTGCTAGGGCCGGCCGGCGCATCCCCCACGGTGGGTCCCACATTGGATCTGGCCTAAACCCTAAGCAGTAAAGAAGAGGTGGAGCACCCAACACTACAGGAAAACGACGTGTTGTAAACTATGGTAGCAACCAAAATATTACAAGTTAGATAATTAATTAGAAACAACTTCTTTAATATACCACCTAGTCCCGGTTGGCAACGGGCATTAGTCCTGGTTGCCAAACCGGGGCTGCCCATCTGCCCATTGTGGTACGTACAGTCTCAGACTAAAATTTTGTGACATTGAGTCCCGGTTTCTCCAACCAGGACTGAAGCCTTCCCCGCGTTGTACAAAATATCTAAAAAATATGGCGAACCTGAAACCTCTTGCCACCACGAGACTCTCCATTCACCTTTCTAATCAACCCACCTAGCCACGCGTATTTAATAAACTAGGATATGCATTACTTTGAAGTATGCTAGAACGAGACTTTATTACCGGTTCATAGAACGAACTGGGACTAAAGGCCTACCTTTAGTCTGAGTTCGTAACACAAATCGGGACTAATGTGTCCCATGCCAGCTGGCCTCTACTTGCATGCCAAAGGGCAGATCAGTCTCAATTCATATCATGAACCGGGACTGTTGTGAGCGATGAATAAAGTTTTGGAGCCACGAATCGGGACTGATGCCACCATAAGTCCCGGTTCATGTTTAACCGGGACTGATATGCCGGTATGAAAGGTTGTTTCTTTGGTAGTGTACTTGTCCATTCAAAATATACCGGTATGGAAGGTTGTTTCTCTAGTAGTGTATGTGTCCATTCAAAATGCGTCTTATATAAAAAAAAATGAAGGATGTAGCAAACAAGTTTAAAATATTCTTGCTAAAAAGAAACATGGTTGGATTACAATCCTTTTTTAGGTCGTAGTAAACCTCGATTATGGCCTACATCTGCACGCATCTTTTAACGGACAAAACGCTTTGGCGCATTGCAACCAATGTTTGAAGATCTTACTGTCAAATCTCCTCAAAACTATTAAACCCTACCATTTTTTTTCAATCTCTCTCGTGCCCTGCTAACGAGAGCTCACAACTTGAATTAAAGCTGCAGCAAAGAAGGCCACTTATTCCCCAATTTGGGTACGTATATGTTTTTCTTCAATAGTATCTTCGCGCGTAGCCGAGTTGCCATTTGCTAGCTGCTTTCTTCGTTTCAAATTGTAGTTCACTGTTGACTTTTCAATATTCTATTTAACCATTCAACTTATTTAAAAAATATATGTAAATATTATTTATTTTGAAAAGGCTTTAGGCCGGACGGCCGGCGCGTCCGGACGGGCACGAGCTACCGCGCGCCTCGTGCCTGGCGAGCGTTCCCACACGCCTCCACGGCCTCGTGCCTGGCGAGCGTTCCCGCAAGCCTCCACGGCCTTGTACGCCGGCCTGCATGCCGCATGTGCATGGCCACGCACGCACAGCATGCAAACACAACACTGCATGCAAACGCACAGCACAGTGCACTCTTTTTTTGCACGGCGTGAAGAGGTACACATGCATGCGCGGCGCGGGCATGATGGAGTCGGCGCGCGGCGTGGCCAGCACGGTGCTGTAGGGAGATGGAGTAGGAACGTGGCTAGGGGACGGCTGACCAACGGCGGCTCAGAGAACAGTGGAAGTACGGGGGAGAAGAGAGAGAAGAACAAAGAGAGCAACTACAGTGTCTGATAGTGGGACCCACATGCCAGACCAAGCACGAATTCAAACGAATTTCGGATTTGACAAAATTTGGAAAAATTCCCCAAATTCGGATGTTACAAGTTTTCACCGGGCGCCGTCGTCGTTCACTTCACTGTTATCGAACTGATGGTCGATGGTACAAGTATTAACTATCAGGCAAGATGACCCGCGCTTTTAAGAATCAACCACTAAATATAATTATTATAGTTATATTAGTCATGGCAATCTTTAACATATAGTCAATCTTTAATTTTGAGTAAATTGCCCTGTACATATATAAATTATCCGCTCGTTTTACCTTGGTCTATAACTATTAAAACAAGACATTTTAGTATATGAAGTTGTGTTTTTATTTCACCGCAGGTACAACAGTAGTTTTTTATGGCATAGTTTCGTAAGAGACAAGTGCATTTTGGATTTTTTTTAATAGTTTTGTTTTATGTTTTTTATGTTTTTTTTGGATTTTTCATTATTTTTTGAAAATTTTCTATTATTTCTTAATTCATTTTATAGAAGTCAATATTTCTAATATTTAAATTCATTTATGGACCCTCACCATGGATTATCTATTGCATTACGACTTTTTAGGATTTTTCTAGAATTTTTGATTTTTTCCTAGAAGGGGTGAAGTCGTAGCCCCGGTCGTGCCACGGGCGCATGGCATTAGTTTCGTAAAACACAGATGCATTTTCGTAGGGGTTTGGAATTTTTCTATTTTTTATTCTTTCTCGCCTCCTGATCGACCTACGCGGCAACCCCGTTTAACATTCCAAATGACTCTTTGGGCTTCTGGGACTGCACTAGGTCCTTGTCTGTTTCAAATTAATGTTGAGTTGCGTTTTACTGTAGCAAATTTATGACCAAAAGACGTTTTAAAAAATTCAAAAAAATATGAAAAAATTATTTTGTGAACTTTAGGAAGAACTATTTAAAACCCCACAAAAATAACTACAAAATATATATTACAACATTTATCCTATACAAAAATAACAAATTTTCATTTAATTTAATTTAATTTAATTTAATCCGAAACAAACAAGGCCTAGATGCATCATGCCACTAATCGATGATGCGTCTGTAGCCTTGTAAGGTCGGATGAATATACTACTACCTCCGGTCATAAAAGAATTCGCCGTTGACTTTTGGTCGTATAACTTCGTATAATGTATGCTATACGAAGTTATTACGGCTGGTTATTTATTCCTTGATCGTAATAACTTCGTATAGCATACATTATACGAAGTTATACGAAAATATTATTTGTTTTGTTTTGGTTTATTATTAAATATATTTTAAGTATTACTTATATTTTTATACATTTGAACTAAATTTTTTAATAAGACGAATGGTTATTTTTACACATTTGAACTAAATTTTTTAATAAGACGAATGGTCAAAGATTTGTCCAAAAGTCAACAGCTACTTTTTTTTGTGACCGGAGGAAGTATATACTTGTATACATTACAACACCAGGTTCAGGTCCCACTTGGATGCATGATACGGTCAGGTCAACGAACTCCATTTTTCTGGTTTTGAAGCCTGCACTTGGCAGATCCAAGCCTCCACATACACCATCACTTGCTATAAAGATAAAAAAAACAACTGCATGACCTTATTGCATGCTATAAATACTCAAGCCATCTTTCACTAAGCACGGCCAGGGAGGCGGCAGCAGGGGACGTGAGGAAACTGAAGGGTAATTTTTTTAAAAAAAGAGGGGCAGGAGAACTACCGTTCTATTTCATTCATCGGCAGAAGAAAAATAAAATAAAAAAACCGTGCAAAACAGGGTACAACCACAGCGCACCGCTGCAACCCTACACAAAGTCAGACACACCTTCGAGCACCGCCGGAAACACCATCTACAGAGGAGAAAAAGGAATGCAGTCTCACCGCTGCCACCTAGGCCAAAGGTCAAACAGAAAGGAGAGATACAGAAGATGGAGAAGGGGAAACTATTGGGTTTTGCCAATTTTTGGGCCTTGACCCATTGCGAGAATATGAGAGAGGGAGAGGGAAGCAGGCAAGCAGCTGCTGCCGTAGAAAGCAGATGAGCGAGCAGCAGTTGCTGCTGGCGGCAGTGGCTGTGGCCGTTCCGAGCTTGGCGGAGGTGCGTGGCGCATGCGTCATGGGGCTAATCCTCCGACTTCCTCGCACGGTTCGTTTCTCCTCCGTGCTTATCCTCCCTCTATTTAGCTAGTTGCCTACTCGGGTCTGCGAATGTGCTTTTGCACGAGCTCATTTTTCCCCTCTTTGTGTGCACTCCACTGCTCTTCCTCTCCCGTCGGTTTGCTGGTCGATGGTGGGCTTCATGGTGGAGGTGCTGCCCCTCTCCGACTCAAGTGCCCGATGGCCACGGGTTTGGGCGCCGAGTCTTTGTGCTGCTCTCGGGCCTCTTCCTCGGTTCCATCCGTGGTAGAGGTGACGTTGTCGTATCTCCGAATCACTCGTAGGTGGCTGCACGTGTAGCACGGCGACCTGATTTCTAGGACAACGACCTAGTCATGTTTTGCCTTTGCTGTGTTGGCTCAAATCTGACGCTACGTAAGAAATTCATTGTATTCTCTGTTTATTTGGTGCAGTAGACTAATTGAGAATGTTTTGGGGACCTAGCCTTCGTGCTAGGGGCTATCATCTTGATCTGGGAACACTCACTTGTCCCTCTTATTGTTGCTCTGTGACGATAATCTGATTGAGGCTATATGTATATAATTTGTTGATTATATCTAGTGTTGGATTCAATTAGTAGCTACACTGTTTAATGATTTATTTTGTATTCATCCCAATCCATGCCATGATCTGTTGATGTTTAAGTCACTGGTTACTTGTTATCTTGATCTATTCTTGGTGCCTTTGGATATACTTGTATGCTGTTCAGATTGCTCTTAGTAATGTGATTATTAATTCTGGTACATTTTCTTAGCACTTTGGTGCTGTTCGGTTGGTTCAGATTGCTTTGGTTTATGTCCAGTGGTTATTAACTTGAGTACTTGTAGATCAGCAGATCTGTTTGGCTAAATTGGGATGTTCTGAACTTAATTCTTTGATAAAACAGTGTAGAAATAATTATTTATTCCTTGATATTGATCTCAGATTATATTTGCCTGTGAAATCATTGAGTACGATAACTAGGACGGCTCTTTTTCATCAACCAGTTATCTGTTAAATCTGAGAGCAAATCTATTTAATCAAACATGAGCACTATGCTGGTTTATTTTATTTTCTTTATGAATACCATGTTTTGTGAAGTTTGATCATGAATTCATATGTTTTAAATCAAGGAATCATGATTACTAGCATTCTAATGTCATTAGTGGTATGTTGGTTTAATCTGGTTTATATATGTGATTAGTTGTCCTATATTGCACCTATTTATTGTTTGCCATATTCCAACAATTCAGAAATCAGATATATATGGCTAGTAGTGGTAGTGACGTCGTTAAGCCTGAAGTGTTTGATGGCTCGAGCTTTATGCGCTGGTGGCACATACCAAGCTGTGGCTTAAGGACCTTAAGGTCTATTGGATCATTTTTGAACCGCCTTTGTTGTTTACTCTTGATGAAGAAACTCATAGGCGTTGGGATGATGCCAACAATGCAGCTTTGGCATGCCTGTTAGCTGTCTTATCAAACAGGCTTTTTGATGTCTATTCCAACTACACTTCATCAAAGAAGTTGTGGGATGATCTGAACCAGAAGTTCTTTGAGGGTGACAATGGGAATGAGAGTTTTATTGCTGAAAATTACCTAGTCTATCAGATGATAGAGAATAGGTCCATTTTGGAGTAAGTCCAGGAGCTTCAGCTCCATGTAAGAGACTTGAACCAATATGACTGCATTCTGCAAGAAAGTTTTCAAGTAAACGTGGTGTTGGCGAAGTTGCCACCCTCTTGGCGTGACTTCGTAACCTCTCATCGATATATGAAGGAGCGCCTCACTCTTTGTAAGTTACAGACTGCTATTAATGTCGAAGAGAGGGCCTGTGCAGGCTCCAAGCCCTCATCTTCTGTGATTCAGGCTCACCAAGTCGAAACTAAGGACTCCAATGCTGACGGCAAGAAGAAGGACAAGACTACTTAATCTCAGACTGGTCCTAAAGGAAAGAATATGAAAAATAAGAAGCAGGAAATCGTTTGCTTTGTTTGCGGCAAGCCTGGGCATACAGCTCGCAAATGCCATGATCATAAAGGCAAGGGACCATCTCCAAATCAGCAGGATGACGAGGCGTACATGGTCCACTAATGGGTATGTACCTAAAGCCTTGTTGGCAGTTTCATCTCTTGTTTGATGAAGCGACATAGGTAAGCGTCATATATCTGTTGATAACTCATCCGCTTCATTTTAGGATCAACATAGTGGATCTAGAGTGATGACTAATCCGGAAGACGCCAACCAATGCCACTGAGCACCTCGCAAGGAGAGGAGGGAAAGGAGGCGAGGACGGGACCAAGCTACAGACAGGGGTCACCGCTCCGCCGGAGGACGGGCAACGGCTTACCACGCCACCACGGGAGGAGCGAGAAGCTGCTGGACACACGCCCCTGGAGCCCATCGGCTCCGTCCACTTCGGCCAGCTACCGCAGCAGACCCCACCCCCTAAGTGGCCTCCACTGAGACGGTCTTAAGGCGAGGGGGAAGAAGGAGAAGAGGCCGGTGCCGAGCTCCGCCGAGCTACGAGGTCATCGAAACCACGCCCTTGGAGCACACCCACTCCGATCGCTCCGATCAACACACCGCTCGATCTGGGTCTCCTGCCCAAGGATCCAGCCTCTCACAGAGCAATCTCCCTGGGCGGTCTCCACCAAGACGGGCCTAGGAGGAGGGGAAGAAGGAAGAGGAAAACCGGCTCCAAGATCCATCACTATGCGCAAAGGTGGGTGTGAAGAAGAAGAGGAGAAGCCGAGCATCCAGCGAGGGACCAAGCGGAAGGGACACACCTCTAGAAAGCGCTGATTGAGCACCACCTCGACCGCGGAAGAGGCCACTGCGCCACCAAGCACCTCACAGAGAGGGGAGGAGCGGAGCGGCGAGGTAGGACCTTGGCCGAAAGCAAAGGACAACAACACCGCTAGAGAGAGGACAATGCCCTAAGCTGAAACCGAGGGAGGTAAACAATGCCCTGAAGGTCGAACTCCTGCACGGACCAAAGTCACAAACGACGAAGCACCACCGGCCGAACAACAAACGAGCTCGGAAGAGGCCGCCAGAGCCACCCAGTCTCTCACAAGAAGGGGAGGGACAAGGCAGTAGTGGCGGGACCAAGCACGAAGGAGGCGAACGGAGATGACGCCGAGAGGAGACACCGGTCGAACGAAGGAGATGCCACAGGCACCCCATGACCCAAACAGCCGTCCACATGGCAGATCAGGCCGCTCAACGCTATATCCGGTCACCCACGACCAGGTCTGGCCACCTCCAATGCGGCGACAGCGAGGGAGGAGCGCCGCAGCAAGCCAAGCGACCTTGGACGCGCCGTCGCCGGCCATGGATACCACTAACTAGGCACCCCCACACGCCATGAAGGTGCGGTACCAGCCGGATCTGGGGATGCCTAGGCCAAATCAAGCAGCTCCCGCCCGGAGTCGAGCCGCCGGCGCCGCTCGCCACCCACCCGGCATCACACAGCCGGTGGCCTTGAGCCCAGGCTAAGCAGGGGCTCCCAACAATGGGCTCCCAATGACGTGACGGCGAGTGGCGCCGCCCTCCACGGCGGGAAGGAGGCGGTCACGTAACGGAGGACGACGAGCCACCGGCTGGGGAAGTGCCCAGATCTAACACCGCACCCCATCTCAACGAGGAGGAAGAAGACGAGACGTCGTCTTACTTTTCCACGCCTGCGGAGTTGGCGCCGACGACCACGCCTACAAAAGGCTCGCCGGTGCCGGCAGGGCCAGCCGGCGGCGTCGCCGCCGCTAGAGCCTACGGTTCACCTAGGAGTGTCACCTGGGAGTCACAAGAGAGTTGGGCGGGAGCTACCAATGCATCTTTCTGGTGGACTACAAATCGAAAGGGTGGTTAGTTGCACAGAGCATGGCTGGGATGCTAGTTAGACGTACTGATCAGGAGCCGAGACAAGAAGCCATTGTAGACGAGCTCGTGAAGTTGGAACCGGCTATAGTCTCCAATTCCAAGGCGTGAAGGAGGATGCAGGTCAGGAGACAGCTGCGACGGGAACAAGGGAGGGATGGTGTGGCAAGGAGTTTGGATGGCACGCCGATCAGTGGAGGAGGGCGAATCCAAACACTTTTGGCAAACCAGAAACTACTATCCTATAGCTGTAAGATAACCCGCGCAGGGATATAAATTTCGGTAGAAGAAAATTTTCAATCCCCAGCAAAATATCCGAAATTTTGGCGGGATAAAAATACATAATTTGAATTTTTCAAAAAAAATGATCAACCTAGGATTTGAACCATGGATCTCATCTCATGCTTGTTAAAGGAAGAACTACCGGCTAGGCTACAAGACAAGTTATGAAGAGTTAAGTTATGCCTTCTTTTTATCTATAAGAATCAAATTTGATCAAATCTTTTGAATTCAAAATTTTCGTTTTCATTTCGGTGACTGGCGAAATATCCAAAATATCCTAAATTTCACCAAAATTTTGTCGGAAAAAAAAAAACCCTGAACCTGCGAACAAGCGGATAGGTCCATGTTGTTGGACGACCAAAGTGGGACAAGGCAACCTCGCCGGGTTTGCCCGCACCGGCCCTCATGCAAAAATTTGTTTTTATATTTTAATTTATTTTTTTTATGAAATTGTGGTTAATCTTTAGAATTTGCAAAATTGAATTTTTTAATTGTTTTTAGAAATGGTCGTCAATTTCCAGAATTCGTAAAATTGGGCACCGATCGCCCGTGTTGTTGGCGATCAGTATCTATCGCCCATATAACGGGCGACGGGTCCCCAGTCACGCACGACGCAAAACCGATCGTCTGTCCCATGGGTGATCGTCCGATGAATGGTCGATAGGTGGCGGACAGTTGCGCAAAAACACTGTCTGGTTGTATGATGGTACCTATCGCTAAATGATAGGGGTGAAAGATCTGATATGTGGGCTCATATTGGTACCTATCATGCAACCAACGAACAATTGGTCTGACATGTGGGCCCTGAATGGTACCTAATGCCTATCCAATGGGCGATATGTCTTACATATGGGCTCAATGTCTTCTTTTCAGACAAGATGTTAGTCGGGTAGCATCCTATCGCCCTTTTATTGGAAGATTGCCTGCTAGAGGGGGGTGACAAGTGCCACGTCGCCCCCTACATGGGCGGTCAGCGCCCAATTTTACAAATTCCGAAAAGTAGGCTATCGTTGATAAAAAAATATAAATATATAATTTTTTTGCCATCATACGTTACACGGGAAAATTACTACTATAACTACAAAGGTTTGCTTGTAATAAATAAATAAATTACACCACCGTAGGTCTTAAAGTTGTCTTAAGTTTTCACTTCGATCCAAGACTTTCAATACCAAATATTTTGGTATTTGATTCAAAAGTGGTACGGATGGAGTGGTTTTGATGACACTACTACCTAGTCAACATTATATGTGACGCTGTGTACTCACACATACACAAACACATACATACATAACAATAACGATACATTACAATTTCCTACTAACATAAGAATAGATGATTGCCATCTCTGAGCGCGCGAACATCGTCAACTTCAGCACCCTCGACGGTGAAGACACCCGTCGCCGCCTTCCCAAACTTGTTTTCCTCGATTTGGATCAAATCTTGCAGCGAACTGGGTTAAAGAATGAGCTTACCAGCCACACAATTCCTTGTGCCATTGAATCCATTTGAAATGTTGTCATGGATCACGACTTTGAACCGTTCACTACGCACCAACGGTTTTTTTTAATGAAAAGGCGAGCAGCCTAATTCATTCAAATCAAGAAGGAGGAATAATAGAATTGTAGGCAATAGGCCTAGGTCCCTGACAACAATAAAAACAACAGTAAGCTTAAGCTACCCACTAAGCTACATCTAGAACGATAGTATAAACTACATTAGCCGGCCAACGACAAGCATTCCTGAAAATTCGATTGTTCCTCTCAATCCAAACATGTCAACAAATGAGGATTATGATGCCATCCTCCCTTCTTCTAGCCGAAACTTCCCCTCGCAGAGAATCCCACCAATCTCCCATCGACAAAATGGATGTGGCCGTAACAGTTGTAGTCAACATGTGTGGCTGCATGAGATGCCAAATCTGCCTAACCAAAGGGCATTCCCATAGCAAGTGTCAATGGGATTCCAAGATAGCATCACAAAGAACACACAAGTGGCTACAAGGCCATCCTCGCCGGCATTCCCATAGCAAGTGTCGATGGGATTCCAAGATAGCATCACAAAGAACACACAAGTGGCTACAAGGCCATCCTCGCCGCATCAATCAATCTGCCGTCATCAATCTAGTTTGTATCGCAACTCCGAAGAAGAAGTGGCACTAAGGTTGCACTTTCGCTCTCCAGATTCTCCAATAATTGTGGTCCCGAAAAGATCCTGCAAACTGTATTCTGTGTGCGGACTTCGCATTATAGATCCTGTCAGCAGTAAGGTTCCACAATTATAGAACCTTGTCCAATTCATTTGGGACTAACACCACATCATGTATTGCTGTCGATAACCGAATGAACTCTACGATATACTGCGTAGTGGAAATCCTTCTGTCATCCAAGAGCTAGTTAGCAAGACATCCCGCACGGTAAGTTTTTCACCCTTGGCTAAGGTGCTACACAGTGGCGCAAGATCTTTGGGGGCTTGGCCGTGAAGCCAGGGAGAGGACCAGAAGTTAGCACGAGAACCGTCACCTAGTTTGAGCTCAGTGACCGCCTTGAATAGAGCTGTATCTGTAGCCGTCATATCCAGCTTCAAACCATGCCATGGCTTGGCCACCGCACTCCAGTCATACCAAAGCCATCTGAGTCCCAAAGATCTCCCGAAGCGGTCAATATCAATTACTCCTAAGCCTCCCATTTCCTTTGGCTTGCAAACTTTGGCCCTGCTCACCAAACAATGCCCCCCCATGACAATCCTGCTCACCTTTCCAAAGGAAGGCACGTCTGATCTTGTCGATTCATTGAACTACCCATTTTTCCAACTTAAAAACCATGAGGTGGTACACCATCATAGAAGAGAGGACGGAATTAATAAGCACAAGCTAGCCTGCTTTCGAAAGGAGATTGGCCTTCCACTTCCCCAACCTACACCTGACCTTCTCGATTAGCGGGAGCACATCGGCTTTCTTAACCATGGTCTCAAAGGTAGACCAAGGTAGGTGCAAGGGAAGTTTCGAACCTGAACTGGAATTTCCCGCGGTATCCATGCCTGTACCTGATCCATGTACCTAATAGGGTAGATCTCACTCTTGGACCAGTTGACTGCCATTCCTGAAGCGCCACTAAAAGTGTGGAGGATGACCCAGAGGACCTGTACCTGTACCTCTTCCTTGAGTGGCCTAAGAAGAACCATAATGTCATCCGCATACAGAGAGGCACGAAGCCTGGATACATTATGGGGTGCTCCTTGGACTAGACCACGCTGTTTAGCCAGCTGCACCAGCCTAGAGAGTGGCTCCATAGCCAAGATGAACAAAAAGGGAGAGAGACAGGATCGCCCTGTCATAGCCCTCGCCTATGTCCAAAAGCACTGCCAGAACAGACATTAAGAAGCACTCGTGAAGAGGAGGACCCCAAGAGGATGGAAACCCAATTGTGGACTACATGGGCCCCGGGTATCCTCTAGAAGTCCCATGCGGGAGCAGATGGGGGTGACCCAAGTCGGCTGATTGAGGATAAGAACCACTCGGGTTACATGTGCCTTGAGCTCTAAGGAAGCTCCTGAGGATATAGCCAAGCTCCATGTAACTAGGAGATCATGCCTACATATTGTACTTCAGCATAACCGAATTAGGTACCATGCATTGCGTACCACCATGATAGTATCTCCCCATGCACTATATAAAGGAAGGGGGTAGGGGGCCATAGGCACGAATAACACACACAGTACGACTCAATCCTATGCGATCATCTTCTACAATCATAATCCCAGAGCACAGGAAGTAGGGTATTACCTCCGGAATTGAGGGCCTGAACCTGTATAAATCCTGTTCTTGTGCTACCATTTGGTTTGGAGCTTCAGCGTGCCCCCGTACAAATTCATTACCGACGGTGAACCCCGATCAGCTACCCGTCGACACCAATCTCGCCATCTCTGTACAAAACCTAGATGCTGGAGGACCTCCAAAAGGAACTCCCAGCTAATGGAGTCGAATGCTTTTTCCACGTCAAGCTTAACAAGCAACGCCGGTACCTTTTTCCTATGGAGGTTTGCAACGCATTCTTTCACCCAAAGGAAGCTATCTTGGATTGATCGACCCTTTATAAAGGTTGGGGAGACCAGTTCAGTGAGGCGCAAGGAAAGCCTATTCGCCAACAGCTTTGAGAAGATCATCCCAATGCTGTGGGATAGGTTAATTGGCCTGAAGGAAGCCGTGGACGGGAGGCCCTGTCCCTTTGGGATTAGGGAAATATAAGCAGCGTTAAACTCCTGGAACCCCTCTGCATTACAAGCCCAAAGCTCCTGTACGGCTGCTACGAGGTCCGCCTTAATGATTTGCCAACAGGATTTGTAGAAAACCCCTATGAATCCATCAGGTCCCAGGGCCTTATCAGCTGGCCTTTGTCGAATGAGTCCTACGATTTCCTCATCCTCAAATGGGAGCTCAAGCTCTTGCAACGCTAGGCACGGCATATGCAGAGTCTCCCAGTTGAAGCTAAAATCCCTTGCCCTGTGTTCACCTAGGAGGCTTTTAAAGTGGGAGAACAGGCTCTCCTCAATCTCCTCTGAAGAGGAAAGAAGGCCCTGCTCAGAACGCAGTTGTGTTATCCTGTTTCGCCACTTGGCGGAGTTTACTTTGACGTGGAAGAACTTGGTGTTAGCGTCCCCCTCCCTATTATACTTAGCCCGAGATTGTTGTCTGATTCTTAGTCTCAAGATAGCTGAAAGACCTAGAATTTTGTTTTTGAGAGCTTTGTGTAGCGCCTCCTCCCTCTGGGTTAGGCTTCTAGATTCCATCGCAATGTCCGGACGCAGGACGACCTCATAAGAAACCGCAAACTGCATCTTTGCCCCTCCAAGCAACCTAGCACTCCAAGCCCTGAGGGCCTTACCTGTCCTCCAAAGTTTGATGGCTAAAGTGTGGAGACGACCGCGGGCCAGGATATCCCGCTCCTAGGCTTCCTGCACTGTCTCAAGGTATCCTGGAAGCTTTGGCCAAAAGCTCTTAAAACGAAAACCTGAATACCTACGTGTTGGTAGAGAAGGCAAGCGAAGTAATGGCGTATGGTCTGAGATTAGCGAGGGAAGTGGTAGGAGCTCCCAATCTGGAAGGATGAGATCCCAATCCATCGAAGCGAAGAATCTATCAATCCTTGAGAGTATCTGATTATTGCCGCGCCCAGTGCCTGCCCATGTAAATTTCTTCCTCAAATCCAGCTCTTTTAGTTCTAGGTCATTCAGGGTCCGATTAAAGGTCCTCATAAGTGAGGGGTTTAGATTAGCTCCAGAGCTCTTTTCTGACGGCGACCTGATCATATTAAAATCCCCTAGGAGTAGCCACTGAGGTTTGGCCAACTGTTTGGCCTGTGAGAGTTTTTGCAGACAATGCCTCTTATCTTGCACAGACAGAGGGCCGTACACAACCATGCAGGTCCAGGGCATTCCACCATTAGGACAGACGACATCACAATAGATGGAGAACTCTAGCTGTCTAACATTGGAGATGGCAAATATATTCCCTGAAGCTGCAATTAAAATGCCGCCCCTCGTATCATCCGCCGGTTGGTAGCAATAATGCCCCACAAAGTCTGGCCCTAACAAATCTCTGATAGTAGCATCATCCACCTGTCAGAGCTTAGATTCCTGAATGCAAACAAGGTTCACTCTGCACTCCTACCGTAGCTGCCGAATAGCTGCATGACGAGCCAGAGAGTTAAGGCCCCTGACATTCCAACTCAGAATATGGATCTTATCCATTAAACAATAAATATAGACAACACAACCGTAACGGTCGAACTGCTAACATACAGAGGCAAACAGACGTAGCATAACAAACACTCAATGGATAAGGGATCCCAACGTACAAGACCAAAGAGTTCCAACGGGGATTTTTGTTACAAAAAAACAGAGGGGGTTGAAGCCATACAACTAAGGCAAAGCCTACACACGTGCAACACAACTATAGTCCTCGGTGTTAGGTTGAAAAGGTAAGCTGACCGTCAACAAGGACAGGACAGGCCACAACAAGGTAACAAAGAGATGCTTATCATGATGCAGATGGCAGCACACCACCATGGGGCAGAGCACACAGCGCTGAAACCTCCTGAACAGCCCAAGAGCTGGTTCCAAGCGCAACAGCGAAGTCCACACCCCCTATCACCCCTGCCAAGTCCTCTACCGCTGCAATGTCCTCCTCGGAGAGTGCTTGCTTAAACAGGGAGATGTAGCGCTGAACATCATTCTCATCCCAAGATCGGTCACCATTAGCGATCCCTAGCTTCTTAGCGAGGAGTTGTTGGGCCTTCTCTGTGGCTGAGAGTGGTTTCGCCATAGCTTTTCTAGCAATCCTGGCACTGCGCCTCTCTTGCAACCTTGCCCCATCTGCTGGACTGGCAAGGATTGGTTTTGTCACCCCCTAACAACATTAGCAAAAAGCACTTGGGTGGCTGGACTGCAGTCCTTTGTTGCCTCTTCTACCGCAACCACCTGCGAATGCGGCAGCTCTGGAACCAACAAAAGCTTGTCAACCTGCTCAGACAGCAGGCTAAGGTCTTGAACAGAACCTATTGCCTTAGTAACCTGCGAGGAGGAGCCTCCATCACAAGTGTCGGGTGCTACACTTCCTTCGTCGCCGGCAGGCTAAGTGGTGGTTGCACCGAGCTAGTCCGCTGAGGAGCATTCTGCAACAAAGAAACATAGGATTCATCTAGCATTGGGTCATGAAATTCAACAATGGGGGTCATCTGCATCGGGATGGAGACTACAGGGAAAGAAGGATTAGCATCCACAACCACCCGTGTCTTGAGTGTTTGAGGCAAAGGCCCCTCAACTACTTGTGTTGGCTTTTGAACGAAGGTCGCATTGGCCTGAGAAGAACTGTCAGCCTGGTAAAAGGCAGCTCGGCGGCGCCCCCCTCCATGGTGCCCTCCCCAAGGCGGCGACGTTGCTGGTTTGAGGAGGAAGACCCGGCTCCAAAGCACTTAGTAGCCGCATCCGGCCTAACGTCCCACCCCGAAGGCCGATTACGCGGCCGAGCCGGTGGAGGTGGGCTGTCCTTGTCATCGGAGGGCTGTGGAGCAAGGCAGGCGTGCACCGGGGCGTTCTGGCCCGGTGGCCCGTCAACCACACCAAGCTCCCAGGGAAAGGGGTACATCCGAGGGAATGCTTCATCGTCCTAGGAGGAGACATTCAGACATCAGAAGGTAGCCCGCTAACACAACTGCGGGGGCTCCTAATTGTTATAGGCTCTAGACCTGGCGGATCAAAGTTCTCACACCAATACGTGGTTCTTCAAAGAACAAAGTGGCTTCCTTTGGAGTGCTATTGGCATCGTCAGTCCAAAGCCAAACACAGAGACACACTTGCTCCTTTCTGTCTGCAGGTCGGCGAGCTCGGGGACAAGGAAGCCAGACGATGCAAGGACAGGAGCAATGTCAGCCATGGATTAAGCATGCCTTGGGACCCCATCAATGCAGAGCCGCACTTTGAAACGAGTGGAGACAGACTCAGCATGTAAGAACCTGGACCAAGGGCAAAGCTTGAAGTCGACCCCCTGCAATGATGCGCGAACGCCGGAGCAAGTAGGAGTGAAGCTCGAGGCTGTTGCACATCACAAAGAAGCTGCTAGAAGATTCCTTTTGCACGAAGATTCTATTCCCTTGCAGCCTAAAATGAGCCTGTAACGAGACCTGTACCTTCTCCGTGGTAGCGTCGCTCTAAACTAGCACGAAGAGCAGAAGTGCGCGGTTTGCATAGACCTCCTCCAGAGCAGTGTCCTGATCAGCTAGAGAGGAGTACTTGGAAGCAAAGCAAGGCCTGTTCACCGGGCTTTCTGGCCGCAGAAGACCCTCCATTTTCTCTGAGCCCTTGGTTTCAGCCGAAGCAACGGTAGGCGGAGGCTTGTGTGGGCGACGGGGAACACACGCGCCCTGTACCCAGAGCTCCTACAGAGCAGGCAACGAGAAGGTGCAAAGCAATGGGCTACAAAATGGTATGGGGAGAAGCAGTGGAAGCATTTACCTCTGGCTTCTTTTTGGAGCAGAGCTTTGAAGTCGAAGGAATGGGCGACCCTGTTCATTACTACGGCATTTATGCGGCGTTGCCTCCTCCCTGCAGCCACCACAGTCCAACTGTCATGCCCCCCAACTTGAATGCTCCTCGCACCAAGCTTACAATCCTCAGTGCCAAGCTCTGATGCGAGCCGACGAGCAAGTTGGGACCTCTCCTGAGCTTGAAGCACTACGGGACTGGCACCACAGGCCGCACTGCGGCTTGGAGCAACTTGAAGTTGGATGGAACTCACCGGATCTGAAGCTGCGCCCAGAGGAGCAAGAAGGGGATAAGGGGATCTGGCCCTTGGAACCCAACGCTCAGTAGAGGAGACCTGGCTGGAAGACGCAACTGCTGTGATAGCTGGACCACCAGGAGGATATGTCGTTGGGGGTGAGGTGAGATTAGCCCTGTGAGACGGCTATGGCGACGGCGGGGATGAAGGTGGGGTGGTGGAGCATAGAGTGCATGTCGGAGAGGCGAATGAGCGAGCCATCCCCCGACCGTCGATCGTTACCGACGGTTTTTGAGGAACACAATTTGTGAACAACGTCTGGCTACCTCCGTGTTGAAGCAGGTTCATAAAAAATGACACCTTGTCTCCTTGTACATCAAGAGATCCAAGGTATTTAACAAAATTTGAGAATATAGCGCATGCGTCGACAGTGTTGGGCCTGACGACCTGGCGCAGATGGTCATGGCTTACACGAATGGCTTTAGTGAGTCTTCTACTTCGGATTGTGAAGGGCTGTGGGATATTTAACACCACCCCAACTCCCCAACCATGCATGATGCATGCGATGAGGCTCGATCCTCATCGCAAATCTTTCCGTCCTATCTCCGCCGGTCGCTAGCGCATCCACCTCACCGAACACGATCGGATAGAAATCTGTCGAGTCTTCGCAAACATGGATGCCCGACACACCATGAAGGGCGATAGATTTGGTGGTCTCAAACATGGATACCCGACGCATCATGTCCCTCATCTTGAATGTGGTGGTCATCACGTGCACAGTGAGGTTGGTCATGTTGCCGATGATGTTGGAGGCCAGGCCGATGTTGGAGAGCATGACAAAGATGTTGAAGACCATCTCGCCGGTGTTGGCGGCGTGCAGGTCGCCATAGCCCACCGTGCTGAGCGTGGTGGTCGGTCGCCCATTACACGGCATACGTGCATGTAGACGAGCCAAACGCTACGATCCTCGCAATCAGCATCCTGGCTGTCGATCCACATGTTCTGCTTGACGCCGTGGTTGAACTCCATCCATAGGTAGACGCATGCCACGCAGTGCAGCGCAAACAAGGTCACGCAGACAAGCTTGACAACCCTGGTCCAGAAGTAGCTGAATGTAGCGTCCTTCTCCAACGTCGTGAAGAGCTCGCCGACTCGCCGGAGCTGCCACAGCCGGAGAAGGACAAGGAACGCCACGGGGCCACCGTCACCCTCGCCGGTGATTAGCGGGATCGTCGATGCCACGTCCATCACGAACCACGGCTACGGCACGGCACCGCGATCTTCCTCCGGTCGTCGACGAAGAGGCTGGTCGACCAGTTGGGGAAGACCACGAGGAACGACAGCGCATTAGGGGGAGATTGTTGATAATCTAGGCATCATCTTCATGTACATAGCATCTTTGTTTTAGCTTCTTCAGTTAGCTTGTTCGTCAGTTAGTTGCTGAGCCGTTGCAGCTCGTTGTAAACGGCACGTCACGAGGAATAAGCGGCTCGACGTGCGCTTGTTTGCATGGGAGCTGGAGTTGGTCGAACGCCCGAGTCGCACGGCACGTTTGGATGCTGTGGGATGGCGCAGAGCATGCAAGGACGTGGGGCGCGAAGCGGGACAAGTAGAGTTCGTGTGCGTGTGCAT
Source organism: Raddia distichophylla (assembly GCA_005191435.1). NCBI lineage: Eukaryota > Viridiplantae > Streptophyta > Magnoliopsida > Poales > Poaceae > Raddia > Raddia distichophylla. The sequence continues at coordinate 425,253 of SPJY01000659.1, read as the reverse complement.
GATCTTGTAGTTTTTTATTTAAGCAAAATAGAGTAAAGAAAAGCGGTCGTTTTATGATCGCACGAAACCCAGTGTGTTTGCGTGTTTTTGCTTTCGCTTTCGTCTTTGGCGACGGCCACTCCGGCAAATGTCGGAACAGGCTGAGCCATTGCTCTCGCGGGAGGCCTTGCACCTGTGCATCAATGTCTGCGTGCTCGCGTATTGGAGCTTTATAGATTCGGTAGGCCCGTTCCCCCGTTGGGCCCTTGGGCCGAGCGGTATCCACCACCATTTCATCCGGGGTTTGTCGCCGACTCGGCACCGGCGGCATGGCTATCGCTCTCCAGATCCTTCCACGCCGCCTCCTCTCCTCCTCTGCATCGCCGTCCAACGAACGCGAGGTGCTTCGCATCCAGCGTATCTTCTCCAACCCCGCCCCCGCGCCCATCCGTGAAACGCCAGTAAGGGTGTGTTTGGTTGGTTGAATGAGGTGGTACGGGATGGTATCATACATGATCCAGGTGTTTGGTTGACTACATGGAATGATCCGATTCTTCATACCTGTGTTTGGTTGGTGGGATGGGGATGAATGGGATGGTATGTGGTGGTTCAAATTTAAGGAATATTCCCTGTTTATTCTGCATGGTGTGATTCGGCCATTTTGGTCGAACGATCCCATACAACTTTTTGTTTCGAACCGTTCCATCCTATTCAGTATCATCTCATTCCATTCATCCTCGTACAACCAACCAAACACACCCTAAGACTCACAAGCTAACGCCGCCGCCGCGACCACCACTGGCCTGCACCGCCTCCTCCACCGCGTCGCTGGCCTGACAGCTGCCGAGGGCACCACCCTCCTCCGCAGCATTCCCAACACGCACCGCCTGAGCCGCCTTATCGAGGAACTCCGCTGCCTTCGCCTCCCGAGAAAATCGCTCGAATGACACTCAATTCGTTGTCATAATCTTAAATGACACCCAGTTCGTCTCTAATTCCCGTATGACATCGAGGTAACCAATTTTCTTCCCAAACGACATTTTGCCTTTTTCTTTTTACCTTCCCCCTTTTTCTTCTTTCCTCGCCTTTTTGGCTTTCTTCGCCACCTCCAGCGGGCACGCGCCGCCACTCCGTCGCCGGCTCGTCGCCGCGCCGCCACTCCATCGCCATCGTTGTATCTGTCGTCGCTTGCATCGTCACCGTCTCTCGCTTCGCTGCCGCCGTCGTTCCCACCCGTCGCCATTGCGGCCGCCGCCGCGCCTCCCATCTCCGCCGCCGTGGCTCCTCTCGCTACTGCTGCGCCGCGCCGCCGCCGCCCATTGCCATCGCGGTAGCTGCTGCCGTTCCCGTTGCGGTAGCTGCCTGCTCCCGTCGCCGTTGCGGATTGGGGAAAAGGAGAAAAAGGGGAGAAAATGTGGGAAAAGAGGGAGAAAAGGAGTAAAAAATGGCAAAATTTCATTGGAGAACTCAATTCGTTATCACGTTGTCATATGGGAAATAGAGACGAGTTGGGTGTCATTTGAAATCATGGAAACAAATTGAGTGTCATCCGAGCAATTTCACCTCGCCTCACGAGGCACGAAATCAAGAGCGCCCTCGAGTCCGACCGGGATGGGCTCCTCTCCATGGAGCCCGGCGAGCCGTCCCAGCTCGTGGAGCTCCTTGACGAGCTCCGGTGCCGGAGGGCCGTCAGGGACCGCATCCTTTCTTGCGGCGTGCTCGCTGCCGCCGTTGTGGCAAGACGGCGGGTGGAGCTCCTGCATGCGCGCGGGCTGACACGGCGGGACACGTTGCAGGTGCTCGCGTTCGAGCCACGGGCGATGCTGTACAACCAGGACGTGGAGAGGAAAGTGGAGTTCTTGGTGAGCAGGATGGGATTCCAGATTGAATGGCTGGTGGAGCATTCGGTGTTCTTGGGGGTGAATCTCGATAGGTGGATTGTCCCGCGGCACAATGCGGTGGAGTACTTGAGATCAGTTTGCGGGCTCGGGGACCATTGAGATGAAGCATTATGTGAGGTTCAGTCACCAGAAGTTCCTGCATTTGACAGTGCTCTGGAAGCTATTTAAGCCAACGAAGTATGATAGAAGTAGGGGAGAAGTGAATAATATGAAGTTTCTCATAAAATCCTTTTGTTAGCTCTATTCTGCTCCACAAGAAAATACCGAGTAGCTTTACTTTGAGTCAGGTTGCTCCTGATTCCGGGTGAACTTGTGAATTGTGATGTCTAGATACAATGGTTAAGGTTGGGAATGTAGTAACCTCACCTTGACATTGATCAATTATCTACCCTTTTATAGTTTTACAAATGACCTGTTTCGGGCAGATGTTGTACACAATGCTGGTTATAGTTATAACATCATGGGTCATGGCATAAATATGTATATGAGAGTTTGGCGGCGTGCAGGTCGCCGTAGCCCGCCGTGCTAAGCGTGGTGGTCGCCCATTACACGGCGTACGTGCGTGTAGACGAGCCAGACGCTATGGTCCTCGAAATCAGCAACCTAACTGCCGATCTACATGTGCTTCTTGACGCCGTGGTTGAACTCCATCCATAGGTAGATGCACGCCGCGCTGTGCAGAGCAAACAAGGTTACGCAGACAAGCTTGACGACCCTGGTCCAGAAGTAGCTGACTCTGACGTCCTTCTCCAGCACCGCGAAGAGCTGGCCGACTCGCCGGAGCTGCCACAACCGGAGAAGGCTGAGGAACGCCATGGGCCACCGCCGCCCTCACCGGTGATCGATCAGCCGGTAGGCTACCTGCAGCGGGATCATCGACGCCACGTCCGTCACGAACGACGGCCACGTCAGGCACCGCGCCACGATCTTCCACCGGTCGTCGACGAAGAGGCCGGACGACCCGTTGCGGAATGCCGCGAGGAACGACAACATGATGTCGGCAGCGAAGACGGCGTCGACGGCGAGGCCGGCGGTGAGGAGCTCGTCGGAGGCCGCCGCCTTCATCAGGGCCAGCTCGAACGGTGACGCCCGCGCGGAGTGGATCACCAGCAGAACGAGGAACGCCTGCCACCATCTGTAACAGCGATCGTAGGGGTTGATGATGTTTGGTCAGAGAGGAAGGGGGATTAGTCGAAGGTCCGCCGGGAGAGGCTGTCCACGATAAGCGTCGCCGCCGCCGATTCTGCCGCCGCCAATTTTCCCGCCGGCGACGGCTGAGCCATCGCTCGCACGGGAGGCCTTGCGCCTGTCCGTCTGCGTCTGCGTGCCCGCGTATTGTACTCCATTCGGTCATAAAAACAAGTCGCTATTGATTTTTAAACACGCTTTTGATGGTTCGTCTTATTCAAAAAGACTACGTAAGTTATCATTTATTTTGTAGTGATTTGTTTTATCATTATAGGTAATTTAAGCATGATTTATATTTACACGTGTTTGCATTAAATTTTTAAATAAGACGAATTATTAAAGGCGTGTTTAAAAATCAATGACAACTTGTTTTTATGACCGGAGGTAGTAGCTTTATAGGCACCATGTCTTTTGTCCGAGACGGGCTCGAGTCGTTTTGTCTGAGACGGACTCGAGTGTGATTTGGCAGGCCTGGTGGGCCGTTGGGCTGATTGCTATCCGCCACCATTTCATTCGGGGGATAATTGATAAAATGTTCTGAAGTTCGTCGACGCTTAATAAAATACCTAAAGTTCACGGGTATTTTATGTTTCGCCTTCTGAGAACCACGTTGCAAAACTAATATTAAAAACTAGTCCTCGCACTTGAACGGACATCCTAGCTCTGAGAAAAGGAGAGAAAGGGCGCACGACGACTGCTTCGGTAGCTGCTCCGGCGAGGTCGCGGGCCTATCTCTTCCCCCAAAATCCATCCCGCGCGCCCCATCTGATCTAGTCCCCGCTGCCGCCTCCTCCAGGTCAGCCACCGCAGCCCCACATCCTCCTCCAGCGCCGGCCGCCTCTCCGGACCAGCCGTCCTCCTCCCGGACGTGGCCTCACCGGACTGCCGCCTCCTGTCAAACAGCGCGTCGTCGCCTCTTCCCCATGTCATCCTCTAGATCGTAAGAGAGAAATTCAGGGGAGAGGCATAGGGAGGAAGACGAACATCGGAAGGGAAGAGAAGAACAGAGAAGAACAGAGACAACGGATTAGGAGAGAGATATGGATTCTCTTTCTTCAGCTTGCCGGACACGGCACAGTAACCCGGTTTAAGTAGCATTACATGGCTCTCGGCCACACCACGGCCCACGGCCCACACACGCTTACAGGCCCACTCCCAGCCTGGGCATTACGCTATGACACCACCCCCCTGGAATTCCAGCTTGTCCCCAAGCTGGAGCATCTGGAAATCGAGCTTTCACTGCTGCAAAATCCTCCCAAGTAGCCATTGTTGCCGGCAGAGAGCTCCACTGCACCAATACTTGAACATGACCAGCATTTCCCTTCTTAACCAATCTTCTGTCCAGAATAACCGCCGGTTGCACTGTCATCGTATCGAGCTCAAGCTGAGCAGGTAGCTCATTGTAGACCGGCTTGTTATCTGGAATGTGAGATTTGAGCTGGGACACATGAAAGACAGGATGAATTTTACTTCCTGCTGGTAATAAAAGCTCATAAGCCACTTGGCCAATCTTCTTTGCAACTTGAAATGGCCCATAGTACTTGTACGATAGTTTTGGACATGGCCTCCTGACCACTGATGACTGAACATAAGGTTGGAGTTTCAGATAAACAAGATCACCCACAGTAAATTCCCGGAAACTCCTCTTTTTGTCAGCCATCGTTTTCATTCGTTCTTGAGCCTTCATAAGCCGGTCCCGTAGGAATTCAGTTTGAGCCTACCTGCTATTGAGAAATTCCTGCACATCTGTAGAGCACTCAGATTCCCCTATTGGTAAAATACCCAGATTTGGTTCGGTACCATACAATGCTTTGAATGGAGACATGTGCAATGCTGAGTGATAGGTAGTATTATACCAAAATTCTGCCAATGGCAACCACCCTGACCAATCTTTAGGGGTATGTTGGACAGCACATCGTAGGTAAAGTTCAACACATTGGTTTAGTATTTCTGTTTGTCCATCGGACTGTGGGTGGTAGGCTGAGCTCATATGCAATTTAACACCTAATAACCTGAATAGTTCCTTCCAAAAAGTACTGTTGAAGACCTTGTCTCGGTCAGTCACAATTGTGGCTGGTACTCCGTGTAATTTCACAATGTGAGCAAGAAAAAGTTGAGCCACTTGAGATGCAGTAAAAGGGTGCTTGAGTGGTAACAGATGAGCATACTTAGTAAAACGATCAATAATGACCAAAATCACATTGTATCCTTTGGATGTTGGTAATCCTTCCATAAAATCCATACTAATATCTTTCCAAGAGCCCGTTGGAATTGGAAGTGGTTGAAGCAGCCCTGGCACTTTGCAATGTTCATGTTTGACCTTTTGACAAATATCACATTGTTTCACAAAAGATTCCACATCCTCTTTAAGTCTTGGCCAACAGAACAACTTCTTCACTCTGAGATAAGTTGCTTGAATACCACTATGACCCCCAATCAGGCTATCATGTAAGGCTGCAATGATCTTTGTTTGAAGTCCTAAATTTGCTCCCACCCAAACACACCCTTTCTTTCGAATAATCCCCCCTTGTAATGTATAAGCAGGATTTGTGACTTGGCCAGTAGTGAGCTCCCTGAGTAGTTCTTGAGCTTGAGGATCAACTACATAAGAGTTGGCAATTTCCTGCAGCCATGTAGATTGTGCTCCCGACACTGCATTTAAAGAAAACATATGTCCCACTCGTGATAAAGCATCAGCCACTTTATTGTCTTCCCCCTTTTTGTACTGGAATGTAAATTGAAGTCCAACCAACTTGGTCATTGCCTTTTTCTGCAATTCAGTAGTAAGTTCCTGATCTTGGAGATGACACAAGCTCTTATGGTCTGTTTTGATAATGAAAGGGCCCCGTTGGAGATATGACCTCCACCTGTCGATAGCCATCATAATTGCCAAAAACTCCTTCTCATAGATGCTGAGTTTTTGATTCATTACACTCAAAGCTTTGCTGTAATAGGCAATGGGGTGTCCTCCCTGCATGAGAACTGCTCCGATCCTAGTATTACAAGCATCAGTTTCTATTGTGAAGGGCTTGCTGAAATCAGGTAAGGCCAGAACTGGAGTATTGGCCATGGCTTCTTTCAGAGTCTGAAACGCACTTTGTGCTTGGTCAGTCTAGACAAAAGCATTTTTCTGTAGAAGCAGAGTTAAAGGCTTTGCCAATATACCATATCCCTTTAAAAATTTTCTATAATAGCCTGTGAGGCCTAGAAACCCCCTGAGCTGGGTAATGTTCGTGGGACTCGGCCATTGCAGCATTACTTTAGTCTTATTTGGATCAGTGGCCACTCCTCCTGCTGTAATAATATGGCCTAAATACTCAAGTTGCCCAGCAGCAAATGAACACTTGGATTTCTTGACAAATAACTGATGTTTCCTAAGAGTTTCAAACACCAACCGAAGGTGGTAGCCATGTTCAGTAGCTGACTTGCTATAAACCAAAATATCATCCATGAACACTAACACAAATTTCCTCAAAAAGGGTTGGAATATTGAGTTCATGAGACACTGAAATGTGGAAGGAGCATTAGTAAGCCCAAAGGGCATCACTCTAAATTGATACAGGCCTTGATGTGTCTTAAAAGCTGTTTTGTCTTCATCCTGTTCTACCATTCGAATTTGATGATACCCAGCTTTCAAATCCAGCTTTGAAAAATACCTAGCTCCTGCCTACTCATCCAACAACTCATCAATAATAGGCATTGGAAATTTGCTCTTGATAGTAATGTCATTTAGTTTCCTGTAATCAACACAAAAACGCCATGTGCCATCCTTCTTTTTGACTAGCAACACAGGAGAAGCATAAGGACTAATGCTTGGTGTAATCAGCCCCTTCTCAAGCATTTCAGCTACTTGCTTTTCTATCTCATCTTTTTGCTGTGGAGAATACCTGTAGGGTCGTGCATTCACTGGAGGTGCTGTAGGAATCAAGGAGATGGCATGATCATACACTCTATGTGGTGGCAAATCCGTTTGCTCCTGAAAAATGTCCTGAAACTCTTCCAACAGTGAATGAATGACTGGAGTCATTAATGTCGGTAGCTCGGTATCTTGGTGTTGGAATGGTGTGATCTCAGCCACTGCCCAAACCTCATTCCCTTTGATCCATTTCGGTATCACTTCTGCTGAAACTTGTTCAATGCTGGATGGTGCAGATTCTAAAATGCCTTGCAAAGTGATCAATTGCCCTTTGTGAGAGAATTGCACCCATCGATCCTGCCAGTGGCATTTCATCTCTCCAAATTGAGATAACCAATCGATACCTAGAATGGCATCATGACCTCCCAAATCCAACACTCTCATGTCATGCCAAAATGTGTGCCCCTGTGTCCACCAACCGAAGGTTGGAACCACCTTGTTACATTGAAGCATGTCCCCCCTGCTACCCGAACCGACATTGGCTTAATCGGTATGGTTTGAAGATTCAGGAGCTGAACCATGTTACTGTCAATGAAAGAATGCGAGCTTCCCGAGTCTAACAATATGATCATCACTTTATCCCCAGAGAGAGCTCTAATTCGAACCGTATGTGTGCTCACTGCTCCTGATAAGGCATTAATGAACAAGTGACACTCATCTTCAGTAGCCTCTTTAGTGACCACCTCATCTAAAATTTCATCCGACAGTAACTTGACCGTTTGTATTGCCTTCACCTGCCCTGCAATTGGCACTTTGCATTGGTGCTGAGGTGAATACACTTCTCCACACCTGAAGCATAACCCATTGGCTCGCCTATATTCCTTGAGTTGTTTAGCTTTCCACAGTTCTCCTTTCTCAAATGGAGGTGTGTGTTTAGTCATCTGCTCAGCCTTGATTGCTGCAGGAAATATTTGCTTGGCTGCAAAACTTTTCTTATCTCTTTTTTTTACCCCTTTCTAAGACTTGTTCTTGCAGAAGAGCCACAGTTGCTGCTTGAGTGACTGTTGTGGGCATCTGAATCTCTACTACACTTCTGAGATCGTCTTTCAGTCCGAGGATGAACTGATTGATTAACATCATCTCACTAATCCCTGGATCATACATCTTAATCTGATACACTAAGGATGCAAACTGCAACTGATATTCTTCCACTGATGATGTTTGTTTCAGGAGCAGCAATTCACGAGTTCGATCTCTATGATTGTTCCCTTCAAATTCTGATAATATTGCCTCTCTGAATTGCGGCCAAGTAAGCGAATTCAGATAAGGAACCTTAGTTTCATACCAATATGCAGCTCGATCAAGGAGATGCATCGTTGCTGCAGTTGTTTGAAAATCCTTTGGAATCCCGTATAGTGCAAAATTTTTTTGGCACTTGTTGGTCCAGATCCTCACATCTTTGCCATCACACTTCGGAAAATCCATCTTAGGAATCCACCCTTTCCTAGTGTTCATACCTTCCGTCACTTGCCTATTCTCCATTTCTCCTTCACCACCATGCGGAATCGACCCCAGCATGCCGGGCCCTGAGAAATCGCCGATCGGCCTCGGCCCTGCGTGAGTGGTGTATGCCGTCACTTCCTTCTGTAACTTGCCGATGGATCCCATAGCTAGATCAAGCTTGATCTGCAACTTTTCAACCACGTCTCTGTTTCCTTCCAGTTTTCCTTCCATCGACGTGAATTTCTCCTCTACCTTCTCCTGGACTGATCTCAACTCTCCTTGGAAAAACTCCTTGAGATTGTCCATCACCGCCATCTTGGCCCGCGTCGACGCCGTAGTGCTCCTTTCCAAGCCGCGCAAGCCTCAGGTATGGGAATTTTACGGCCGCCGCCGAGGCAGTAGCTAACCCTCCCCTTGGAATTGCCTTACTGCCCGGCCGAGAAAATCTGGAAGCACTGGAACGGATCGAACGGGCTCTGATACCAAAATGTCATCCTCTAGATCGTAAGAGAGAAATTCAGGGGAGAGGCAGAGGGAGGAAGACGAACATCGGAAGGGAAGAGCAGAACAGAGAATAACGGAGAGAGATATGGATTTTCTTTCTTCAGCTTGCCGAACACGGCACAGTAACCCGGTTTAAGTAGCATTACATGGCTCTCGGCCACACCACGGCCCACGGCCCACACACGCTTACAGGCCCACTCCCAGCCTGGGCATTACGCTATGACACCCCAGCACCACCGTGCCGTCGCCAGAGGGCACACGACGAGGTTTGTCGCCGACTCAGCACCGCCGCCGCCGCCGCCGGCGGCATGGCTATCGCTCTCCGGATCCTTACACGCCGCCTCCTCTCCTCCTCCGTCTCGCCGTCCGACCACCGCGAGCTGCTCCGCATCCAGCGTATCCTCTCCAACCCCGCCCCCGCCGCCCCATCCGCGAAACGCCAGCAAGACCCACAAGCCGCCGCCAGCACTGGCCTGCACCGCCTCCTCCACCGCGCCGCTGGCCTGACCGCTGCCGAGGCCACCTCCCTCCTCCGCGGCATCCCCAACAAGCACCGCCTGGGCCGCCTCCTCGAGGAACTCCGCCGCCTTCGCCTCCCGGTGCACGAAATCAAGAGCGCCCTCGAGTCCGACCGGGATGGGCTCCTCTCCATGGAGCCCGGCGAGCCGTCCAGACTCGTGGAGCTCCTTGACGAGCTCCGGTGCCGGAGGGCCGTCAGGGATCGCATCCTCTCTCGTGGTGTGCTCGCTGCCGCCGTTGTGGCGAGACAGCGGGTGGAGCTCCTGCACGCCCGCGGGCTGACACGGCGGGATGCGTTGCAGGTGCTCGCGTTCGAGCCGCGGGCAATGCTGTACAACATGGAGGATGTGGAGAGGAAAGTGGAGTTCTTGGTGAGCAGGATGGGATTCCAGATTGAATGGCTGGTGGAGCATCCGGTGTTCTTGGGGGTGAATCTCGACAAGTGGATTGTCCCACGGCACAATGTGGTGGAGTACTTGAGATCGGTTGGTGGGCTCGGGGACCCCATTGAGATGAAGCATTATGTGAGGTTCAGTCGCCAGAAGTTCTACAACATGTTTGTGAAGCCGTACCCAGAGTGCGAGAGGATATATGGTGGGCTGGTCAGAGATAAGGAGAATGAGGCGAGGCGGCAGCATTTGACAGGGCTCTGGAAGCTGTTTAAGCCAACGAAGTATGATAGCACTAGGGAAGAAGTGAATAATATGAAGTTTCTCGTGGTATCCCTTTGTTAGCTCTATTTTTAGTCGGGTTGCTCCTGATTCCGGGTGGACTTGTGAATTGTGATGGCTAGATACAATGGTTAAGGTTGGGAATGTAGTAACCTCACCTTGACATTGATCAATTATCTACCCTTTTATAGTTTTACATATGACCTGTTTCGGGCAGATGCTGTACACAATGCTGGTTATAGTTATAACATCATGGCATAATTATGTATATGAGAGTTTGGCGTTGACCTAAGTACCTAAATGCTGGGCTTTGCAGATGAAATATAACATGTAAACGTGGTATCGATATTTGAGATTCTGTTTCTTCACTTCTACGTCTCTACATAGTGTTCACCTAGGTGGGGATAACTGTGATTGGCACCAAGGAGTGCCTAGCCCTTGCAAGATGGTCATATGTGGGTGAGGCTCCTAGTGTGGCCCATATTTGACAATGCAGTCCATGCTTGCTTTCTATATTCTAGATTATCAAGGTTCAACTGAACTACTTTGTTTTGTTTCTTGTTTTACTCATGCTACCCAGGCCATCTTTGAACATAAGAGTAAATAGTTAAGGATTTGAAATGTAACATAATAAAGGGATCCCAAATGTGCAAATGTTATCCTGAGTAGACATGGAGTGTTGATCATGGTTTATGCAATTAGTGTGAGATCCGTGCCATGTGAAGAAAAGTTTGCGAGACTGTGTGAGGTTAATTATGAATTATTTACTATATTTTTCATTCTATTTATTTTCTTCTTGTTTTTTTTGCTCAGGAGCCCTCTATGTTTTTGGTTTTTGTCTGTTCAACCTTTTGTTCTTAGTATTTTGTTTGCTCAAGCAACTTGCATGAGAAATGATGGAAAAGATGACTCAGGGTTTTTACTAATTGAACAAACACATATTTCTGCAGATAAAAGACTGATACGAGTTTCCCCTACAACATGATCTTGATAGACATGGCAGAAAATATCTTGCTCCAGATGCAGATAAAAGTATTTTTTTTTTGAACAAAAGATAAAAGTATTAGAAACCTTTATACACTTCACAGGTAATTTATTTAATGTTTCATTTTGCTGCATTTTGTTCAATCAATTCATCAAATGGTGTTAATACTAGGGAGTAGGGACATCCTATGAACAATAAACCTATGCTATTTGTCTATTACTGAGAAATTCGGTAAGATAAGCTGTATATATGCAAGCATTTCTGTGTCGGTTGTACATATACAAAGCTGATGTTGCAAGAAAAGTGCAAATGTGCAGATTTACTAGTCGCCTTTTTTGTTATGGCTGTTTCATTTGATAATATTTGTTATGATAGTGAGACTTAGAATTGATCTGTATTTCTTGGGTGCTAATGTTGTTTTATATTCTTTTATTCAGTTTTCACAGTGGAGGAGTACATGGTGGTCACTACTACATACGGCCTACCCTCTCAGACCAGTGGTGCGTTTTGCACTAAATTTTTTTTGTATCTCTTGAATCTCAATAGTTAACATTTATCCAGTGACTAAATATATTTGAGTGCTTGTTTGGTTCATGCTGCCACTCATATGATCCAGCACTCTAATGCTGGACAACATGTATTGAATTTTTCAGACTACATAGTCCACATGCTCTTCATGGATGCCAGGCATGAGATTTAGTTTTTTTATAATATAGATACCCTGTGCTTACTCTCTACACTGTCCAGTTTTATCAGCGTGTAGTGTTTCTCATGTGCTTACTCTTTAATGGTCCAGTACTCCAGTTTCATTAGTGTGTAGTGTATAGCTGAAAAATGTGATCCCAAGTGTATGTTGGCCAGCATATTTTGATGTTGGCGCATTCTAAATAGCTTGCTTTCACACCAACAACTTGTTTAACAATGGCATGCCAAATCACTTCCTGTATCTGCACATCACAATTTGTTCTGTCCGATTACTATATCCTTGAAAACAGTTCTTCAAACGTTATGGTAATAAATTGAAATCAGGTGGCTCGTCGGTTGGGAGGGTTCGGGATAGACTGGGTCGGTTGGCCGGGACACGGTCTCGTTATTGAAATCAGACGGCTGAGCAAGTCCGATCGGACGGTTGCAACTGATATGAGCCCAACTCTATATGTATATTCTTTTTTTTCTAAGCTTGGTAATAAATTTTCTTTTGTTTGCACTGTAGACTGTCCACTTCCGGTCTTTGGAGAAACCAAAGGAGGATGATTTTTGTTTGGAATTGTGAGGGATTGCAAATGACACTAGTTTTTTTATTCAAACTTTCGTTTCATAATCAACTTGCATATATGTTTCCTGTTTTTTGAATAAGATCGAAGCTTCATACTTATGATGACGTTGTTGAAGGAGTTGCACGTCAACTTGGCTTGGATGATCCGTAAAAAATACAGCTTACATGTCATAAATGTTATTCTCAGCAATCTAAACCCCAGCCCATCAGATATCGTGGAGTACAACATCTATTGGATATGCTTGTCCATTATAATCAGGTTCATTTTTTTATTTACTCAAATAAGCAAAGTTATGTATTAACAAAATGTAAAAATGACCCTGATGAGTTTTATTTTTATCTGCCCTTTCAGACTTCAGATATCTTGTATTATGAGGTTCTTGACATTCTGCTACCAGAATCGCAGTGTTTGAAAACACTTAAAAAAAGATGAGGTTTGTGTGCCTGTGTGATTTAAGTTCTTACCGATCAGTTGGTAGGCTACCTACAGCGGGATCGTCGACGCCACGTCCATCACGAACGACGGCCGCGTCAGGCACCGCACCGCGATCTTCCTCCGGTCGTCGACGAAGAGGCCGGTCGACCCGTTGCGGAACACCACGAGGAACGACAACATGATGTCGGCAGCGAAGACGGCATCGACGGCAAGGCCGGCGGTGAGGAGCGCGTCAGAGGCCGTCATCTTCTTCAGGGCTGGCTCGAACGGTGACGCCCGTGCGGAGTAGATCACCAGCAGAACGAGGAACGCCTGCCACCATATGTAGCAACGATCGTAGGGCCTGATGATGTTTGGCCAGAGCGGGAGGGGAGATTAGTCGAACGCCACCGGGAGAGGCTGTCCACGATAAACGTCGCCGCAGCCGCTTCCGCCGCCGCCAATTTTGCTGCCGGCGATGGCTGAGCCATTGCTCGGGCGGGAGGCCTTGTGCCTGTGCGTCTGCGTGCCCGTGTATTGTACTCCTTTCGATCATAAAAACAAGTCGCTGTTGACTTTTGGCACGCTTTTAATCATTCGTCTTATTCAAAAAGACTACGTAAGTTATCATTTATTTTGTTGTGATTTGTTTTTTTATCATTATAGGTACTTTAAGCATGATTTGTATTTATGTATGTTTGCACTAAATTCTTGATTAAGACTAATGATTAAAGGTGTGTTCAAAAGTCAACGACAACTTGTTTTTATGTCCGGAGGTAGTAGCTTTATAGGCACCATATCTTTTGTCTGAGACGGAATATAGTCGTTTTGTTCGAGACGGACTCAAGTGTGATTCGGCAGGCCCGTTGGGTTGTTGGGCCGATCGGTATCCGCCACCATTTCATCTTGGGGATAATTGACAAAATGCTCTAAAGTTCGTCGACGCTTGATAAAATACCTAAAGTTTATGGATATTTTATGTTTTGTTCTGTAAGAACCACGTTGCAAAACTAATATTATAAACTAGTCCGTCGCACTTGAATGGACGATCCTAGCCCTGAGAGAAGGAAAGAAAGGGCGCACGACAACTCCTTCGGTAGCTGCTCCGGCGAGGCCGCGGGTTTATCTCATCCCCCAAAATCCATCCCGCGCGCCCCATCCGACCTAGTCGCCGCCACCGCCTCCTCCAGGTCAGCCACCGCAGCCCCACATCCTCCAGCGCCTGCCACCTCACTGGACCAGCCGTCCTCCCGAACGTGGCCTCACCGGACTGCCGCCTCCTCTCACGGCAACAGCGCGCCATTGCCTCTTCCCCAGCACCACCGTGCCGTCGCAGAGGGCGCACGACGAGGTTTGTCGCCGACTCAGCGCCGCCGGCGGCGGCGGCGGCATGGCTATCGCTCTCCGGATCCTTCCACGCCGCCTCCTCTCCTCCTCCGCCTCGCCGTCCGACCACCGCGAGCTGCTCCGCATCCAGCGTATCCTCTCCAACCCCGCCCCCGCCGCCCCATCCGCGAAACGCCAGCAAGACCCACAAGCCGCCGCCAGCACTGGCCTGCACCGCCTCCTCCACCGCGCCGCTGGCCTGACCGCTGCCGAGGCCACCTCCCTCCTCCGCGGCATCCCCAACAAGCACCGCCTGGGCCGCCTCCTCGAGGAACTCCGCCGCCTTCGCCTCCCGGTGCACGAAATCAAGAGCGCCCTCGAGTCCGACCGGGATGGGCTCCTCTCCATGGAGCCTGGCGAGCCGTCACGACTCGTGGAGCTCCTTGACGAGCTCCGGTGCCGGAGGGTCATCAGGGACCGCATCCTCTCTCACGGCGTGCTCGCTGCCGCCGTCGTGGCGAGACGGAGGGTAGAGCTCCTGCACGCGTGCGGGCTGACACGGCGGGACGCTTTGCAGGTGCTCGCGTTCGAGCCGCGGGCGATGCTGTACAACCTGGAGGATGTGGAGAGGAAAGTGGAGTTCTTGGTGAGCAGGATGGGATTCCAGATTGAGTGGCTGGTGGAGCATCCGGTGTTCTTGGGGGTAAATCTCGACAGGTGGATTGTCCCGCGGCACAATGTGGTGGAGTACTTGAGATCGGTTGGTGGGCTCGGGGACCCCATTGAGATGAAGCATTATGTGAGGTTCAGTCGCCAGAAGTTCTACAACATGTTTGTGAAGCCGTACCCGGAGTGCGAGAGGATATATGGCGGGCTAGTCAGAGATAAGGAGAATGAGGCGACGCGGCGGCATTCGACAGGGCTCTGGAAGATATTTAAGCCAACGAAGTATGATAGCACTAGGGAAGAAGCGAATAATATGAAGTTTCTCGTGGAATCCCTTTGTTAGCTCTATTCTGCTCCACAAGAAAATACCGAGTGGCTCTACTTTGAGTTGGGTTGCTCCTGATTCCGGGTGGACTTGTGAATTGTGATGGCTAGATACAATGGTTAAGGTTGGGAATGTAGTAACCTCACCTAGACATTGATCAATTATCTACCCTTTTATAGTTTTACAAATGGCCTGTTTCGGGCAGATGCTGTACACAATGCTACTTATAGTTATAACATCACGGCATAAATATGTATATGAGAGTTTGCCGTTGACCTAAGTGCCTAAATGCTGGGCTTTGCAGATGAAATATAACATGTAAACGTGGTATCGATATTTGAGATTCTGTTTCTTCACTTCTACGTCTCTACATAGTGTTCACCTAGGTGGGGATAACTGTGATTGGCACCAAGGAGTGCCTAGCCCTTGCAAGATGGTCATATGTGGGTGAGGCTCCTAGTGTGGCCCATATTTGACAATGCAGTCCATGCTTGCTTTCTATATTCTAGATTATCAAGGTTCAACCGAACTACTTTGTTTTGTTTCTTGTTTTATTCATGCTACCCAGGCCATCTCTGAACATAAGAGTAAATAGTTAAGGATTTGAAATGCAACATAATAAAGGGATCCCAAATGTGCAAATGTTATTCTGAGTAGACATGGAGTGTTGATCATGGTTTATGCAATTAGTGTGAGATCCATGCCATGTGAAGAAAAGCTTGCCAGGCATTGTGAGGTTAATTATGAATTATTTACTATATTTTTCATTCTATTTATTTTCTTCTTTTTTTTTTCTTTTTTGCTCAGGAGCCCTCTATGTTTTTGGTTTTTGTCTGTTCAACCTTTTGTTCTTAGTATTTTGTTTCCTCAAACAACTTGCATGAGAAATGATGGAAAAGATGACTCAGGTTTTTACTAATTGAACAAACACATACTTCTGCAGATAAATGACCGATACAAGTTTCTACTACAACTTGATCTTGATAGACATGGCAGAAAATATCTTGCTCCAGAAGCAGATAAAAGTATTAGAAACCTTTATACACTTCACAGGTAATTTATTTAATGTTTCATTTTGCTGCATTTTGTTCAATCAATTCATCAAATGGTGTTAATACTAGGGACATCCTATGAACAGTAAACCTATGCTATTTGTCTATTACTGAGAAATTCGGTAAGATAAGCTGTATATATGCAAGCATTTCTGTGTCGGTTGTACATATACAAAGCTGATGTTGCAAGAAAAGTGCAAATGTACAGATTTACTAGTTGCCTTTTTTGTTATGGCTGTTTCATTTGATAATATTTGTTATAATAGTAAGACTTAGAATTGATCTGTATTCTTGGGTGCTAATGTTGTTTATCTTCTTTTATTCAGTGTTCACAGTGGAGGAGTACATGGTGGTCACTACTATGCCATACGGTCTACCCTCTCAGACCAATGGTGAGTTTTGTACTAAAACTTTTTTGTATCTCTTGAATCTCAATAGTTAACATTTATCCAGTGACTAAATATATTTGAGTGCTTGTTTGGTTCATGCTGCCACTAATATGATGATGATCCAGCACTCTAATGCTGCACAACATGTATTGAATTTTTCAGACTACATAATCCACCACATGCTCTTCATGGATGCCAGGCATGAGATTTAGTTTTTTTATAATATAGATATCCTGTGCTTACTCTCTACACTGTCCAGTTTTATCAGCGTGTAGTGTTTCTCATGTGCTTACTCTTTAATGGTCCAGTACTCCAGTTTCATTAGTGTGTAGTGTATAGTTGAAAAGTGTGATCCCTCAAGTGTATGTTGGCCAGCATATTTTGGCATATTTTGATGTTGGCGCATTCTACATAGCTTGCTTTCACACCAACCGCTTGTTTAACAATGGCATACCAAATCACTTCCTGTATCTGCACATCACAATGTGTTCTGTCCGATTACTATATCCTTGAAAACAGTTCTTCAAACGTTATGGTAATAAATTGAAATCAGGTGGCTCGTCGGTTGGGAGGGTTCGGGATAGACTGGGTCGGTTGGCCGGGACACGGTCTCGTTATTGAAATCAGACGGCTGAGCAAGTCCGATCGGACGGTTGCAACTGATATGAGCCCAACTCTATATGTATATTCTTTTTTTTCTAAGCTTGGTAATAATTTTTCTTTTGTTTGCACTGTAGGCTGTCCACTTCCGGTCTTTGGAGAAACCAGAGGATGATTTTTGTTTGGAATTGTGAGGGATTGCAAATGACACTAGCTTTTTTATTCAAACTTTCGTTTCATAATCAACTTTACATATATGTTTCCTGTTTTTTGAATAAGATCGAAGCTTCATACTTATGATGACGTTGTTGGAGGAGTTGCATGTCAACTTGGCTTGGATGATCCGTCAAAAATACGGCTTACATGTCATAAATGTTATTCTCAGCAACCTAAACCCCAGCCCATCAGATATTGTGGAGTACAACATCTATTGGATATGCTTGTCCATTATAATCAGGTTCATTTTTTTTTACTCAAATAAGCAAAGTTATGTATTAACAAAATGTAAAAATGACCCTGATGAGTTTTATTTTTATCCGCACTTTCAGACTTCAGATATCTTGTATTGTAAGGTTCTTGACATTCTGCTACCAGAATTGCAGTGTTTGAAAACACTTAAAGTTGCATTTCACCATGCAACAAAAGATGAGGTTTGTGTGCCTGTGTGGTTTAAGTTCTTACTTTCATCAAAGCTGCTAATGTTTGTTACTGAAACACATGATTTGCCAGGTTGTTATTCATAGCATAAGACTTCCAAAAAATAGCACCATCAGTGATGTGATTACTGACTTGAAAACCAAGGTGATCACTCATCTATTATTTCAGTTTGTTCAATTTGGTATTTCTTTTATAGTGAGAAACTGAATTTGGATATACCTAACTTGCATGTCCGATCTAACCACTGGTTAGTATCCAGGGTTCCATAAAATATAGTAGTGCAAAGCTTGTTTCACCAAAAACCGGCCAAATTGATCTGCTTTGGTTTTTTAACCTGGCTTATGTTCCATTGGGTTGATCAACATATGACTTTTTTTTTAAAAAAATAATCCTACATACCAATAGGCTTGTAATTGCATCTACTTACAGCCCAAAACTCAAATACAAAAAACAACATAAAAAGAATAAGGAAAAGGAAAATTGACTTTTTCTTTGGAGAAATGGAACCAGGCCTTGCCAGTTCTAAACCTGATTTTTATTCCCCAAGCCTTGGTGGTATCTACTTAACTTATAATCCTGTTATTTGTAAGTTGCTTCTATTTTGGTTTAAGTATGTTTACAATCTTCATATTGATGCTCGAACAGGTTGAACTATCTAACCCTGACGCAGAGCTCCGGTTGCTTGAAGTTTTTTACCACAAGATTTATAAGGTTTGTGCATGCTAAATTGTAAATTTAATCTCGATGTAGCTCCTTGTCTACATTTTTTTCAACAAGGGGAAATACCCTGATTTCCATTTCATCGAAACGGAAACATGTTACATGGTTTCATATTACAAATCCTTTTCTCTACTAGATCACATGGCCTCTCCTTTTTTTTTTTCCTATATACAAATTCCTACTCTCTGCCGAGCCACATATGCCCCCAATGAGCCTCGACTGCCACATACTCCTTGTGCTTTTCCCGGCGTCGCAAATCTCCCTGTGTCAGGTTTGGGTTTGGCCAAGTGTATGCAAGGAGGAAGAGGACAGCAACGGGTCCTGGACCTGGTTCGTCCTCCCCTGCAGCGGCCAACCCAGGTCCAGCGCCTATCTCTTAATTAGTTAGTTAGTTAGTCCTTATCTCTTAGCTAAAGTTTGTTAGATTGATTGTAATCCTTTGCCGCAGCCTTGAGTATAAAAGGCATAAGACGGCCAGATTAATAAAGTTAAGCAATAAGATAATTTATCTATTGCTCTTCCCTATTTTCCAATTCCCATCTATTCCTGGACGCCGGCAGCACACCTGCTGCCGCCGTCTTCCACCCCTCAACCAAGTTCATAACACCCTGCCTTTTTTCCCTTCAAGGAGCCGCAACATCTCACCTCTTGCTTTCCTTTTCTTCCAGCGCATCACTTCTTTCCCTTTTCGTTTTCTGTTCTTTTCTTGCCCTTTCTTTTCCTTTTCTTCCAGGCAACTTGTGGTGAGGGTGCGGGGGATCGATCGAACAGGTTGAACTATCTAACCCTGACGCAGAGCTCCGGTTGCTTGAAGTTTTTTAACACAAGATTTATAAGATTTGTGCATGCTAAATTGTAAATTTAGAAGTTTAATCTCGATGTAGCTCCTTGTCTACATTAATTCAATGCTGTTGATATTCTGTTTTTTCTTTGAAGTGAGCTGTCTCTTTTTCCTTGTTTAGTTTTGCATATTTCTTTTTAAAAAATAACTTTACCTGTAAGATCTTTCCGTTGCATGAGAGAATAGAGAACATAAATGATCAATACTGGACACTACGTGCTGAGGAGGTTCGTAATAACGCCTTTTCGATGTAATCATTTAATTGATGATGCTTACCCCTTGATATGGTGGAATATAGTAAGCGCTAAAATAGATTTTTAATGTCATAATGAATTAATGATTTAAAATCATCCCAATTTAAACAGATCCCAGAAGAAGAGAAAAATCTTGGTCCACACGATCGCTTAATTCATGTTTAGTATTTCATGAAAGACCCTAATCAGAATCGGGTACTGCCCTTTCCATAATGTTTCCTTGTTAACTAGTTAATTATTAGTCTAAATTAAGTTAATTACTAGTCTAAAGTAATTTAATAAGAAGCTAACTACAGATACGGTTATCTGACCAGTACACAACTTCACATTACTGTTCTGATCAACAGCAGATACAGAATTTCGGAGATCCTTTTTTGCTGGTTATTTGTGAAGGCGAGACTGCAGCCGAGGTGATGGAATGTATTCAAAGAAAGCTTGAATTTCCTGATGATGAATTTTGTAAGGTAATTCATTTTTGTTTTTGGTAACTACCTTTTGGAATGGATTTCTTGCTGCATGTATTTTTTTTTGTTATTAAAGATGGATATGACTGGTTTTTGGGGTTGATATCCTTAATCCTTCATTCCTTCTGTTGTTCCATTTTAACAATATTCAAATCCTTCAAACATTATCCATGACAATGAGGAAATGCATGTGAATTATAATGTTAAAATCCATATCCCAAAAGAAAGGTCTGTAATGATTTTGGCTAGTAAATTGATTACTGATAAAATATTAGTGCATTCATAATACAAGTCTACATATGCCTGCCATGTCATATCTGTTTTTTAATTTCCATCTGGTTATTTGATGTCTTATGCTTCTTGAAAAAATAATTCAGAAATAAATTTGTTTTTTTGCTAGCATTGAAATGTGATCCATTTCATTCCTATGCTGTTATTCATATTATCTTGATTTAGCTGAGGGGCCAGTATCGATCCTGTTCTATTGATGTGCTGGGAATTTTTTTCATTTTCATACAGCAATATATTTCTTAGTAGTCCATATTTGGATATAAGGTATAAAATCCCTTTTAGTAATAGTACTTACAAGGACTTGATATTTCCATCCATCAATCGTTTGGAAATTGGAATTAGGATCCCCATATGGTTTTTTCCTTTGATGTTTGGGATCTAGGACTTCCTCATCAGACTGGCAGTTGAACATGGAGACAGTGAACAAGGGAATGAAAATACACTGAATTGCAACTGTATGATGATCATTCCTGGAACTTGATCATTTTAAAAAATAATTTGGCAGCAGTATTAACTTAATTTAGCCATTGTTGTCCAGATTTAAATGTTAATAGATGGAATTGATGAGCCCCATTGAGGTCCATGTGTCCCATTCACTCACTACATGCTCTCCCATCCATTCTTTTGAGACTCTTCCATCTGTGGTTCTGCCCTTGTGCCAGATTTATATAATATTTGGTGTAATATATTGCTTAACCTGGATAATTCTTAGTTGCTCAGTGGAAGCTTGCATTTATATCCATGAATCGTCCAGAATACCTCCAGGATAGTGCCGTTGTGTTTGCCCGTTCAGGCAAGTGTTTTTTTCAGCATGTAGGCATGTCTATATACAACTTTTCTTGTTTACTATGTTAATGCAATGATGTTTTTCTTTTGATTCTACAGAGAAGAGACGTTTACGGTGCTTGGGAAGTGGGAACAATACCTTGGGTTGGAGCACACAGATACAACACCAAAAAGGTCTTACACAGCCAATCAGGTAGGCTGTATTGACTTTATTTGAAATGAGCAAAAAAGATGTTTGATATGCTCTTGAATTCTATTCATGGCCATGCACCATTTGTCTTTCAAGTTATTCGGTACTAGTGCCGGACTGCCAGCCTTTTTCCTTGCCATTGTGGAATTTCTTAAAAAATTATTAGAAAACTGATTTCTACAATTTCGGACCATGAAAAGATTTGTCTGGTTTTAGATTTTTGCCTGTTTTTTGCAAACTCATTACTCTTTTGTCCAAATTTCGATCATGCAACAATTTTTGTCAGTGGCTATCAAACTCTTCAATTTTGGCTGCTTGATTCATGGCCGCACATACGCACTAAATTAGCTGGTTAGGTGGGGTAACTTTGTTTCTTTGGTTGAATTTAAATGAACTAATTTGCATGTTTGGAGTGTGTTTGGAGTAAGGAATCTCAAGAAATTGCATGGACTAATACAAAAATTTAGTTTGTGCATAAATTTTTCATAAATTTCTTAATATAACAGTACTTTACATTGGTGGTTTAAACTTTCTGCAGAATCGCTACACATTTGAGAAGCCTGTGAACATTTATGATTGATTAATTTAGCCATTGTTGTCCAGATTTAAATGTTGGAATTGATGAGCCCCATTGAGGTCCATGTGTCCCATTCACTCACTACATGCTCTCTGTTACGGCCATTGACCGTGTTTACGTCAGACGTGCCAAGGCCGCCCCTCAGGATTAGCCTGCGGATTAGCCTGGATTAGCCTTTCTTATCTAAATCTGTTAGTTCTCCAGTGAGTTAGCTTCTGTTAGCTTAGTCCTTATCAGGTTGTTAGTCGAGTTGTTGGTAGTTCCTTCTTTGTAGCTCAGCGCAAGGCGCAAGAATAAATGGAAGAAAGCAGGACCAGAAAAGGAACGTTTTGTTGCCACAAATCTCAGTCTCAGGCGCGCCGTCGATAACCGGTCGGTGGTGCCGTACAGCCAACTATCCTATCTCCGGCGACCTCTCGATCGTGCTGGAACCCCGCTCGTCATCCGGCCTCCGGCCAGGAACACGAGCCTTTCTACGTGATCATCCCGATCACCCATATCACTCTCCCATCCATTCTTTTGAGACTTCCATCTGTGGTTCTGCCCTTGTGCCAGATTTATATCAGATTTGGTGTAATACTGTAATATATTGCTTAACCCGGATAATTCTTAGTTGCTCAGTGGAAGCTTGCATTTATATCCATGAATCGGCCAGAATACCTCCAGGATAGTGCCGCTGTATTTGCCCGTTTTCAGGCAAGTGCTTTTTTTTCAGCATGTAGGCATGTCTATATATAACTTTTCTTGTTTACTATGTTAATGCAATGATGTTTTTCTTTTGATTCTACAGAGAAGATACGTCTACGGTGCTTGGGAAGTGGGAACAATACCTTGGGTTGGAGCACACAGATACAACACCAAAAATGTCCTACACTGCCAATCAGGTAGGCTGTATTGACTTTATTTGAAATGAGCAAAAAAGATGTTTGATATGCTCTTGAATTCTATTCATGGCCATGCACCATTTGTCTTTCAAGTTATTCGGTACTAGTGCCGGACTGCCAGCCTTTTTCCTTGCCATTGTGGAATTTCTTAAAAAATTATTAGAAAACTGATTTCTACAATTTCGGACCATGAAAAGATTTGTCTGGTTTTAGATTTTTGCCTGTTTTTTGCAAACTCATTACTCTTTTGTCCAAATTTCGATCATGCAACAATTTTTGTCAGTGGCTATCAAACTCTTCAATTTTGGCTGCTTGATTCATGGCCGCACATACGCACTAAATTAGCTGGTTAGGTGGGGTAACTTTGTTTCTTTGGTTGAATTTAAATGAACTAATTTGCATGTTTGGAGTGTGTTTGGAGTAAGGAATCTCAAGAAATTGCATGGACTAATACAAAAATTTAGTTTGTGCATAAATTTTTCATAAATTTCTTAATATAACAGTACTTTACATTGGTGGTTTAAACTTTCTGCAGAATCGCTACACATTTGAGAAGCCTGTGAACATTTATGATTGAGAAAACTTCTTTCTGGGCCTCCAAGCCTTTTAAAAAAGGCCTCATCCAAGGTAGCATGCCTAAGAGGACCACAGAATAAGAGATCGCAACAGAAAAAAAATGGCAAAGTAAGATCGCAGCAGAACAGTGGCAGCTAAACATAGGGCAATTTGTGATGAGGCCAATATTGCTTGCCACTGTCTTGACTCCGGCGGTGTAATTTACTCATGGTTGGCGGCAACATATGTTTTAAGGCTTTCCAGCTTGCTTCTGGTAAACAAAGCAAGCATATTGATTTTCGTCGTGTGTGATGGCCCTTGCTAGGATAGATGTTTGCTTCATTTGTGTAGAGCAAAGCTGGTACATAAGAAAAAAAGATTTTGGCAGGGGCATGTATACAGGATTATAGTTCGAGACTGATTGTTATTTGCTTCTCCCTTTTCTTGTAGCATGGGAGCAGTGGGAAATATTGTATAATGGCCTTGGTGTTGGTTCCAATTTTCGATGCTGCCGCTGTCCTTCTGCTGCGATCTTACATTGCCATTTTTCTTCTGTTGCGATCACTTACTCTGTGGTCCTCTTAGGCATGCTACCTTAGATGAGGCCTTTTTTAAAAGGCTTGGAGGCCCAGATAGAAGTTTTCTCAATTATAAATTTTCACAGGCTTCTCAAATGTGTGGCGATTCGGCAGAAAGTTTAAACCACCAATGTAAAGTACTGTAATATTAAGAAATTTATGAAAATTTATGCACAAACTAAATTTGCCTATTAGTCCATGCAATTTCTTGTGATCCATTACTCCAAACACACTCCGAACATGCAAATTAGTTCATTTAAATTCAACCAAAGAAACAAAGTTACCCCACCTGAGCATCCCCAGGAGACCCCCCAAATGCACCTCTATTTCAAAAAATTTCAAATGCAGCAGGAGGGAATTGGATGCATGTGAGAGGGAATTCGCACTGTAGCGATTACTGTAGCAGTTACTGTAGCGATAGAGGGAAATTTGGAGGCCCTGCTGGGGATGCTCTAACCAGCTAATTTAGTGCGTACGTGCGGCCATGAATCAAGTAGCCAAAATTGAAGAGTTTGATAACCACTGACAAAAATTGTTGCATGATCGAAATTTGGACAAAAGAGTAATGAGTTTGCAAAACCAGGCAAAAATTTAAAACCAGACAAATCTTTTCATGGTCCGAAATTGTAGAAATCAGTTTTCTAATAATTTTTTTGATTGGCCTTGTACAAAATTTAGGACCAAAATGCCCTCCCTTCCCTTCCTTTTGTCGTGTGTTTCCTCAGATAATGACCAACTCGTCGCAACCCCTTTTTCTTGTGCCCCACATCTTGCGGCGTCATTGTCACCCTTTCTTTTGCCCTACACCGATGACGTGCACTCTCCGCTGTCTTCCCATGCCACTGCCATGACGGTAGCATATTCCTCTTGGCACCATGTCGTCGTTGAAGGCCAGAGCTCGCTGAAGATGGTAGGGAAAGGAAGGAGGGAGAAGGCTCAATGGTAGATTTGATGTAAATTTGGGAAGGCCCATGGAGCAAAAATAATCTATTATTACATTTTTAACAGGAATTGCGACCAACACGAAGCAGAGGTAACACCATTGATATCATTCACTTCATTTGCTTCGGCTTTCTAGTCGAGCTCATGCTCATCGAGATGGATGGATTCATACACTCGCTATTGTGCTCGATCTGCATTGTGGGGTCGTGCCTAGTCCTATTTTGTGGTAACGGCGAGCACCTTTTTTCTCTTGAGCTCTTGAAGTCAATATATTTGTAGCAAGATTATTTATTTTAAGAGTCCCCAATATGATTATTTGCTTCAAGAGCTTTCAGAAATGAAATTTGTTTGGCGGGATATTTCCCCTATTTTAAAAAAGATTTTCTAGAGCGGCACACCATTGACGTGAACATTGCCGATCACATGATAACCGAACTAACTTCTTAATTGGGATCACTGGCACCCCCAATTAATTGCTTTTTTAGTAGCAAACACAATCCTTAATTTGAACTTGCTTCACTTTGGTTCCATAGAAGCCAATATATACTCTACATTTTCCATTGAATAGTTGTTCCTTGCCAATTTGCAGATTAGTCGGTTGCGGTTGGTGCCTTGCGCGACTACTTCGTCTATGCCTCTATGGCTGGTTTCCACATTGTGCTTTGTCCTCAACCGCGTTGGTAATAAAGACCTTGATAGGGAGTCTACATGCAACCGAGTTGGTGAAGAAATCAAAAGAAAGGTTTTTTGAGCTAGAAACAGAAAGGTTTTTTTGAGCCAGAAACAGTGAAGGTGGGAGCACTACTAGAAAAGTAATTATTGATGACATAATTATAAATTTGTCATCATAAATAACATAATTGTCACCGTAGATTTTTTATGACGATCTTATGACAAAAACAGGTTTGTCATGGTATGTGCGTCACAGAAAGTTTTTGTTGACAGAATGACCATTTTCGTCACAGAAAATACAATTTTCTGTGACGAATTCTGATTGCGTCATTAAAGAGATCCATTTTAGACGAAAGTACATTGTCATGTAAAACATCTAAAATGTCATGGAAAAGCCCAAAATCGTCACAAAAAACACGGTTGGCTTGCCAGAGGAGAGCGTTGCCTTAATTTTGTATGACAAAAAAATCGTCATAAAAAGTTGCCACATCGACTTATATTTTTGTCACTGAACACTCCAGTGGCACACCATCTAGGGTGTCAGGTGATGTGTCATATATGCCATGTCATTATTTTTGGGAACCAATTCACACATATATTAAACAGGACATCACAAATGCATTACAAATCAGTTGGAGCAATACATAACAACAGTTTTAGTAAGTCACAAATATTCAACAAAATATTAACTAGTTCACAGAGAATTACACCGATAGTTCCAACACAGGTATTAAGCCACTTCTAGCTAGTGACAGATAAAAGAAAAATAAGTTTATTATGTTCAGACTTTGAACCACTTGACATTCATCAGTTCACTGTTGGGATTGATCTGCAATGACCAGGAGACGACGAAGATCGTCATTTTCCTCTTGCCTCTTCCTAAACTTTTGCATTGCTTCCTCTGACGCTTTTACTTTTTCCTTCAAGGAATCAAGTTCTTACTGTTGGCGCTCAATGGTCTGTCATTTGCTGCAATACCATCAAAATATTTCTTCTTCATTAGCCTAAAGTTAACTAATTTTTTTGCAGCATTTGCCTAAAAAACGGGACCTAATTTATCATTATATATATGAAGCAAAACATAGTAAAGATGAGACAATAAACACTAGGTAGCAAACAACATAGAGATTAGAGAGAGAAGGCATAGCAATAGGGTTGGCAGAATGGATACCACAACATTTTTGTAGCTATGTTTCAGCATGTTGATCTGGCTACTTGATAGCGATGTCCTGCACATGGAGGACCACTATGCTTGTTCAGGCAAAAAATTTAGATGACTAGCATTGAGCTAAATAAAAAACTCATTGTTCTCGAAACAAGGAGCTTCGGAAATACATATATCAACATCACAAGCCATACACTAAAATATGGCATGTTATGTATCCAGACTAGAAGGGCAACCCACATCCCACCTGGCATCATAGTTACTAAGCATTATATTGGTAAAAATGGTAACTTGACCACTTCATGACTTTTATTTGAAAGGGTATGTAAATGAGCAAAATACCTTCTTAGCAAATTAACTGCCATTTCTTGAGGACGGTCATGGCCTTCTAGCTCATTGGTTTACCAATTTTTCGTATGCTAAAAATCAGTTCATTTTATTGCGGGAAGTAAAGCATCGATCTAGACATCTAGTCCTTGTTTGCTGATGATTTTTGCGCCTGCAGTTCAAAATTTTGACATTATCAAAAAAATTGGCCAACGTTTTGTAGCCGATCAGGTAACAGGTCACTATATTTTTCTAATAGGATAATTAATTTTCTCATTCCACTAATAAAAAGGAAATTTGAGTTGGTGATCAACAGGTATAAGGAACAAGATAGCAGAAAATGACACCGTTGAATAATGACATTAATCCCTAGAGTGCTATAAATCATCTTATCTTTCATTTGACTCATCTGAAAGCTAATTGAGCATGAAGGACAAAGACTAACATTAAGGAACAGTGCACATACTTATAGTACCTATTTCCTTTATTTATATATTAACACACAAGCTAAGCATGCTCTCTAGGAATAATCTACGACAGGATAAAATTCAGCCGAACAATAGAATTCAGCCCCAATCGAATTCAGTAACCCCTAGATATAAAAGAGAGGCAATGCCACACCTACTGATATTTACAAGCAGCTGACAAAGAGTGAAGATCATTAACAACTTCAAAATTTGTTGAAAGGAACATGTACTGTACTAAGCTAACTTGAAAAGGAAACTCAAGCGAACCACCCTCATTTCAGGTAGATCTGAAAAGGTAACAATTTTGGTTCTAGTTCTTGCCCCAAGCTGTATAAGCTCTACAAGAGCATGTATTACGAACTGTTAGGTTATGCCTCCAAATATTAGTTTTTACTAATTTGCCCTTCAGCATGCCTATATAAAGGCCCCCTTGTACCCTATACAGTTTGCACCATTATAGTGATTGTTTTCCCCATGGTTTTTTTCCTCTCCACCTTGGAGGGGTTTTTTCCACGTTAAATCCTGTGTTTGTGCCTCCTATTCCCAACAAGTGGTATCAGAGCCGTCGGATCCTCGATCTAACGGTCCTGATTTCTTGGTTCCACCAAAACCCTAGCTCCACAAAAATTTTCCCACCAGCCGCCGCCGCGTTTGCTCTCGGCTTCCTCTGGGCTCGGCATAACACCAGCTAGAGAGAGAGGTTGAGGGAGAGAGTTGAGAGATTGAGAGAGATGGAGGGGGAGAGAGATATAGAGAGGGTGGTATCTTGGGCGGCTACGTGTGGGGACCCCGGGAGATCCCGAAACTACGACTGTCTAGGATTTCAATTGCATTTTCGAAATAGTACAAACAACCAAACTTTATTACATATATAACTAGAGATATTTTACAATATGACTTACATTTTTTATTACACCTCCAAAATTTACACTTCAAAACCACAGGCATGGCTCGAGTGTAGGATAATCTAAAAATCTACACCAAACTCTTCTACGTCTTCAAATGAAAAGTCTTCTGCTGAAAAGAAAGAGCTGCAAAACAACGGGTAATCACTTACGTCCTAACAGGTTTCCATATGCAAGCCTATTAACTACATGTAAGGTTTTAACAGAAATTGACAGGGAGATTTAAATATAGACTTAATGCATATTTTCATGATAATTTTATAAAATTCCTATATTTTCACCAATTATTTTCCAAATCATTTTTAAATGAGATTTTTGTTAACCAGACTTCCAATATTTCTTCTAAACCAAATCAACATCAACCTTACGATCATACCTCTAACCTGATTTATGGCAATATTTAGAGTAGGCATCACCCCTGTGATAGAACTTCATATCCCAGAAGTATGGTCCATCGATGATTTGCTTTTAACGACTTTGAAGAAATTGCCAGCTTTACCAGCAAAATGATCAGTAATATGGTTTGGGCGGAGATTCGTATCTTTTCCATCATGACATAATTCAGTTATGAGCAATGAACAAACCATCCACCGGCCCTTAAACAAGTGTCCCCTAGTCCGCGACTAGAGCGACCCACCATGCATCTCACATTTCCATTGTTTGTTCATGCTAAACTTCCAACAACACCAACAACACATCATTCACCAACCTTACCACGACCAATACCTCAACAAACTCAACCACTTTCCTTTACTTAATCGAAAGTTAAATTAATATGCAATAAACATGATCCTATATGTTTATATGAGACTTTGCCATTATTATGGCTAGATTATATTTCCTAGGGAAGCTATAATCTAAATGGGATTATGACTACATGCAATCATAAATACTTTTTAAATAAATTGGACAAAAATTAATTAACTAGAAAATAAATGCAAATTATAATATTAAGGAAAAGGAAACCTACCTGCTTCAGCTAGATCTTCGATATCAGGGTGAATATCTGATAATTCCCGTTCGGCTGATCCTAGGGCAATGAATTCATCTTCTACACGTTGGAAAAAGGGAAACAAGGAGCGAATTTAATAAAAAGGAAAAATAAGAATGCATGGAGCATGAATGCATAAAATCCTTTTTTTAAAGATATTTTTAGAAAAAGGGTTAGAGTTGACTAAGATGGTGATGGTTTGTTTGATTTTTGAAGATGGAAGGATTTGTCTTTATTTGGACAGCATTTTGGGAGTCCTTCGGGTAGCAAGATTTATGCATGTGTACGTGGGATAAATTTAGTGTAAGTGGATCAACAAATTTCCAGAGGTCGAGGTCGACGACAACCATGTTGCCGGAGTTGCGAGAAGGAAACTGTTGAGAGTATAAGGTGAAAATATTGGAAAAAGATTTTTTTTTATTAAATTATTTGTGCTAATAATAATTTTAGGTTTTTTAAATATTTAGAAATCATTTTTTCTGAAATTTTCAAGGTTAAAGAAGAGGAAACAATTTGTTGAGAGTATAAGGTGAAAATATTGGAAAAAGATTTTTTTATTAAAGTATTTGTGCTAATAATAATTTTTAGGTTTTTTAAATATTTAGAAATCATTTTTCTGAAATTTTCAAGGTTAAAGAAGAGGAAACAATTTTATTTAAGCTTATTTAATTGATGAAAATGGGGTTTAATAATTTTACTAAACTATTTAGCGTTTATAAGATTTTATGAAATTTTTATATAATTTTTGGATAGATTTTGTTATTTAAGAAAAATTGAGCAGTATTACTAGGTGATTTTAAAAAGGAAGAAGAAAAAGAATAAGGGTGGGAGTCGGCTGGGCCTTGGCCCATGAAAGTTCTGAGGAGGGGGTTCTGGCCATCTGACTAATAGGCCCCAGTGGCATGAGAGAGAGAGAGAGAGAGAGAGAGAGAGAGAGAATCAGAGGAGGTGGTGGGGGAGGGGTGGCTTGACCATGCTGAGAGTCGGGGACTGCCTATTTATAGGTGGAGATGGATGGTGGAGGCCAAAGGTGAAGGCCATGGTTTTACTCGTATAACTTCGTATAATGTATGCTATACGAAGTTATTACGCAAAATGTGGGCGACTATGTGGCGAATCCGTATAGGTTAATGCCATGGTCTAGACGGCTCGGGAATGGCTGCGAGGGGCGATTCCGGCAGCGGTGGGCGATTCAGGCAGCCGTTGGGAAGGTGGCGCAGCCGGAAATGGAAGAAACAACGAGCGCCGTTGGATTAGATTTAAGGATTTGTGGGCGCCGTTGGATCTTTGGGACGAAGGGGTGTACGGTGGGCGTGATGTGGCAGCACATGAGCCGTTGGATTTGGCGGAAAGAATCTTGGCCGTCAGTTGCCACTTACCGTACCGGAGAGAGAGAAAGAGAGAGACGCCGAAGGCGTATTCCCAGAAGAGAAAGCGGAATCCAAGAATTTCCCAAAAGGGAAATAGTTTAATTGAATTTCCAAAAAATAGATTAGGCTTTGGACAAAAGAAAAATGCTTATGGGACCCGTCGTATAACTTCGTATAATGTATGCTATACGAAGTTATTACGATAGAAGAAACAACAAGCGACGTTGGATTAGATTTAAGGATTTGTGGGCGCCGTTAGATCTTCGGGACGAAGGGGTAAGAATCTTGGCCGTCGGTTGCCACTTACCGTACCGGAGAGAGAGAGAGAGAGAAAGAGAGAGACGCCGAAGGCGTATTCCCAGAAGAGAAAGCGGAATCCAGGAATTTCCCAAAAGGGAAAGAGTTTAATTGAATTTCCAAAAAATAGATTAGGCTTTGGAAATTCATAGTATATTGTAGGGATCTCAGAAAATAACGAAATTGGTCTATGAAAATCAAGAAAAATGAGGAGAACCTAATGGTGGAATAAAATTTATTATTTTAGGGGATGAATATTTTTGGAAAAGTAAAAGAAGGGATTTCTTTAATGGAATAAAATAAGAGTTGCTTTGGAAAATTCTCAGAAAATTAGGGAAGGTTTATAGGGGCTTATAAATGATTTTTGCGAAAATTTTTTATGTTAAAAAGGGTTAATTTTGGGTATGTTAATAGTGTTCACGACATATTCGTCACATATAATTACTTTTCTTGTAGTGGAGAGATAGAAGTCAAGGGCTACGTCGTGTCGATTCCTATGCAGGTGGGCTGTTTGGGGAAAGTGGATGTGGGACGTGCATAGACAAAGGGTTAGTTTGATGGCAATGATGGTGCTACTTAGTGGCGGCTTAGCGGTGTTTTTATGTTTTCTTCCTTTGTTTATGTCAATGGCAGGTTATTGTGCATCCATGTTGATCTCTCTCGGTCTTACCTTTTATTTTGTCCCCCAAAGGGGTGCTAGCCATAGGTGATGAATAACACGCTGTTGCTAGCAGCGTTGCTCATCAGCACCAACGAAGTCTGTTAGGTACAAGTTGTGTGCTATGAAAAGTTTGTTGTTGATACCTACAAGTGTGTCATGCTCATTTTGTGTTTAGCTAGGGATTTAAAACAAATCATCACCCTTTTTTTAAAAAATGTCATGTTAGAATTATTACTAGTGCTTCTAGTTAGGACCACAAGAAAATACATCATTTACTAAATAATCAAACAGATTTGAAAACAAAATAAAATCACTACCAGATCAACAGCATGATTACAAAAACCTTTGATTTATATTATAGCAATGAACTGTTTGTCACATATGTTTCTTTGCAAAAGCAAAAAGTACAACAAACATGAAAAGTATGGTGCTCTTAGAAATACTAATCCCAAAATGGTGAAGATAAATTCTACAGCAATTTCATCATCATCATCATCGTCGTCGTCGCCGTCGTCGTCGTCATCACCACCACCACCATAATCTCATACGAATGCAGCTATAAAGTGTTGCATTCTTGCAGCATATAGGGAAGACAAACAGACACAATCTTGGCTTAATTGCAACATGCCTCACAAGATATGTTCCTTTCCTACATAACAAGGACTAATTAATGTACCCTAATTAGTACTAAATCTGAACGACGCTACCTCGTATAGTCTCAAGCATGGTGTCAACCTCTGGACAGGGAGGGATCGATGCGCAGAGGATAGTGGTTGATCAAACCCTGGTCTCTTGGTCAGTATATTTCGGGCGGCCCGACTTTTTGTTGGCCATGATGCCATTGAAGTTCTCCTATTTACATAATAGAATCTCAATCTAAAACCAAGAACATTAACATAGAGTTATGGAGTCATACAAAATAGGGTGTCCTGCACTCATGAGTTCAGGAAGGAGTCATGTGTAAAAGGTAGGAAAGATATATCTTGCCTTGGCTTTACGGATGAGTCGGCCCTTTGACTCATTTTTGGTGCCGATGGTTGATGTCTATATAGATTTGTCACAAAAAGTATTTATAAAACTATAACTTTAATTGTGTTTTATAAATACATATCATAATAATAATTAGTGCTTAAACTTATATTATGGAGACATGCCGTCATGCCGATGTCCAAAAATGGTAGTTATTGTGAAATGTTGGACTTGTTGTTTACAGTTTAAATTAAATTAAATTTTAGCTTCTCATTTTTTTACAAACCAAACGATATAATACTTTGTATTCATTTTTGTGGGGTTTAAATGGTTTTTCTTAGAGTTTTAAAATAATTTCCCCCTTATTTTTGTGCTAGATACCAACAATGATTCAACTAGAAGAAGACCTTCTTGGATCAAGGCAAGTTTCAACGTTAACTACACTACCATGTCCTATTTTGTAATTGTGGTTTTAGATTTTATAAAGTGTTAGCTATTGTTGTAGGGAGGCACCTCCCACCTCTCGACATTTATGTCTCATCCACTACATATAAAGTGTCTGCCATTGTTTTATAAAAGACCCTGCAGAGTCCTCCGAGGCCGCCGAAGATGCGCAGGGAAGCAAGAAGGCTCCACGAGACCCTCTAGGGCTGCAAGGAACCCGGGAGACGCACGAGGAAGTGAGAAGGCTCCATGAGACCCTCTATGGCCCTAGGGCCCTTGGTGTACATGCGGAAATTAATGCACTAAAATCACGCTTAGTCCTTCGAGGCCGCAGAGGCGTGGGGAAGCGAGGGAGCTCCACGATACACAAAGAGAGACATGAAGACCCCGCAGAGTCCCTCGAGGCCTCTGAAGACAACGGGAACTAAGAAGGTTCCGCGAGGCCCTCAAAGGCCTTAAGGCCCCTAGGAACATGTGGAAAAACGTGAAGGTCCCATTGCAAAAAGTTTTAAATAATATGAAAAAATTGAATATTTTAAAATGTCATATCAAGCATGGTCAACATCATTCATATTGATGATCAACTATGACGGCAACGATGATGTTCCACAGGCACCGATTCAGATGAACTTGATGCCAAAGAGTGTGTTTGGTACGGAGGAATGAGCACAATTGTGTGGCAAGGAGTCTGGTGACCCACACGAAAATATATAGGCCGTATGCCTTCCATCGAAAGAATGGAGTCAATGTTGATGAGTATTTAAATGAGCCGTCAACTATTAGCGGACCCCATTTAATGGACACGACCCTAAAGGAAAAAATGGTGACGGTCATATGAACACTTGCCACCTATTGATGGCCTGGGGAGACCCGCCACCAATGTGGTTTACAAAGTGACAGTTCTTGTGTACATCCGTTACTACAGTTCTAAGTGACGGGTCTAGTTAAAAGCCGTCAATTATGATCTTTCGTAGGTGTCAGGTCCTTTACCGGATCCAGCCCGAGGTTATAAAAGTGATAACTTGCTTATGGACCCATATCATTGATATTTCTTTAGTGACTTGTCTAAACAACCCATCACTTATGTATTGTCTCCTTATGTGGTTTTCACGTAGTAACCAAGCAAGAGAATCAAACTTAATTCAGATAGCACTTACCTGAGATCCTAGTATCCTACGTGGACACAATTCAAATGGTGATGCGCAACAAGTCGATTGAAATATAGAGAACGATGAAAACTACCCTATACTAGACCTAATGCGATGAAAATAGACAATTTTGTAGGAAAAAGTAGAATTGTATTGATTGATGGTGGACCCCTTCTATAAAACTATAGACCAGTTATTTATATAGGAGAAAAGACGTTTTTTGCGCATAGTATTTGATTCAAACTCTTACGAAACACTTTCATTCCGTAACCTTAATTCGATCTGAATCCTTAATTCCTTATCCTTTCTTTTTTCAAGGCGATCCTTTAGTGCTATCCAGCTAACTTAAATTCTTTTTTCTTTAGCTAACCCGGTCTATAAATCCTTTCCATGTAAACCGATTTCTGAAATCTTCTAGAACCATCGGCTTTGTTCGTATTTGGTGTTAACACATCTACTTTGTTTATATAATTTCTAGGCAATAAAACAAATTAGAGATTCTATAGCGGTGGATTAATTATATACATGGGCGTACCTTGTTTTGCGAATTAACTAGGGACATAAAGGGTGGCTTAATTTGTTGGGACCAGTATTTATATGTTAGCCATTTAATTTGCTGCACCGGTTCATACGCATGTTGCACATCATCTATATCTTGCCTAAGTTGAAGTCCATCTACTCCCTCAGTTGTTTTTTTTTATAAGGCGCACAAGTATTGAGAGTGCACATGTCTAAATGATTCAAACTTCACAATTTTTAACCAATAATTTATCTAATAATATATAATTTTTATAAAAATGATACAGTTGGATTTATATTTAAAAGTTTTTTTAATGCTTATAACTTTGTTATTGCGAATGATGTAGGATAAGAAAAATCAAATATAAAGTACAGTTAGGAGACAGTGTAAATCAAACCACACTTAATTTATGCGGGACAACGGAGGGAATACTCCCTACAATCCAAAATATAAGGCACATATTTTTTTTAAAGTATAGAACTTTGACCATTAATTTTTTATAATATATCATCAATAACTACAAAATTAGCATCATATGAAATTTCTTTTAAATACTAATTCAACTATATGACATGCATAATACGAAACACATATATATTTTTTAATGGGCGGCGCCAGGCGTCGGACGTACGGACGGATGCGCCAGCGCCGGACCAGCGCCGTCTGTCCGATCGCCGGTGCCGCGCAGATCCAACGCAGCCCGCGCTCCCTCGTTGTTAGTCGTTGCGGTCGATCAATTGTCCAATTAAACTTCTGATTTTTGTATAAAATTCAAACAGTGTTCAAAATGTGTGGAATAAATTTCATAATTCTTGTAAAATCGAGAGCAACCCAATTTAAATACTTTTTAAATTTTTAAATTTTTTTCACTTTTTCATTTTTTTTATGTGAAACTATGAGAATGCACTTATGAAACTTATACTTATACTAGCGAAACTTGGCCGTGTGCTGATTAAACTTGTCCATGTGCTGATGAAACTTGGATGAAACTTCGATGTAACCTGATGAAACTTGGATGAAACCTGTTGAAACTTGATGAATCTTGGATTGACCTGATGAAACTTGAAGAAACTTGGAATTACGAATGACGTAGGATAAGAAAAATCAAATATAAAGTACACTTAGGAGACCGTGTAAATCAAACCGCACTTAATTTATGCGGGACAACGGAGGGAATACTCCCTCCAATCCAAAATATAAGGCACATATTTTTTTTAACGGTCTTCAGTATAGAACTTTGACCATTAATTTTTTTTATAATATATCATCAATAACTACAAAATTAACATCATATGAAATTTCTTTTAAATACTAATTCAACTATATGACATGCATAATACGAAACATATATATTTTTTAACTTAATTATCAGTGAAAAGTTATAAATGTTGACTTTTTCGAATGCAAGCCTTGTATTTTGGGACGGAAGGAGTATCTTGCAAACAACTAATCAATCATCAATCATCTTGCTATATACATGAAGTACTAACTGATCTGATTGTTATCCTGTGCATCCAGTAAGCACGTGCACACTCATTCAGCGAGAGACTGCCCTCTGATCGAGATCCAACGCTCCCCATCCACCTATGGATATTTTCCGATTAACCGTCCGCCGAGCGAGGCGTTTTTCCGAATTGCCCCCTGCGTTTTCCCCTGAGAAACCCTCTGCCCCCGCACGCAGCCCCAGACGCTGCAGCTCCTTGAAGCCCTCCATCGGTGCCTCCTCAATAACCTTCGCCACATATTAACGTACTCATCCAAGGTGCCGCGCGCCGACGTGCAGCCCCTGCAAGGCTGCCCGAACCTCCGTATGGCAAAACTAGATTATGGGAAGCAAATTGCAGAATTGCTCGATTGTTTTATTGAGTGTTTCTAATTTCAATGTGTATGTATGTAGCTGAAGTTTGTATGCTAATGTAATTTGGCACTGTCGAAACTTTGTATGGTCTAGAAATATCCCGTGACTACTAATGTATGGATAATGTTTGAATGAATAGAGAATGTATTAAGATATGTACAGAATGCTTGTGTGATTTATGATCGAGAATTCGGTTTTAGAATTTTTAATTGGCAAGCTTGATTGAGCGGCAGAGAACCCATTCATTTATTTAGTCCGTAATCTTGATTAAAAAAATGGTTCCCATCTGTCAAGAAGCATTCTTGTTTATTTCGAGCACGGTGGAGGATGTGATTGCTATCCAGTGCTACCGCTAAAAGCTGAAAGCTGAGCAGTGGAGACTGAATTTTGTTAAGCTGAAAACTGAACACATATTGTTTTTTGTGTCGTTGAAAATGTATTTTCAGAATATGTGAAACATGTTTCGTTTTAGTGGAAAATGACAGTGTACAAAAAAAGTATTTGTTTCAGCTGATAATGTGTTGTCCAAAGCTTTATCAACAATAGAGATGCATGTGTGTTGTGCTCCTGTTATGTCAGAAGTCTGTGAGCAGGCAAGAAGAATGTTGCCATTTTTATGTCATATATTCCTGCATATACATTGCTTAGAGACCCAAGAAGGGTGATTGCATTCATTTAAATATCAATTATGGGCAGTCAGAAATAGATAGAACCATTCCTCCACAATCAGTGTTGACATTTTGGGGGCAATTAGAACATATATGCTCAGGTTATATTTTAAGAACAAAAACTGAACTAATGGCTTCTTTCTGAATTCACACAAAAAAAAATTTTCATAACTCACATCTTGTCCCCTGTTATGATCTTATGGCTAGCTTCTAAACAAAAATACAAACATTAATGCCATACAGAACCAGGAAATAGTAACTATAACATACATTATCTTAGTAGGAATTGGTATACATGTACTTTTGTTCAATCTCAGCCACAAATTGATGCAAGTCCATATATACCAGTTCAGAAAGTAAAGATCAAAACAATGCGGTTACAAATGAAAATGCTTTAATTTGTTCATCCACTAGAGTGCCCTGGAGCTTGTGGCAGCGGTGCACAAGCCGGATGCACCGGATATGTTGCCTAGTTTAAATCACTAAATAGCTAGTACTCTTGGACATAAAAATACAGTGACGATACGTTTTTTTGATGCATTTGTAAACACGGGAAAATAAGAATTTCAGATTCAAGAGACAGGCGTATTGAGGCATATATAGAGCAAGTGACACATGCATATACATGGCCTCATTACTTTACATCACAACATTTACTACAATATGGAGCCCTTTATTTATGTCTAACTAATTAATGAAAGTTGAACAAAACAAAGGAAACAAGTTCTACGACACGTTAATACGATACATGTAGGTTGGGCTCCATCTTCAAACAAGTGAAAATTTTAGGGTTGCGCATCACCATATCCAGATCCACCGCCTTGGCCACCACCACTTCCACCATTTTGACCATAGCCTTTGCCATCGCCATTGCCATTAGCATTTGCATTTGCAGCACCTTGTCCATACCAATATGTATTGGAGGAGCTAGAGCCAGAGCCAGTCCCACTACCAGATCCACTACCACTTGATCCATAATAACCTCCGGCTTGTCCTCCACCACCGCCACCACCGTTACCGCCAGCGCTAGAATATCCACCATAACCAGAATATGGCCCTTGGCTATACTGACTAGAGGCTGAGCCTGAGCCTGATCCACCACCATATCCAGTGCCGCCATATTGGCTACTACCACCACCTCCACCTCCACCGCTAGCACTTGCATGGGCACCATTTGCACCACTCTGGGCAGCCCCAGAACCACTACCCGACCCAGAGCCACCGCCATTCACATACCCACCGCCGCCTCCCCCTCCCGTGCCACTTCCTTCGGAACTCGAATACCTAGCCACCCTAGCGGCATTGGCTAATCCAATGCTCAAGAGGACAATGAGCCCAAGAGCCGCAAGTTTAGTGCCTGCCATTTTTGTGCTTTATTAGTAGCTAGAGCTTAAGATGGGATGAGTGCTATGCTGAAGATTGCATGGGTATTTATAGTGTCTGATCAGGCCATGCAACTAATGATTTTTTATGTTGTGTTAGCATGGCGAATTAGTGAAGAGCTGAAAGAGAACAAGTGGCGGGTTAAATTGTGCTAAGAGTAATTAATGCAGCTTGTTGACGTAGACTTCAATCAAACAAGCAGTAATGAAGAGATTACGTATATCACTTGTGTTATCATTCACTATTTTAATTTAGGTCTTAATTCTGGCTACCCCTATCCATGTGATAGGTGTTTGTTCAAAGGCTTCGTGGCACTGTCATTGGATATGCTCTAGCTATTCCATTTGTTCTAACATGTGACGATGTTTCGTAGATCGTTCATGGTATCCAGTGTAATCGAGCTTGAATGTTTATTTTGAATGTTAATCAAAATCATAAAGAATCTAATCCTGTACGTAAAAGCACACTGATAAATGTACCAGTAGCACCGAGCGAAAAAAGTGTGTGATTAGTCCTTTTGGGACACTAGCGGTTCAAGAGAGCTCGTAAACTTTGACTGCACACATTCTAAAAAAACTTCATCCCTGTTTGAATCAAAGTTTAAAGAGAACTTTGTTAATAGAGTTTCACAATTTATGCATACAAAATAATGGTTTCAACTAACATCTATACCACGGTTTTTCTTAAAACTACGAGTTGTTTATTTTCATGGTTCGTGGATGTAAAATTCTTACCAAATACAACTACAACACTACCAATAATCAAAGTTCGAAACAAAGAGTTGTGGAGTGGAATTATAAAACTAAAAAAACCATGGTTTATGTCAGGAATTGATAATATATATATTTATAGTTAGGTTTTTCTGACAGATCGACAATAGAACGTGTGTAGCCTCTAATTTATATATGCCATGTGTCCTTATGGTTATCCACAAGTACATTTGCCTGTGGGCTTCTTCAAAGGCCAAGTCGCTCCATTGCATGGGCCTTGCCATATCCCCGCCATAGCATAAGGGCTATGGACTTTGACCTAGACATGGGAGGTGGCGTGATGAAAGGAGATTTGGGGCGTACCCAATCTATGAGATGTCATAATATGTCTTATAGTTTTTCGTAGATACAATTTCATATTCAATCATAATTACCCTTATTTATGAGGGATATTACGTGCAGAGATAGTAGATAGCACGATATAATACCTATCTCCAACACCTAACACATCAACTCAATCTAGGTTAGAACAAGCTCAAGACATCCTTCTATATTACCACCTCATCGAAATCAATATGCTGGACGCAAAGCTATTATCTTGATAAGAGAGGCCTGAACCAGTGTAAAAATCATGCGCTTTTGTTTAGTTTTGGCATTGTAGAAGTCTAATTTAAGACATAATAAGGCCTTTGAGCCCCGTATTAAGAGTAAGCTCAACGGAGAACCCATTTCTCAATCATCGATAGTCAGACTTATTAAACTGTGCCAAACCTTTTGTATCCATGCACCACAAAGTTTTCCAAACTATTAAATTTTTATAAACCAGAGTTTTACCTTGAACTATTAAAAAAATTATGATGTCCAACAGGTCTGCCCTACACCATGCTCATGCTTTCATTTAATTGCTATCGTTGAATAATTTTTCTGTAATAGAAACAATGACAAGGGTATGATGACCAGTACACCCCGGGTCGCTAGCTCTTTTCATGTATAATGATGAGTTAAACGTAGAATGCGACTAATCTATATATCGTATAATCAAACAAGGTGCAACGGAGCCACCGTATTAATCCTAAAATCGTATAAATTTCCACATAAATTGGAAAGAAAAATAAAGATCTACACCATTGATTGTTGTGGATCTAAATCATAATGGATTAGACTAAAGCTTTGTTTTTTGGGCTGATTTGAATGGCTGAACAACTAAAATAACTGAATTTTGAGAGCTTCTCGAGGCACGAGATTCAGATCCATTTCATTTGACTTGCTTGTACTATTGAAATGGTTCGTCAGTAGAGCTGTAGAGATGTTCCCACCAGCGCAACTGCTGCCTCTACTCCGCCTACTTTAAAGCGTTAGGACCCACCATCGAGACTGTTAAAAAAATGGACTAAAAAACCTCAAATCATATGTCTTTCAAAATGTAGATAAGTCGTTAAGCTGTCAAGCTGAAAAGAACTGTTCAGATTAGCTTAAAAGAAAGATTCCATATGAACTAAAAAAAAAATTCGGAATGAAAAATAGGAAAATAGTCCATGCTTGTTTTTTTTTAAAAAAAGTTTGCATCAGGTACAACAAAAATAGTAAATAAATTCAAAAAAAATATGAAACTTGGTTGGGAGTTACATTTCAATGAGACAATGATGATCAACTGTTCAAATCGGTCGATAATAATCTTGGATTGTAAAAACTCGTCGAGGGTACAGAGGGATTCGTCCTCTCGAGAATACACTAGCCTTCTTCTTCTTCTTCTTCTTCTTCTTCTTCTTCTTCTTCTTCTTCTCCTTCTTCACTCTCTCACAATATATATGAAATAAAAATAATGGAAATAACATATTAGATTGAAAGAAAATTGTGTAAATTTGAAAAAAAATAGAAATAACATGTTAGGTTCGAACAGGGATTTTGGTTGTGACTCTAGTTGTGCCAATGGATGTAGCAGACCTAGACCCAATTCCATCTGTTAGTCTTGGGGAGAGCCGGGTTGTTGCTGGGCCATGCTATGGCAGGATAACAGCGGGCTATAACAAGTGGTATCAGAGTCAAGGTCGATAACCCATAACATCTACAGGAGATCACACGGTTCTCATATGGGTTCGGATGTGTGATAGAGGAGATTATTGGGTTTAGTCTCATATATTGGTAATAAGGGAGCACAACTTAAAAGGTCCAATCAAGTTAGTCTT
This sequence comes from Raddia distichophylla, assembly GCA_005191435.1. Taxonomy (NCBI): domain Eukaryota; kingdom Viridiplantae; phylum Streptophyta; class Magnoliopsida; order Poales; family Poaceae; genus Raddia; species Raddia distichophylla. The sequence continues at coordinate 383,618 of SPJY01000659.1, read as the reverse complement.
TTGTGTTGAGTTGGGGTAGGATTTTGGTTGTGTCTCCAATTGGAACAATGGTTGTAGAAGATCTAGGCCCGAGACCAGATGTTACTCTTGAGGGGAGCCATATCGTTGCTGTAGCAGTCTCAAACATGCTATACATCACACACACACACACACACACACACATTATATGTGTGTGTTTATATACACAGAGAGACAGAGAGAATGGCCAGTGTACTGTCGAGATAAAAATCATTCCGTACTTCCGACAATTTTTCATCGTCCGATCCGAATCACTGATCTTGTTTATCTCATCGTAATGTCGGTACCAACAAAGTTTCATATTTTTTAAAATTTATTTGCTATTATTTTTATATTTTTGAAAATCAGCCTTCCAATTACTCATGGATCGTAAAAAAAAAGTTTTTTTAATTTGCAAAACTAATGGTAAACAAATTTTAAAAAATTGTAAAATTTGTTGGTAACTATATTTTGATGGGATAATTAACAAGATCAATGATTATCGATGAAATTCTCTGATTTTATAAACTCATCGGACTTCTCTCCCTCGTATATGTGTGTAGCTGGTATGAATGAACGATTAAACACGGCTGGTTAGGCGGAGATACCAATGAAGATCACGAAAATCATCGGTACCATTGACAAGTGATGGTGGAAACAAAGAGCAACTACCATGCTCGATGGATAGCAGGTGCTAGCGAAGTAAACGATGACCCAGCTGATTGAGTTCGTTCAAGTATCAAATTAAATTAACACAAGCATCCATTGACCAAACACCGCAATCCTAGCTAGTTGACATGGCAGAGAGGCGACCTCGATGTTTTCGTTATTGACTTCGACATATGCAAATCAGTACATGCAAATTTTATTTTATTTTACTACGCTATAAAGCGTGTTGCTGCCTATATTCCGGCCTTCTCACAGTGGCTACGTCCTAGTTTATTCTCGACCATCCATTTGGCATGATCTGCGTCCAGCAACGTGCCAGACCAGCACATCTCACCTAACTTCTCCCGCCCCGCCTCCCGCGCCTGCCTATCCACGCCAGCTTCTACCGCGTGTCGAGCCCTCGTAGCTAGGCCGACCGTATTTTCAAAAAACCCCTCGTATTTTTTGATTTTCTGTCCACGTCCCGTAGGCTCGACCCCTTTCCTATACATGCGATTTTACGCTAAGCCCCTCATATTTTCCCATTCAGCGCAGCGTTGCCCTTTTTGCTTTCGTAGATGCACCCGGTTTTCTCCATAATTACGGCCTCTATGCCACCGAACAAAAAATACATATGACTGGGTCCAGGCGCATAGACACCCTCTAGTTATATACATATGGGCGTAGCAAGCAGACTCTCCGTGCAACCACACGACAAAAGAATAGAAATTAAGTAGACATCATTTTTGTATTTTATACTTTTAAGTGAATTATTAATTACTCTTTGGCTTCTATATATATGGACAAAGGAGTTGTTTTCCATTTCTATGTGAAGTGATGTACATTACATTATATTATATTTAAATGAATAAGATTCGTTTTTTGATTATTGCCCATATTTAGAGTTGTTCAAGATAAATTTTAGAAAATTATATGTGACAACTATATTATATATAAAAAATATAATTATATACACATGCATTTAATGATGTTACATATGGGCGTAGCAAGCACACTCTCTGCGCGACCACACGACAGAAAAGAATAGAAATTAAGTAGACATCATTTTTGTATTTCATACTTTTAAGTCAATTATTAATTACTCTTTGGCTTCTATATGTATGGATAAAGGAGTTGTTTTACATTTCTATGTAAAGTGATGTACATTACGTTCTATTATATTTCAACGAATAAGATTCATTTTTTGATTATTGCCCATATTTAGAGTTGTTCAAGATAAATTTTAGAAAATTATGTGTGACAACTATATTATCTATAAAAAAATATAATTATATACACATGCATTTAATAATGTTGCAATAGACTGTTTAAGTGATGCTGTCAGATACTACCAATTTAATGTGTACATGTGATGCTAAATTCATGTTGCTAGCTAGCAACACATATAAACATATCGCACTATATAATTTTGTGATGCAACATACAACTAGCAACACCACATATAACAACACTTGCGTTATGTGATGCTGCATCATGATTTCTGCTTGGTCATATTTTTAGGGAACCAGTGCATTTAGTTGTAAGTTACTACTAGGGCTAGATCTTGTGCATTAGAGCATCTCCACTAGTATTTCTAAATACAGTACTATTTACTGCACACTATATTTATATCTCTATAAAATTCCTTTCACAATATATACTACACCTGATTTTTTTTTCTCAACCACACACTCTATTACTACATATTTTGTTTTACAGTTTTCTTTATAAATGCTCTCGATACATGTCGCAGTCTGACGAGCCCAGAAAATAGGGTCTTCGATTTTTTTTTTTTTTGGCACACCAAACACTAGCGCTTCATTCTTTCGTTTCACATGATCATCTCAAACACTCCGACAATCCCTCTAGCTGAAAGTAATAGTTAAATCTTTTTTTATCAGAAGATATTGACAGGCAGCACGACTAAGGACTGGCGTTTTATTTCTTTGCACTGTCTCGCTGCAGGCTGTCTCGCTTATCCCAATCTCCGCATTCACCGATCGAATTCTACTGTCGACTCTACGTGGTCGGGTTGGCACCTGCTAGGCTCCAACGTGGGTCAAAGTAAAACACGAATTCCGAGGTCGCCGCCTCTGCAATGTCAACACATGCAACAATATTTTTCCCATTCATGCATTGATTTCAGAATGTACAGCAATGCAGTTAGCCCGGTCGTCGTTTACTACACCGTACGTACGTTTAAAGAACTAAAGATAATTAAACATGCATGCTTTATTTTTTGTTTGCATAACTACCGATTACCTCGTGGTGGTATTTTCTTCGTAACACGCTCTCTCTCTCTCTCGCTCTCTCTTGTTGTTTTTTTTTTCTCAAAGTCAACTAAACTGAACTGAACAGCTTGAGATGAAGTATTAGTTTTGTACAAGTCATATATACCATAACACATTGTAGTTATTTCTTCAAAACATAATATAGTTTTTCCCAAAAATCTAAAAAATAAAATATATTTTCTTCTTTGTCGAGGCTTTTCTTTTGAGCTCTCAATTTTTCAGCTTATAAGCCGATCAAAATTTTAAGTCGAATCAAACAGGAAACCCCGGCCATACCAGTTTTTCACTTTTTTTTAGATGTTTGGCCGGTTGCTTGAAGTACATGCATTTGTCAATTAGATGTGTTAATAAAGTAGTTAGGGACCTGGAGTTATAAAGGAAAATCATAATACTATATAAATTGTTTATAAGAGTTCTCATGTCTTCTATTTGCTGATGTGGATGAAAGAGAGAAATTCTTTACACATTTTTTTGTAGTCGATTATAGTATAGAAACAAAGTGATTGTACATAGGGCGGAGCTGTTTATAAAAATAGATAACCGTCTATACTGTTATGATATACACGGTAGTCACCTATACATAATCACATAGATAATCACAGAGATGAACACATAGATGTAGAGAGGAAGTCATGGCACATATATTAATTAATCTCATATCTCTATCAAATACAAAGTGATGCCTCTCATATTTATAGGGCAGGGTTTCTTAGCAACCAAGAAACCTCCTTATAGATATATTTGGTTTTGACCATAATAGCCCTAGGGTTATAACATTCCCCCTTGGGCAAAACTGCGCTATGCCAATGCCTCGTCAAAAACTCCATCCAAAACCCAGTAGAAAAAAAGGATTGGAGAAAAGAGTATATTGCACATGCATGCTGTATTGCAATATTGCCTCGTTAAAAACCTTGATATGAGAAACCTCATGGGAAAAACTCATGCAAAGAAAAAAGAGTATAACATATAACCTTCAGGGTCTGATCTTCAGGATCAATGCGCTCTACTGGACCTTTATGTTATAAATCTTCTAGATCTATGTCGTGGTGTGGTAAAATACTTTAATTGAGCGTCATGTCAACCTACTGGGTTAGACAAAGTGAAACCTTCAGGGTTTTATATGAACTGAATCAATATGTAGCTCATGCTCCCCCTCATGAGAACGACATCCCAGATGCCTTCCGACATTTTGATGTCTTCGGACATCCATCACACTATGTTTCTGCAAAGTGTGAACAAAATAATTTGGGAACAATATAGCTTAATCTTCAAGTAACACTATCCACTTCTGCAATACAAGCAACATTATCCAAATGGATAAACATGGGTATGAGTGGTACTCGTGCCACATAACTACTGGATATGGTCACCATCCTTTCCAGCCAAACACACATGTGAGACTTCATATAAAGCATTAATCTCAAAATACAATCTGAGATTTAACGATATGCAGATTACACAGAATCACGCATCCATCTAACCCATCATGATCCTCGGTTAACAAACAACCCGGGGTCATGCATAGCCAGCAGTTACCTAAAGACAGATTTAGTGTCGGCCCAATGACTTCTAGATGGCACCGCACTATATCAGCCAATTAATTCACAGCAAACGCAGTGCCAGGCCTAGTATAATTGGGAAGGTACATATGTGCTTCTAATAGCACTTGGGGCAAGAAACTTCTGGTCCTAACGCCTCCTCACATTGTCTTAGATTCAAACAAATCTTTTCCACTTCAGGGGACTTTACTACCATGTGGGTAAAGTAAATTGCAACATCATATATCTTCTAGATATAATTTATTAAACCTTCTGGGTCTTGATATTTGCAATTATCTCTCAATAGCTTAATCTTCAAGCACCACTATCCACTTCTGTAATACAAGCAACATTATCCTAATGGATAAACATGGGGTATGGGTGTTACTCGTGCCACATAATTCCTGGATGTGGTCATCATAATTTTCAGCCAAACACACACGTGAGACTTCATATAAAGCATTAATCTCAAAACACAATCTGAGATTTAACGATATGCAGATTACACATGAATCCCGCATCCATATAACCCATCATGATCCTCGGTTAACAAACAACCCGAGGTCATGCATAACCAGCAGTTACCTAAAGACAGTTTTAGTGTCGGCCCAATGACTTCTAGATGGCACCGCACTACATCAGCCAATTAATTCACAGCAAACGCAGTGCCAGGCCTAGTATAATTTGCAAGGTACATATGTGCTTCTAATAGCACTTGGGACAAGAAACTTCTGGTCCTAACGCCTCCTCACATTGTCTTAGATTCAAACAAATCTTTTTCACTTCAGGGGACTTTACTACCATGTGGTTAAAGTAAATTGCAACATCATATATCTTCTAGATATAATTTATTAAACCTTCTGGGTCATGGTATTTGCAATTATCTCTAAGTGGTTCAACTACAACCAAATGAACTATTCAGCAGGTCTTACACATATGGTTGTACCACTATAACCAGTCTTAACTTGGCATTTAGGGGATCAATCAATTTGCCATTATCATCAATTTACATCGTATCTTCAAGGTACAAACTTATACCTTCAGGGCAATAAAGAACACCACCACTCTCCCAATTATTAGCAGGACATGCACATCACTAGTGCTCATATGACGAACTTCCAGTATCGGGTATCAATGGGTCATCGTCCACTATAAGGGATCATTGGTGTATATTAAATATCGATTGGTAATTAATCTTCTTTCTGAAAAGTGCTTATGTTACTACAGGGAACTTATCTTTCATTAGAAAAGAACCCTTACTTCTAGAAGGGATTATCAGGCATGAGATTCATTAATGTTTCGTAATTTTGTCATGTTCTATCACAACGAATAATGAGTCCTACTGGGATCTCAACAAGGGTTTTCATAATGCATTAACTGCATATTTATTTATATCATATGCCAGAATTACTATTTACTTATTTAGCGGAACATTTATTACACATAGGAGAGTACAGGTCACTTCAAGGACCATGAAGCAGGGCTTTCACCACCTCATTATTTATAATGACCCAGAATTAGAGCTATTGGCTCTCAAACTCTAATTAGCCTCATGGTTTGTCCTCAGTTGCTAGCTATATAACCCGATACAGGAGCTACAGACGCCATGCCATAGACTTAGTTCATGATCCTTATCATAGAAACTTAAGAGTAACAATACGTGTCGATAATTTTCTCTCCATGTCTCATAAATGAGCACTTTCCAATATTAACCAGAATTTTGCTATTTCCCAAAACGAAAATTCTTAATCGTCCTGCATTCCCAGCACTATAACATGCACGTATTAACTTGTTAGGTATTCATCTTCAGCATGATCCTCTTCAGGAGGCTTATTACCTTTAGGGTAATTTCTCTTTAGGAGAATTCCATGAGTGATGAGCAATTATTTGACAAGTGTTATTGAATCTAAGACCCGAAGACGTCCCCGCAGACTTTAGATCATGACCCAACGAGTCAATTTCCGCAAAGGTGGATATACTATTCAACCCGAGGTATTCCACTCTTAGCGATTCATTTACTACAGGTAAATGATTTTCAACTCCTTTAAATATCTGGCAGTCTCCTCGCTTCTTGCGTATAGGAGCACTCCTTACTACTGGCGTACAGGAGTATTACCTATTGCATGAATCTTTATAATCAAGATCTCATAGGCATTTATACACAAGATGAAACATGCATGGGCAATTTTCTCCCCTAATGCCGAGATCCGGTTTTTACAAAAGCATACTTACAAAATCCTCTTTCATGAGTGCAAGATAAATGGAACTAAAGGTCCAAAGTCTCCAACTACAGGTGGGAGCTAAAAAGTGTATGCTCGGTGGTGATATTATTTGGGAAATAACTAGATTCCACGCATTACCATTGGGGGTTAATCATTTATATGCAGTGAGTTTAGACTTATATATTCTCTTTACCACGCACTTGCTTTGAGCTATCATATGCTCGCGCTAGATGGCATGCTCGTGCCAGGTTGATGCATACCCTACTGAGGCGGCGCACCCGTGCAGGGCCACTGATCATCCCAACAATTTATGGGTTGCAAAGTCTAACTTCTTTACTATTACCCAATTACTCATACCATATATCTAATTAAACTTAAGGTTTAATATAAACGCGACAAGATCAATAATTTTCTTGCAAAATTTACTATCTGTAGGAACACAATAAATATTAAATGTATGCCAAATAACTTCATGTGACAATAACTTTACGCATAGCTTCAGGCATGTTCTAGCGACTTCAGGCGCCAGTGACGATATAGATTTGGTCCCACCACAATTTTTAAAAGTCACTTATTCAAATAGAACATTATCTCGTATTTAAGATTATTCTGCTTTAGTCAAACTAATATGACTTCTTGTCATAATGCAATTGCAAAACTAATATGACTTTCGGTCATAATTTGCATATTACTTATGGTAATAATACAACTACCCATCACATTGGCTTAAGCAATTGCTTCGGGCCCGCGCCTAGGCTACACATGCATAGGGCGCCTGCATACTCACATACATTGGAGCCAAATAAGTCCCAAATTAACTATATGCAAAGATTCGCAATCTCTCCACTACAAGGACAAATTAATGTCCATTTAATTTTAACACAATTTGCAATAACTAACCTATCTGTTTGCACTTCTGGTGCATAATCTAATCTGCACTTTTGGTGCACAATCTTACCTTTACATACACAAATCCAATTCTCTTCCCCTTTTCACATCAACAAAAAACTTACGAGTGATAGCACGTGCTACAGGCATATACTTAAATCACCTTATAACTATACTGTTACAGGAGTATAATTTATTTTGTCGTGAAACCATCATATAGTTTGTAACTTCAGGTCACACCTTATCCACCTCTAATAACCGATTGGTCGGGCCACACCGGAGGAGCTGGTCTTAATGCTAATTTAATTCTTTGGGGATGGGCATATGGGCGGAGAATTTTCTCTAGTGCAAATAAGGAAAAATATTTGTCTTTAGGACAAATTCCTACTATTCATGTCTACAGAACACATTTTCACAATTCATGTCTTCAGGACATCTGTGCACTTGAGGTGGTGTTGAGGTAAACACTCTTCGCCAAGGCAAGCATAACAATATATCCAAGTTGAGGCATATAATTAATCTGATTTAATTCCATGCAAGGTTGCTTACGACAGGTAAGATATATGCTTCAGGGACAATGTTCAGTTTAGCATTTACTCAGAAAATTAACTCTACCACAGGAGAGAAGTTAGAAATATAACAACTCAGACTATTATTATGCCATATGGGAAATAAACATCTAATTTAAAACAATCAAGCAAAGATGTAAAATACTCATCAAGAGCAAAACCAAACTCAGGAGTATTCCAAAATTTCCTAGCAATCTCAGGAGTTTCTAATAATTTAGGGACTGCAGGTCAATAAAGTACAACCCAAATATACAGTGGTAGGAAAAAATAAGCCATAAAGGACACAATGATGTCCACAGAGTTTCTAGTATTTTCATATTATTTTTTGTCTACTTGCCAGATTATAATTATAACAATGCAGAAAAACAGTAACAACTCTTTGATGGAAAATAAACCAATTAATATGCAGCTTCCAAAGGTGGGCTAGGTCTAAGATTTTGCACATTATGGAAGCTCAAATACCTAAAATCAAATTCTAGGTTTCCAAGTTACTTTTCAGAATTAACAAGTACAGAATTGCAGTACAAACCCGAATTCAAATATTAAACACGGAGAAGCTTCTGTGGTTACCTGAAACTGAAACTGCAGGGACTATAATATTAATATGCTATCGAGAACAACTCGAGCAAATATCGTGTCCTTCAGAGATTAAGTCAAAATCTTTGTACTCTTTACTTTTCCAAATATCAGGGGCACAATGCAAAAAATATCTTTTGGCCTTTTAGCACCTTTTTAGGATGGGTCTTCGGGCCCATTCGAGACGTTAGTGTGCCCGTCATAGTTTGTATCCGCTGCCTTCTCCGTTGACTGGGCGCTGGTGTGCTCCTGCGCCAGCTCAGCCTGAAGCGTCGGCATCGTCCGGGCCTTCTCGGCGGCGGCGGCGTGGTGGGTGTCCAATACGCTCACCGCCATCCGCATAAAGTGGGCCAAGTCGGCCAGGGTAACGTTGGCGCGGGTGATGGAGGCAGCCACTGGCGCAAAGCTGCTCCCAGCGCCGGTCTCGGCTGGCACACGCGGCAGTGCCTACGGGGGCGGCAGACTCTCAGTAGGAGCAGAAGGTGCATGGGGGCTGCAAGGAAATTAAGTGCATCATCAGAAGCAGAAGATAGAAGTGGTAGAGAAATGAGTTAAGGCCTTACCTGCTGCGGCGTGAGAGGGCGCGAGGCTGACTGACAGGTAAGAATAGCCCGCCGATGCCTTGTGTTGATGGCTGCGCCGCAGCGGTCCCAGTCGCAGTGCTCGTCGGCGGAGCAGGCTACGGCGTGGCGACTAGCGGAGGAGTCAGTGTACCCGGAACGACGCTCGATGTCGCGGCTGGCATGCTTGGCTCGGCGGTGCCGGCGCCTCCCTCTCAGGGGCTTGGCTAGGCCTAGGAGGAGTCCGTGGTGCGTGCCCGCTTGGCAGCGGGGTCTTCGGCCTCTGCCGGCCTTTTCCCAGCAGCGCGCACTTCCGTGGCGTGTGCGCTGGAGTCAGGGTCGGCGGGGCGGGCACTGTCTGGCTAGATCCCCCAGTGGCGGGCTAGTCGCAGATCACTAGAGGGCCTCGGTGCGGGGTGGTAACCACGCTGCTAGAGTCCATGGTGGGCAAGGAGCGTAGGATCTGGGTGTGCTCCGAATAGTCAATCTCGAAAAGCGGCCTGGCCCCGGCAGGGAATGACCGGCACATAGGAGCGGTGAACCCTAGGATCTTAAACATCTCCCTCATCTCGGGGCCTCTCAGGTCGCCGGCGTCTAAAAAAAAAAAAGAAAAGAAGCAGTTGCGTGATGAAGATGAAACAAACTGGGAAAATAAGCGAAATCTGAGGTGGCAACATACCATGGGGACAAGTAAGGGTCACGTCGGAGGTACCAGTGTACAGGTAGGAAGGGTGCTCACGCAGGCGGAGCGGGCTGATCCAGCGGGTAGGTAGTCCAAGATTACCGAGGCCCCAGACAGCTTGGTGGCGCGCAGCCGCTCGACGCGCGTCACCATGGTACGGAGCTTCGCTGTGTCCTCCACCACTGTGGTCTAGCTGTCTGAGGCGACCGCCCTCTCCTTTGGAAGCAGCAGGGCGTCGAGGTCGCTGTCGTCGCTGATGTAGACCCAATTGGCCCTCCAGTTGCGCCAGTTGGATCTCATCGGCGAGGACATGTACTGGCCGCTGAGGTGGTTGCAAAGCCAGACGTGGCAGCTCCCCACCACGGGACCGTCGATGTTGGGGAGGATCCAGAAGAAGTAGCGGAAAAGCGGAAGGTTTGGCACCACCCCCACGAACATTTCGCAAAGGTGCGCGAAGGCAGCGATGCAGATGATGGAGTTGGGGATGAGCTGAAGAGCATGGAGGTTGTAGAAATGGAGGACGGAGAGGACGAACTCCGAGTACGGTGGGACGAGGCCTGCCAGGATCACCCACACGAAGGTGACGATCTCGCCGCGTCGGGGCAGCGGCTTGACCCTGCCAGGCCGGACGTGGAGCGAGTCGTAGGGCACGATCATTTTAATCTTGCCCTCGCGCTTTGCGTCAACGTTGGAACTAGGAAGGATCACCATAGCGGTGGTGGCGAAGTGGTTGCTGCGGCGGCGAGAAGGACGAAAGGTGCCTATGTGAGAAGAACCCTAGCTCAAAGACAGGAGGCAACGGCGCAAGAGTTGGCAAAGGCTGGAGTGTGTGAGCCGCAAGGCTAGCTTCCCCAATTTATAGGCGAAGCTTCGACACTTTGGCTTGCGGGAGGCGGCAGAAGCGAAACCGTCCCCGATGGAAGCTGGTAGCGGTGTTCTCCAATCCGAAGAGTAGTCTGGGCTAGTCGTTGCTGAAGTTGCCCTTAGATCGGATCTGGTCCGAGTTCGAGTCCGTGAGCGCAAACTTGTCGAAGTTCACCGGTGACGAAGTCAATGTTGCCGAAGCGAAAAGTCTTGCTAAGGATGAAGGCGACGATAACTCTATTAATCGTTATGGAAGTCATGGCCACCACTCGAGAATTTTTGGTCTGAGTCTCTCCGTATACAAGTCGGGAACCAATCCGTGCGTAAGTAGCAGCAGCGTTCCATAATCTGAATGGAAGCCCGAGCGAAGCGATGTCGATTCCTTCCCCGGATTGGATCATGTCCGAACCCGTGAAAGTGTTGTAGATGTCCTTGATTAAGTCCTTGTTGTATCCAAGTTGGAAATTGAGCCGTGCGGCACACCACTCAGGAGTAGGTGCCGACGGCGTTTCTCAATCCAAATGGAAGTTGAATTATAGTGATGATGTAGCTCTCTTTAGATCAGCTCTGGTTTGAATCCAAAAGAGCGACTTGATCGTCGAATCCAGTCCTTAAATTTTTTTTCATTAGGTCCTCTCCGTATCTGAATCGAGAATTAAGCCCCCGGCACACCACTTGGGAGTAGGTGGCGGTGGCGTTCGAGATTCCAGATGAAGCGATGTCGATGTTCTCCTCAGACTAGATCAGATCCAAGTCCCAAAGAAGTGTTGGTTGTCGATTGTTTGAAGAAGCTCATTGCTGATCCTTGATGTCCTTGGAGGTGTACGATGGCCTATCCACATGCCGCAGCCTCCGTGGATGGGATTTATGAGTTTGCTGAGATTCGTGACCTTCTTGTGCAGTCTGCCTTCAAATGGAAGCCTCGGACACATCCGGACTCCGTTTTGAGCATTCTTTGGCTTCATGGAAAGCTGACAAAATTATCTTTCCAATGCATCTTGTCCCAACTTCCAATTCCCTCTAGAGCATTGAAAATTGTCAAAACAAGATGACGTTCAAAAACTGTTTTCGAGCCATCGCCGTATCCGAGTCGGAAAGTGAGCCCTTGGCGTACTACTCATGAGTAGATGGCCGTGGTGTTCCCCAACCCGAAGGGGAGGTGTTGTTGTAATTCCCCCACATTGGATCTGATCCGAATCCAAGAGGTGTAATTCATCGAAGTCGTTGATAACGTAGTCAGCTCTCAAAGCGGTAAGCCTCGCCGAGGGCGGAGACGACGGCGACTCCGGTGATCGATGCCATCGAGCTTGATGAGATTGATCTTGACGCTACCCCTACCTGGCGCATAAACTGTCGACGGGTGTTTAAACGGGGTATCGTCGGCAATGAATTTAAATGGGGTTATGCGCTGGATCCAAACTCGATGATAACATAAGACAATGGGGTCTTTTTTATACAGGCTCAGTCCCTCATCGGAAGTGGTAATACCCTAGTCCTGTGATCTGGAATTATATGGAGTATATGTGTACAAGATGATCGGAAGATCTCTCGTATGTTGTGTTCTCGACCTCAAGTTGTGTTATGAGACGAAGATATTGGATTAGTTCCCAAACTATGACCCTCTACCCCCTTTATATAGTGGAGGGGCGTGGGGTTAGAAAGAGGAGTACTAGTCGGTTACGAGGTAGTATTCTCATTCTATCCTCTAATCAAATACGTAGTTATTCGGGATTACAATTGACTTGGTCCATCCCTTGTCGGGTGGTCTTTTAGGCCCTCCGTGTGGGTACCGGGGTCTATGTTATTCGTAGAATCTGTTTACAGCCTTTTGCAAGGAATTAACATAAGTCGAAGCGAGGGCATCAAAATAAACAAATTTACAATAATCTTTGTATAATATCATGTACCAACAATTGTTTTTGTATGCTTTGCTGAATGGTACGCCAAATTTAACATACCAACAGAAACAGAAAAGATTCTGTTCTTTACACCGGTCCACTGTACAAAAGTTTAACTCTTATGTTTTTTCTACAAGGACTAGAGGGTTACGAACTTATTAAACTGAGACTACTGGTTTTGTACATGGCACATCTACGATCAGCTGAACAAATAGAACAAAGGTATAAGGAGGCAAAGCTGTTACAAGGCCGGAGTTAAGATCTGGACAGCACAAACAAGCATCAGGCATCTATAGCAATTGCGAACTGGCCCAGCTTTCTAATCTGATCTTGAAAAGAAGATTTGAGTGAGCCTGACTAGGCTATCCTGCGGCACGTATCATGTATGTGGAGGCCTTGGCAACACAGAGTTTGCCAGATCTTCATTCAACTTGACAGGAAGGGGTGGCATCTGCTTCATTATTTCAGGAACATCACTTATCCTGCTATAGAAAAGAATAAAGTCTCCTCATTATTGCAGTTTCACTTCATAAGTTCAGATCTTAAAAAAGAAAGCAAATATTTATTAAAAAACATATTAGTATTTTAAGATGATAAAACAGAAAATGTTGTGCCCTTTAAGATGATTTAACTCAAAGTATCTTGCCTTTTAAGATGTTTTATCCAAAGTGTACTTAACATAACATGGAGTAAAACTGCATATTGTATCTTGAAAGCCAAATAAAATAATGTTGAAAGTACACAATATAGATTCCTAATCAAAGGATACATGAACAGGTAGGTAACTAGGCATTCAGGAAATTCATTTACATTCATGCTCCTTGATGCTTTCGGAAGAAGCTAAGTGGAGAAACTTACTCTTTCAGGACTGCAAGTATATTATCCCTAGTTTGGCACAAAAGAGACAAGTTCTCTTGTAACTGCAAAAGATGTGAGATATTGGAATATCAATAATAGAATAACATGGAAAATATCAAATAAACTGTATAAACATGATAAGACTAATTTTATCTTATATCACTATGAGATTGGAGGACGCAGCCGATAGACCACAACAATTCATATAATATTATTATGTTCAAACTGAATATTAGAAATTCAATATAACAGATAAGAAATACCTGCATGTTTGAAATATTTGCATAGATTTGATTTAACATCTGAGCATTGTGCTCAAGAAGATGTCCAGTTGGACCTCCAATTGCTGCAACGGCACAAGAATATGCAAATCACAAATTCTTAATCCACAGTTTAAGAATCCACAGTTTAAGAACTAAATATAGTGACAACATGCTTTATTAATGGAGGGATTTTGTAAATTACAAGTTCAATTTGCTACTTTCTAGTTTCTACCATATTCAAAGTAACCTGCATTCTATCCTTTACTAAATAGTATAAACAACATAATAATGTACAACAGAAATCCTGTACAGCTTACTACTTGTTGTCACATGTACCCCCTCCAGTCCTTAAAAACTTATGTTTTGGACATTAACACGGGTCTTTACAATGCAACTTTGACCACTAGTTACCATTGCAATTTATTTATCGAATTTACAAAAATTATGATTCTATGGAAGTGTTTTCCAAGAAAAACCTATAAGTATGATTTCATGTGCCCGATCCACATTGTTCAAAAGATTTGTATAGATAAAGTTTTAAACCTTTGAGTTGGACGTCTAAAATGTCATGTTTTCAAGAATTGGAGGGAGTACAAAGGAGCAATTTCAACTCTTAATACACATTAATAAAAGGGGGTGGGGGCAGCAGTGTACCACGAAGCTTGGTCTTAAGAGGTGGCCAACAAGAAAACTAAAGGTAAAAAGAAATATGACTCCTAATCTCAATGAAATACTTACTTTTGTAAGGTACATCATCATCATCCATAGGAAGAACTGGAATAGAATACGGAGGGACATTAGGTCGTGCTACCAGGTGAGCTGGCCCTTTGGTTGAAGAGTCGCCAATTCTTTCCTACAGTACAGTAAGAACATTGAAAAACTAATAATTAAAATAATCTCATTCAGTAAAGTCTCAGTTGGTAGCATTCATACAATGAAATCACCAATAAACATTTAGGGCATTCAGATATTAATGTATTTGCTATATCAATTTGATTTGGTATTTAGATACGAAATTCAGTACTCAGTAGATACCGCTCAAAACTTACAGACTAGAGTTTCTAGACTACTAGACTGATCAACTCAGGCTTTGCATTTGGAATGAATGAGAAGTCTGCCTTTTAGGGGCACAAAAGCCTCAATGGGCTGGAAAAACTTTGCTAAGGAAAATTGGTCAGCATTCCAGATATCTCTCATCAGCAAGATTCATGCTAACAGAGATAAATACTTGGCACCGACTCCCACATTTTAACTTCGAAGTTCAAACACAATGGATCCAAACATTGGGTATGAGGTAGTTTGCCCACTAAAGACAAAGATCCACTCAGCTAAAATCCGGATATACCCCCTGAGTGATTTGCGTTCACACAGGTCAGTACAAAAATGAAAGCTCTGATCATTTTATTTCAGGAAATAATAATGTGATAATCAGGAAAAAAAAATATTTGGAGTTATGCAAGACAGATGATAACCTTCTTTTCTTTGCTTTTCTTAGCTAACTCCTCCTTCCTTTTCTTGCTACTCTCTTTTTTCTGCACGAGAAGAAAATGCCAATCATTTTATTCAATATAATTTGCTAAGAAACAGAAACTCCTCAATCCAGTGCAAACATTATATAGAAATAGAACTGTTAAAACAAATTAGGGAAAAAACCATCAGCACAATATTTCTTGAGGGCATTGCTGGCTAGTTTACTTGCATACAACTTCTGCTTTATTCCAGAACTATGACGTACATACAAAATATCTGGCCCATATACTCTAACACGACTTGACTCGTTCATTCAGTATGGGAAAAAGTGGAAATATTTGATGGACTTAAACAAGGAAGGAGCCACTATAATGTGTAAGATAAAGGGCATGAAAGTATGATGCTAAATAAATTTAAACTATTACTTTATTATATGAAAACACAAGTCCATCACTCCATCCGTCAACTAGATGTAATCACAGTTTTCATAACCAAGGAACTTAGGAAAAGAAAATACAAACAAACAGAAGCACCCCAAGCAGTTTCCTTCACATCGCACGCATGGATGTTCAAAGTTTCCTTTTTCAGTTTAATCACGTCCACAAAAAGATAAATGTATTAACAATAAACACAAGAGGTATATTGTATCCAACTTACAGAAATCCATCTGCAACGCAGAGCCACATCTCGCACTGTCTTTTCAGGAAGGCTCACAGCAATTTTTGCATAACGAACTATAGCTGGATCAGCTGCAAACCTACAACAGTGTGCAGTCAGGAATAAGATAAATTCATTTAACTTTTTAACATATGAGTACAAGAAATATTATGTCCTTTGACTAGGGAAGCAAATCCTCTGCAGTACTGCCCTCTGACTTTGGGCCACTGACAGTCAGTGGCCCAAAGTTAGAAGGCAGTATTGCAGAGGATCTCGTCGGTTCGACTAGAGGGTTGGAGCAGTTTAAACAAGAATAAACAACGAAAATACAACAGTTGTTTTAGATTAACATATCCTATTATCACTTCCTTTGGTTTTCAAGATTAACATTGTTTTAGAAAAAGTCCATATTTTTCAATTCAAGAAGGAATGAAGCTGCTGTAACTCTTGTCTTCTTTTTTTTTTTTAAAATACCCACCATTTCTTACATCATGTATCAACCCATAAACTCCAACATGGTCATTCAATGCATCCCCCCATCTTCTAGAAGTACAGGAAGTCAGGAACATCAGAAATCAAATAAAGGCATTAATTTCTTTCTGTCCATTTGTCAAATTGCCCGCCTTTTTTTTTCGCAATTGATGCATCTCTAACATGACAGTAACTCTAACATTAGTTGCACATTTATGGCAAAATGAACTCCACTCTAGATGACAGCATGATATAGTACAAGGTACGAATGCAAGATTCTACTATCATCAATGACAAAATCTTCTAAAGCAGTTGGCCATGATAAAGAAAAGACTCCAATAACTAATCTAACCAAGAACAACCAGCGATCTACACCAAATCTCACCTCCGAACGAACACGTGAAAAGGATATTCAAATAAACAAATAGAATAATTTTAATTCTATATGCGAGAAGCACGTCGTAGCTAGCAGTAGACCAACCAAACCACCATTATCACAATCCAAGAACTCTCCAAGACGCCAGCCTTTAGCGCTCCCCCAACTTCCCACGGCGCTGATCAAGTACGGACTAGCCAAAAACCCCGTACACGGCTAACCCCGATAATGAAAAGAACGGAGCAGTTGCCAAGACGCTTACGTGACCAAGCCGTCGTGCAGCACAGTCTGCTCCTCCGGCGACCACCGCACGGCGAGCCCGGGGTCGTGGCGCAGCGCGGCCGCGGTGCTGGCGGCCACGCCGTGCTGCGGCGCCGCCGGGGAGGGGTGGCGGTGGGCCCCGCCGAGGGGCCCAGAGGGGTCGGCGTTCGCCCCCATCGCGCCGCCCGCCGCCGCCAACTCGTCTCGGCGGAGCTCCACCGAGGTGCCGCTCCCGCCAGGCGAATTGGACGGAATCCCGCCAGGAGGCGGAGGAATTCCCGCGGCTCGGAGCGGGGGAGCGGGGATTCCGTACGGGCGTCGGCGATGAGAGGGTTCGGAGGCGGCCGGCGGCGAGTGGCGAGCCGGGACGGGAGGTGAGGGGCGAAGCAGCAGGGGACGGAGGGGGCAGAGCCGCAGAGAGAGGAAGGCAGAGACGGGATTTGTTTTGTTAAACGTCTATGGTTTAACTGATTTTCCGTTTTTTCCGTAATTTGTAACTACTAATAGGCTTGCTGCGAGGGAATCATGTCTGTTGTTTAGCAGCATTAGTTCAAGCTAGCTCCGGACGCGTGCCTATGCCGAACTTTTGAGACCATCCTCTTTTCGGCTTAAATTTAAATTAGATTAAATTTAATTTTTCATATTTTACAATTTTTTAAGGGATACACATTCATTTATTCCAATAAAAGATTAAATTACAAGAACTCTCGTACATCAGACCGGCAACTCACGCATTCTATCGGGGATAAAATCACGGTCCATTGCTATGGCCCACTCCCTGACGGCCCAATCGAACAGCCTATTAGGGCACATGTGCATCCTGCCGAACAGCCCCGTGGCTGGCACGGTGCGTAATGGCCTACAAATCGTGTTTGAGTTCGACTCGAACAGAGTTCTGCACGGCTACGTGAAGACCCGGATGTGGTTTCCCGGATTGTAATAGACGTCGTGATCCCCAAGAATTAGAGTTTGCTTTATCTACATTGGGATGTATTTGGCATGTATCGAGTTCGTTACGATCACGTGGTCAGCCCGGTCTGATTATCCCTCGGTAGGTCGGTTATCTAACACTATATAAACAGAGCCCCTACGACGTGTAGAGGGCACGAGTTTACGGTCAATCCAGCAAGTGATCATACGCCAAGAGACTTCGCATTGTCGCGTATTGCTCTCTTGTACACACATAGTCTCGCCGAGACCTGTTCGTCTCATCGAGCTTCCACCTTGTAATCCTCTTTGATATAAAGAAAGGCTGGACGCAGGGCTGTTATTCTCCTGAGAGGCCCGAACCAGGATAAAAACCATGTGTCTCCCTATTCGTCGTTGATCGCTGTTTGCCTTGCTCGGCAAGTCTTCTATCTCCCTTCTCAAGAACCTTAGTTGACTTGGATCCGATATCTCAATCGTCGACAGTTGGCGCCGACCGTGGAGATAGCAGATCAAGTTTGTTCGAGCATGTCGAACTCGCTCAGCGACTAGGAAAATCTTTCTGAAGGGTATGATTCAGAAGAGTAGGATGTCTCATCCCCTGTCAGATCGGATCGATCCGTTCGATCTCGATCGCTTTCCGTATTTGGGAAAGAAGTCTCCAGCTATGCTCCGGAGATGGTCTTAGATCAAGCTCCCGTCATTGACGATGATTACGGGTCCGATGATCTTTACGCCGGTTTAGATCTTTCGGATTCCAGGGCCATGTCGGTGGATTCCTCCTGTGGCGACACCGTCCAGCGTTCCCTCGCACGGCCGTCGCAGTATCAACATGGCCGGCGCAGGAACTTCAGAGAATCCTGCACAAGCTGCGGCAGCCGAAGAGATCGAGCATGTTCATTCTGCTCGGCAACAAGATGGATCTGTACCGACTGCTCGCAAGTAAGAAGTTGTTCGCCGCAGTCTGGATGTTTCGATCAACCAAACTCTGGCACAGATTCGTGATCAGCGCAAGCGTCAGCGACGCAACCCGCCTCGCGTACCTACACCAGATCCCCCGGCAGAAGTTCTACCTGCTCGGGACGAATCCCCGCGCAACCAGACTCCGGTCGAGCAAGACGCGGATGCTTCAGGGATCCCAGGACCCCTAGATCAGAGTCGGGAACGACTCCAGACCATGGTAACGGTGCTCAGATCCACCAACCAGGCCGATCTCGCCCGCATGGGCGATGCTGTTGCTTCTCACCTTGAGCGACTGGCCGAAGGCCTTAAGTCTATACGTAAAGTTAACACCTCATCCGGGCAGCGCAGTCAGCCTGTCCGGGTGGATTCGGACATCGAGCGCTCCGATCGATCGCGTAACCACCGTCGCCGTCAAAGGATCACTGTCCACGAGCAAGCTACTCGTGGTCGCCCACGTTCGCCAAGTCCCCGTGATCGCCGCGATCACAGGGGCAAGCGAGCGCGCGACGATCACGGACGATCCCCTCGGGAGGAGCGCATCGTAGCGACCACGAGGAAAGAGCGTGGAGGGCTGTCCCGGAGAGAATTTCTCCAGGCTGAGTCCTTCCGTTCAACAAAAATTCCTCCGCGCAACAGGAACAACGTCTTCACAAGACTAGGTTCTGCAGGAGAAGGTGGCCGGTCATATGCCTTAGGCTGTAAGGCTTTCTCTGACGAGGTTCGCGCTGTCCGGTGGCCGTCCAAGTTCAAGCCTAGTCACATGGAGAGGTACAATGGGACTCAAAACCCAGAAGAGTTCCTTTCCATCTATGCTACAACCATCACGGCAGCTGGGGGTGATGAGCTAGTAATGGCGAATTATCTCCCGACTGTCCTTGAGGGCGCTGCTCGGACGTGGCTGTTCAATCAGCAGGAAGGTTCCATCAGCTCTTAGAACCAGCTTTGTGATGCTCTGATCGCCAACTTCCAGAGTTGTTACGTGCGTCTGGGTAAGGAGGATGATCTGCTACAGATGATCCAGATGAACGGGAAGACCCTCCGCAACTTTGTGAAGCGTTTCATCAAGATTTGCAACATGATCCCGAACATCTCGGATGAATCTGTTGTCCGCGCTTTTAGAAATGGTGTCCACGACGAGCGGCTCACCCAGGATTTCGAGATCAACGAGACCTGAACCGCCAACGACCTGTTCAAGACGGCTGACCACTATGCCAATGCGGCAGAGCGTGTTCAGTATAAGAAGGCGTTCGATAAGGGCGAGCTACCCGCCCAGCCTAGTGTAGATGAAAAGAAAAAGAGCATCAATAGTCCTGATGACAAGAAGTCCCAGAAGAAGAAGAACAAATATGATGCGAACAATACCGTCGTAGGTATAGATCGCGCACCTCCTCCCAAGGAAGGGCAGAAGAAGCCCAACAATAATTACAAGGGCAAGAAGCCAGCCCTGGGAGGCAACCAAGGCAAGAAAGATCCAAGTGACCGGTACTGCCAGTTCCACCAGCATTGCGGGCACGATATCCGCCATTGCAGGATCTGGGTTGCAAAACTCGAGAATTTCTACAACGGCAAGGGCTCTATACCTACCCTGTCCGAAAAAGGTGATGCCGGCAAGGGCCCTATGTCCACCCTGTCCGAAAAAGGTGATGCCGGCAAGGACAAGCGCCAAGCCGATGGTGGTGATCGGGATGATGATGATGATGGATATCAGGAGCCCATGAACCATATCGCCGTCATCTTCGGTGCCTCCTCGACTTATCCCTCTCGGCGCAGTCTCAAGGAAGCTGCTCGGGAGGTCCACAACATTGAGAAGGGCAAACCACATCCCGAATCGATGAAGTGGACCGTGGTTTCCATCTCCTTCTCTCAGTAGGATTGCCCCACTGGGATGACCAAGCCTCAGCGGCTCCCACTGGTGGTCGCTCAGATCATCAGCAACGCCAGAGTTGGCCGCTTTGGACTTGCTTTCTGCCAAAGTTTTGGACGAGATGCAGATTCCTCGTTCCAAGCTCAAAGAGGTCGCGATGCCCTTCTATGGGATTGTGCCGGGAGAAGCTGTTAAGCCGTTGGGGTAGATTGTTTTGCCCGTCACCTTCGGCAGCCCAGACAACTTCCAGACAGAGTTGATCACGTTTGACGTGGTCGACTTCCCATCTGCCTACAACGCGATCTTGGGCCGGCCATCTCTTGGCAAGTTCATGGCTGTGTCCCACCATGCATAACATTGCGTGAAGATACCAGGTCCTAATGGTGTGATCACGGTCAAGGGCAACTACAAGGCTGCTCTAGATTGCCACGAGCAATCCTTGCCCTAGTCGACCAGCTTCCACCGCGTGGTCCCGAGGTTCCGCAAACCAAGTCTGCCCGTCCCAAGGTTTCTGTCCAGCCAGGAGGAGAGACCAAGGAAGTTTCGCTGTCTCTTGATGACTCTTCCAAGACAGTTCACTTGGGGGCCAGTATGGACCCCAAATAGAAAAGAGAGCTCATTGCCTTCCTCCGAGCTAATACAAACGTGTTTGCCTGGGAGCCATCTGACATGCCCGGGGTCCCAAGGGAGGTTATCGAGCACAAATTGGCAGTCCGGCCGGACAAAAAGCCTGTTCGCCAGAAGCTTCGACGTTTTGGACTTCAAGCAGGGGATCATCAAGGATCACCTTGGCAAGCTGCTCGCTGCTGGTTTCATTCGCGAGGTTGATCACACAGAGTGGCTGGCCAACCCTGTCATTGTAAAGAAGAAAGGCGGCAAGTGGAGGATATGTGTCGATCACACAGATTTGAACGCTGCTTGTCCTAAGGACAATTTCCCGCTGCCTCGCATAAACCAGCTGGTCGACGCGACTGCGGATGTCCAGCTCTTGAGTTTTTTGGATGCTTCCTCCGGTTATCACCAAATAAACATCTCCCTCGAGGATGAAGAGAAGACTGCCTTCATCACCCCCTTCGGCACCTTCTGCTATACGACCATGACTTTCGGTCTGCGCAATGCTGGTGCCACGTTCCAGCGCTTAATGGAGAAGACTTTCCCAGAACAGCGCGGAAGGAACCTGGAGGTCTATGTTGACGACATAGTTGTAAAGAGCAAGTATGCTCCAGATCATGTAAAAGACCTGGCCGAGACTTTTCGTAATCTCACCAGGCATCGAATAAAGTTAAATCCAGGGAAGTGTACCTTTGGTGTTCGATCTGGAATGTTGCTCGGCTACGTCATTGGTTCGCAAGGAATTTCTGCTAACTGTGAAAAAATCGAGGCCATTGAAAACATGCAGGCTCCGACTATCGTCAAGGAAGTTCAGAGCCTCACAGGACGGATGGCTGCTCTGAGCAGGTTTATTTCTCGTCAAGGCGAACGCGGGCTGCCCGTCCTTAAGGCCCTGCGCAAGCACAATGGTTTCGAGTGGACAGAGGAGGCTGATAGATTCTTCCAAGATCTGAAGCAATACCAGTCCAACCCACCTGTCTTAACTACCCCGTGACACGGCGAGCAGCTTTTACTGTACCTTGGCTGCACGCCACAAGCGGTGAGCGCGGTCTTGACGGCAGAAAGGGAAGACATCCAGCGGCCAATCTATTACGTGAGCGAGGTGCTTCATGGATCAAAGGAGCGTTACCCTGAGGTCCAGAAGTTGCTCTATGCCTTGCTTATGTCCTCCAGAAAGTTTCGGCATTACTTCCAGGCGCATCAAATACTGGTCCCGACAAAGTTCCCTCTGGGCGAAATCCTACGGAACAAAGAAGCCGGCGGACGTATAGCTAAGTGGGCAATGGAGTTAGTAGAATTTGACATTTTGTTTGCTTCCCAAATTGCTATTAAATCCCAGGTCCTAGCTGACTTTGTCGCTGAATGGACTTGCCCGCCCAAATCCCAGGAACCTCCCGAGCAACCTAAAGAAACCCCTTGGACCATGTTCTTTGATGGCTCGCGCACTGGAAACTCGGGAGCTAGTTTTGTTCTCATCTCCCCTCAAGGAGAGCAATTCCAGTATTCTATCCAACTACACTTTGCGGCGACTAACAACGCCGCGGAGTACGAGGCTCTCCTCGCGGGACTAAGAGCGTGCAAGTCGCTCGGCGTCCAACGGCTAATTGTGAAGGGAGATTCACAGCTGATCATCAATCAGGTAAATAAGGAGTATCAGTGCTGCGATGACTCAATGGCGCGATACCTGGTTGAAGTGAGGAAGTTGGAGCGGCACTTTCGATTTTTCGAGGTGCTCTTCGTGCCCAGGAGGGACAACTTCTTGGCCGACCAGCTATCCAAGTATGAATCCTCACGCGAACCTGCTCCGGCAGGGGTGCTCGTAGAGCACTTTTACAAGCCCTCTATCACGTCTCATGACCAGGCAATAGAGACAGGTGGTGCTGTCTCCGTTATCGGGCAGGTTGCGGACTGGACAACGCCATTTGTCCGGTACCTTGCAGATGGGACCCTGCCCGACGACGAAGCTGAGCGTTTCCGGCTTATAAGGCGTGCTAGTCCATACAAGCTTGTGTACGGCATCCTTTTACCGCCACGGTGCGCTAGGAGTCCTCTCCAAGTGCATCTCTCAACAGGAGGGTGTGTTCCTTCTTAGGGACATACACGAGGGTGCTTGTGGCAACCACGCCTCCTTCAGGACACTGGTCGGCAAAGCGTTTCGCATGGGCTATTATTGGCCTACAGCGTTACAAGATGCCCGGGATGTAGTGACTAAGTGCAAAGCATGCCAATTTCACGCCCGAAAGATACATGAGTCCGCCCAAGAGCTCCAAACGATCCCCTATCTTGGCCTTTCTCCACATGGGGTCTGGATCTGCTCGGCCCGTTCCCCCAAGGGGTATAAGGGCTACACGCACTTGCTCGTCGCCATTGACACTTTCACAAAATGGATTGAGGCAGAGGCTGTGTCATCTCTTCACGCCAAAACGGCTGTGCGCTTTTTCAAGAGCAACGTGATCACGCGCTTCGGAATTCCCTATAAGCTGATCACCGATAACGGTCCCAGTTCAGAAACGAGCTATCCCAGGAATACTGCGAACAGTTGGGAACCAAGGTCTGCTCCGCCCCTGTGGCACATCCATAGAGCAATGGAGCAGTCGAGTGAGCTAACGGACAGATAGTCCAGGGTATTAAACGGCGCGTGTTCGCGACACTCCGCGAGCACAACAAAGCCTGGGTTGACGAAGTTCCTTCCGTCCTCTGGGCCGTTTGCACCACAGCCAGCCGGGCAACCGGGGAAACTCCTTTCGAATTGGTCTACGGTGCGGAAGCCATCTTGCCCGCCGAATAGTACTCCGCTCGCCTCGCACGAACTCGGTCAACTTGGTTGATTCAGAGCAAGAGCGCTTGCTCGAACTCGATCTCCTCGAAGGCACACGCGACCGGGCACAAGTTAGAATGGTACGCTACCTGCAAGATCTTCGTAGGCACGCTGCCAAATCTGTTCGACCAAGGGCTTTGAAGGTGGGCGACCTCGTTCTGCGCCGCGTCCAGAACCTGTCCAATGCCACCAAGTTAACATCCCGTTGGGAGGGCCCGTTCACGGTCGTTTCTACTGCTCGCCCGGGGGCTGTTCGCCTGGCAATGGAGGACGGGAGAGAGCTGACCACTTGGCGCTTACCGCAGCAGAGGCACTTACCGCTCACGGCACAACCACTTGGCAAAGCCTGCTCTCGTAAGCCCCCGCGGCAGAGGCACTTTTCTTGTTCGGTTACCCTCTGAATCGCCTAACTTACGTCGACGAGTAGTTCATGGAATGAGCCGATCAGGATGCAGGTGTCGCTCTAACTCTCTACGCACGTGCTTGATTTCGCAAATTTAGGTCTTCAAGCATCGTTCGTACCGGGGACTAGGGTGTCGCTCTTTCTCTTGTGCACCTGTTCGAGTTCGCAAACTCAGGTTTTCGAGCAGATGCACAACGGGGACTGGGAGTTAGGCTGGCGTGCTACCGTTTTTCCTAAAACTTTCTAGCGTTGTTTCGCCTTGCTCTTAGTTTTCCTTTTCGTTCTTGTCTTTTTGCTGCTCTGTTTTGTAGGGAGAAGGTAAGTCTTTATTTTCAATAATAAAAATTACAGGTACAAGGCCCTTTCAGGGTATAGCCCTACTGCTACTTGGAAGCAAGCTACTCCTTTAGCTCCTCAATTTCTAACTTGACGCGCGCAACTTCACCCTGGGCTTTGATTCCCTCTTTAACTTCAGCTCAGAGACGTTCGGCTTCCTCCTTGCTGATTTTCTTGTGCTTGGCCTGCTCCTCGGCCTCCGCACGAAGGGCCTCGACCTCTTCAGTCTTGGCGCGCAGCTGCTCGGTCAGATCCTCGCTCTGACTAGCGTGCTGCTCGGCGGTTTTGATCTGCTCAGCCAGCTCCTTGACCCTTCTCTCCACGGTGCTCTCCCTCACGGCCAGCCCGCGCATCTCCTCAGCTTCCTCCTGTGATACCCACAAGCTAGATATCTTCTCCTGGAGTGCCGCGGAAGTCTGCTCTCCTCAGCCAGCTGGGCCTTAAGCTTTTTAACCTTGGCCTTCACTCGGCTTCGGCTTTTGGCCAGTGCGAGGCGCTCACCTTCGAGCTCCCTTGCCCGATACTCTCGGAATGCTTTCAGAATGGCGCTGCGCTCGACGCCAACGCCCTCTTCGAAGTCTTCCATGGTGCCCCGCAGGACCTGAGTAAGAGAAGAATAAATCCATCATATTTAGTTGTTCGCGACTTAAAGTGGACAAGTTTCGGTTTGCGCCTTACCTCTTGAAGACGAGTCTTCAAGTTCCGGCTAAGGCGCTCACCAAGGCCGTGGGTGGCGAAGCCCCGGCTGCTCGGAACGACAGCGGCGCGATGCTCTCTGTGCCGCGCCTTCCTCTTGTTGAAGCGCGCCCGCCCGCGGGCTCGCCTCCTCTCCCTGGCAGCTTCGGGCTCGGGAGAGCTGGCAGCGGCATCTTTGTCTCCTGGGAGCTCCTGCTCCTCTTCTTCCGCCCGAGCAGCCTCAGGCAGGACTGGCGTCTCCCTGGCCGAAGACGTCGGTGGGGTTACAGACATGGCCGTTTGATCCCCCTGTCCGCTACCTTCTTCTTGCTCTCCGGTGGCAGGGACTTCTCCCTCCACTCCGGAGGTTACCGTCGCCTCAGGGACGATTTGCCCCTGCGACGAAGTGCTTGGCAGGACCGCCTGCTCGGTCCCACCTTGGGCAGCCGGCACAGCTAATATCTTGGCTCCGCTCTCCGTGGCGTCGCGCCCTGCTTCTTCTGCTTCCAGCTGGTTGATCGCGCCCTTCAAGGCGTCGACCTGGTAGGTGGAGCCTGGTGGCAGCACAGCCCACGCTGCTAGCTTGTCCTTAAGGACGAGCAGCCTCGTCGCTAGCGAAGCACCGTGCAGGTGCTCGGGCAGCAGAGACTGCTCGATCGCCGCGTCCACATGGTGGCGGTTTCCTCATGGGCAGCTGGTAACAAAGAGATGAGTTAAAGTCTGCGCGGTTCGATATAATGCAAAGGGGGCCAGCTTTGCAACTACGTACCTGCCACAGAGAACTTAACCTTCTTCTTTGCTCCTCGATGGAGCTTGCGCCTCTTGCTCGGAGGCTCCTTGGCTTCTTCGCCTTGGCCTCCGGACGCTTGCGGCGACAAGCTCAGCTCTTTGGTGAGCTGAGCGCCCTTTCTGCGCAATGCAGGAAGCTTTTCCTTGTGCGTGACTTTCTCTTCGAGTCTTCTCTGCTCGGCGATCTGTTGCAGCCGTTCCATATGGCCCGGGTGAGCCCACGTATAGCGCGTAAACCATAAGGTCAGGTTCCGTATCTCCTCGTCGCTTTGCTCGGTGAGGAGGATGGGGCTTGGGCGCCTCCCACTTGGCTGGCTGCGTGCGCGCTTGGTTTGCTCGGCGCGCTTCGTCGCCGCAGAGGGCTTCTTTGAGGATTGGCGGCTGCCATGGCGCGGCGAGCTCCGCGTCGGCTCGGCGGCCACCTTGGGCTTCACGGCCATCTTGGCCTTGCCCTTCCTCGCTTCCTCCTTCTCTGACCCGGAGAGCTCTTCGACGATCCCGCCGATGATGAGCTGCTCCTCCTGCACATTGTGAAGCGAATGTAAGCATGCAGTTGTCGTGCAAGTCTAGCAACCGAATGGGTTCTAAGTAACTTACCACGGGTGTGCGGACGAACACGTTTTGCGGACACGTATAGGCCACCTCGCCGGTGACCTCACTGTCCTTCCTAGCAGCCTTCAGCAGGGCGTCGACCTGCTCGGTCACCCATGCGTCGGTTGGCTTCACTGCCCGAACAGAAGAAGCCGTTAGTTCCTGATCGGATGAATCACCAAAGAAGGTTGAGCGTTTGAGGGATTTACCCGAGCTTTCCCTGGTGATATCCTCCCAATCTACTATTTTGTAGAAAGGATAGGATCTCTTCCGTAGCGGACAGATCTTATTCGCTACGAAGTCTCGGATTATTTTCCTGCCCATGAGCTCGAGGCCCACGAGAGAGGCGATCTTCCGGGTGAGATACCACTCCTCGCCGCTCGGCTCCGACCGCGGCATTGGAGTTCCCTTCGCCGGCGCCTTTCCGGTGAAGACGAGCTTGCTGTCGCCGCTCCTTCTGGTGTAGAACCACCTCATCCACCACGGCCCCATCGAGTCGAGCAGTGGTGGACGAGGATAGGGCGCGTCGTCGACGGCGGCCCGGAGCTTGAGGTAGTAGCACCCAAGCGCCGAAGCGGCGGAGCTGCTCCTCGTTACGGTGTAGTAGTTGAGGAACAGCCCCACCGGCGGATCTACTCCTAGGTAGCCCTCGCACAGGTGTGCGAAGACGGCCATCTGCAGGAAAGAGTTAGGGTTGAGGTTCACAACCTCTAGCCCGCTGATGTTCAGAAAGGCCTCCACGAAATTGCTTTCGAGAGACCTAAGTCCAAACATTGCGAACTGCTCGAAGTTGATGAACTCGTCCTCGAGCGGCTCCGGTGATTCCTCCTCCCCGGGCAACCTCCAGCTGTCGGCGTCGATGTGTCCTTCCTCCTCTAAGGTCCTCAAATCCTCCTCGGTCATGCTAGAGCCTGAGAACTTGGCCATAGCGATCCCCAGGTTTGGACGAGCAGCTTTGGAGGTGGGTTGTGGCTGTTGGTGCTTAGCGCGGTTGGAATAGGGCTTGGGAAGGAAAGTTGCGTGAGAGCGGAAGTGGCAAACCGCGGGTGGCTTGGGTGCTTTTATAGTCCCAGACGTGCAGCTCTGCAACGGATTTTCGACGCAGACGGCTAGTTTTTTACTGCAACGGCTATGTAAAAACGGTCGTCTGTTTTCATTGCGTAGCGAAGTTACCGTTGGAATCTGCCAATAGTTACCTTTTTCCAGTGTCTGCACTGAGGGCTGGGTGCTCTGCTTGGACAGATGTTGTTCCTTGTTCGACGCAACAGAGTTGCTCGGCACTGGACGGGTTTGTTCGGTCCAAAAAAAGTCTTGTTCAGTTCAATCTTAACCTGCTCGGTCGTTTGTTGCACGTTTTTGTAACAGCGAATTTCCCTCTTCGTGACTTGGAGTCTCAAGAGGAAGACCCCACTCTAGTGAGTCCTTCCACTTGAGTCTCGGGGGCTAGCTGTCGGGGATAAAATCACGGCCCATTGCTATGGCCCACTCCCTGACGGCCCAATCGAACAGCCTACTAGGGCCCAGCTCCCTAGAAGGTTCTATCAGGCCCATGTGCATCCTGCCGAATAGCCTCCTGGCTGGCACGGTGCATAATGGCCTAGGAATCGTGTTTGAGTTCGACTCGAACAGAGTTCTGCACGGCTACGTGAAGACCCGGACGTGGTTTCCCGGATTGGAATAGACGTCGTGATCCCCAAAAATTGGAGTTTGTTTTATCTACCTTGGGATGTATTTGGCATGTATCGAGTCGTTACGATCTCGTGGTCAGCCCGGCCCGATTATCCCTCGGTAGGTCGGTTATTCAACACAATATAAACAGGGCCCCTATGGCGTGTAGAGGGCACGAGTTTACGGTCAATCCAGCACCTGATCTTACGCCAAGAGACTTCGCATTGTCGCGTATTGCTCTCTTGTACACACATAATCTCGCCGAGACCTGTTCATCTCGTTGAGCTTCCACCTTGTAATCCTCTTTGATATAAAGAAAGGCTGGACGTAGGGCTGTTATCCCCCCTGAGAGGCCCGAACCAGGATAAAAACCCTGTGTCTCCCTGTTCGTCGTTGATCGCTGTTTGCCTTGCTCGGCAAGTCTTCTATCTCCCTTCTCAAGAACCTTAGTTGACTTGGGTCCGATATCCCGTGAAATATGGATGAGCCTTTGATGGACAATGAAAAATAACTTATAAAACTTGAAAATCTACTGATGAAACTTGCAAAAAGATCAATGAAAATACGATCGGTGCTGACAAAACTTGAGAGTGCAGTAAAACATAGCACAACATACTCATGAAATATGGAAAAAAAATACTAATGAAACTTGCATTATGTATTGACGAAACTTGATGAAAGACCAATAAAACTTGAATACATACCGATGAAACTTATGAAATGACCAATTAAACCAAGGCAATTCTAGCTTGCAGGGTGATGACATACTCCATTTTGTCGTACGCCACTAGTATTTAAAAACCCTAAAAAAATAAAAGGGAATTGTTATATATAAAACCTTAGTTTAAATTGTTTTAAATTAAGTTTAAGCGAAAAACCTAGAAAACTTTTTAGGAAAATTCTGGAAAATTTTCAATAAATGCTAGAAGCCATCATTTAGCCACCTTCAAATTTTAAGTCCAAATCCCAAAGCTAGCCCATTATCCCGTGAAGTGTTGTAGTTCTGCTAAGAGCTCGTCAAACCCATGAAATGATGAGCAAATGTGGAAGAATCAAGCACAAACTTGAAGGAGAGGTTCTAGAGGCCCAAACGTGTGCTAAACCAGAAGTCCAAGCCAAAATTCGCGGATTTGTGAATTTACCAAATTTGGGAGAGTTCTAAACCTACTCGGATTATAATTTGAGCCCAATTCAAAGTTTACCCACTAAAGGGCCTGACCTAGGTCGACCATCACAGTATAAATACCTCCCAAGACCCCTCTCAAGTCCACAACTCGTGAGAACCCCAGATACCGCCCTAGCCGTCGAAAACCCTAGCCAATGAGGAGTTTTCGAGGTATCCCACTTTGTGCTTTGCCCAAACACGAGTGTAGATGCCTCCATTGTGTAGAGCTCGTTGAGACGGTCAAGGTGGATACCCGGATAATCTATTTTGGTGAAGATTTGTGTCGGGAATAGCTCGCCGAAGTTCCTAGTGCTGCTGCCGCGCCGCCCTCGTCGCCGGCAACCTTGCCGACTATGCCCAGCTTTGGCCCAACCGCAGTGCGCCACCTGACCAAACCTCCACCGCCTCGGCCGCTCTCCCGCGCGCACGTCTCCCCCGCGCTGCCACGCGTCGGCCCGCCGTTGGCCGTTGCCGTCGGCCCCGCGTCCGCTCTCGCCCGCGAGCGCCGCCGCCCCAATCCCGCATCGCCACGTGGCGCCGCGCCGCCGAGTGGGCCACGCGTCGCCTCGCTGTTCTGCTTGCGCCGTGCCCACCAACTGGAGGCCGCCATGTATCCGCGCTGTACTACCCACTCGCCCGCTCGGTTCGGTTCAGGTCGTTCGGTCGGTTTTCCATCGATTACCAAAAAAACGGTTTATTTATTTCTGGTATTTTTGATTTATCTGAATCTTGTGGATTTGTTTGGGGAGCATCCGAACTCCAAATTGGATGATTCCAAATCAATTAAATCCCATAAATAGCCTATAATTTTATATATTTTATTGAGGTGCATGTTCGCGCTGTTCGGGAGCCTTCCAGAAGCAGTTCGAAGGAGGATTGCAAGACCCGGAGTACTATCAAGGCAAGATAGATTGTATCTTGCTCTTCTATTTTGCAAAACTCACCCGTTAATTGTTTTATTTACTTTTCTCTTTGCATGAAATGAAGGGAGGGGTTAGAGTCCTATTTTATTCACAATGAGTCATCTACCCTGTGAATTTAGCCATTTATTGCTGCCTTAGTTATTTTCCTAGCCTATCCTTGTGCATAGATGCTAGTGCTCGTGGATTATTAGTTGTTAGGTTATTCATCATTTAATTACTCTTGTGACTTGGTATGATTGGAGGTGATGAGTTACTTTATTAACCTGATCAACTAAAACCTACGTGGCATGTGTGGACTAAAGGTGGCAAGTCGGGTGGTTTTGTGGAATGAGGATTGTGGTGTAGGTAGTCACCTTGGTCTAACGACCCTTGACGTGTGCTTTTCCGGCCAAACCATACAAGCGCAACCATAATTGCTAGCTCTAGCATGTCGGCCAACGTGTGCTAGTCTTGACTTAGTAGTTAGGAAAAACTGTTATCACACAATACTTTGAAAAGATCGGGCAGTGGTCCGTTGGCTCAAGAGGGGGACCCGAGTTCTCGAAACCATACAGGGGGTATCGGTGTTAACAGAAGGAACTAGTGAATCGCCTTGTATCGTTACTTGTTCTAGGCTCCAAAGGAAGAGCTAAGACATAAAAGTACCATTAGGCTTATGGGTAAAGTGTGCTACACTCTGCAGAGTTGAAAATCTATCATAATAGTCATTCCCACGATGATGGGAGGGGAGGAAGGTCGTACATGGTAGTCTCATGTGTTAAATAACCTGCTGGGTTGGTTTTGTTTGAGTTGATCGAGGCTTGTGCAGTTCTGCATAGGTACTTTCGAAGCCAGCTCTGTGTGTTACTTTGGGAATCTATTCATTATTAATTGTTCAACAAATGCTTTTACGACACTTTAATTAACTTGATTAGAATAGGTGTTTATGCAAATTAGCCAACATGTTCTTGTTTATACCCTTGCATTCATTATAAGGATTCTTGCTGGGTAGCCGTGTACTCACTATACAAACCACGAATATTGTGGAATACATGGGCCCCGGGTATCCTCTAGAAGGCTCATGAGGTGACAACTAGGGGGCAACCCAAGCCGGCTGGATAGAGATAAAGACCACTCGGGCTATATGTAACTTGGTCGCCAAGGATGTTCCCTAGGATAGAGTTTAGCTCCATGTGATTAGGAGATTTATACATGCAAATGTCGGTGCACATCATGCGCTGATATACCAGAAATGTGGTACCATGTACTGGATAAGATCATGTAACCCTATCCCCCTGCACTATATAAAGGGCGGGGTAGGGCCCTAGAGACACATTTGCAAACTCGTGCATACGCATACACATAATTCCAGAGCGCAGAACTAACGTATTACCTCTGAGTTGAGGGTCTGAACTTGTATAAATCCGGACGCGTGCCTATGCCTGACTTTTGAGACCATCCTCTTTTCAGCTTAAATTTAAATTAGATTAAATTTATTTTTTCATATTTTACAATTTTTTTTAAGGGAAACGCATTCATTTATTCCAATAAAAGGTCAGATTACAAGAACTCTCGTACATCAGACCACAACTCACACGCATTCATTCATTCCAATGTGTGTGCGCGCGTGTGAAATATTGATGAACGTTTGATGGACATTGAAAAATAACTTCTAAAACTTGAAAATCTAGTGGTGAAACTTGCAAAAAGATCAATGAAAATTCGATCGGTGCTGATGAAACTTGAGAGTGCAGTAAAACTTAGCAACGTACTCATGAAATATGGAAAAAAATACTGGTGAAACTCGCATTATGTATTGACGAAACTTGATGAAAGACCAATAAAACTTGAATACACACCGATGAAACTTATGGAATGACCAATTAAACCAAGAAAATTCTTACTTGCAGGGTGAAACCGATACAAATGTATCAATCGGATTCAAAACTAAAACCTAAGATACAAAGAAACTAAAGGTAGACATAAAAGTAGATTGATACACGATGCACCATAACACCTATTTATACTAGTAACATGTCGACTTATGGCCCAAGACATGCTCCAACTCAAAATCTTATTTCCTAACTTATTCCCAACAAACCGATTTAGACTCTTTAACTTCCCTAACATGAACAAAGGAAAACTTGTTAAATCAGTAAAGTATATCTAAATCTAGATACAAGTCCAAGCCTTTCTTCAATCCGACGCACCACTAAGTCATTGTCTCCTTTGCTGGACCTTCATAAATTTTGACTCGAACAATCCGGAATCTTGCAAAAGCCGATTTCACCATTAATTTGATTTCTTGAACAATCAACTACTTGGTCATTTTTGGATGTCAACAACTTCATAAAACTTTAATGGTACTTCATTTATTAACACTAAATACCAACAAACTTCAACGTGGCATGCAGATCGATCATGATTAAATGGAAAATCACATAAATAATGTAAGTCGTTATTTTGATTCTGATTAGGTCAATTAAGAAACAAAAATCTAGTCTTATAGTTTCCATGGACGAACAACATTACAAAAATAGAATCAAATGCACTTTACAAGGAACAACATTTTTTCAATTTGCCCAGAAACACCCAAGAGATGATGAGAGAAGTAGTCGGTAATAGGAACTTAGTTGATTAATAAAATATTAGTGTGCAAAATAAACAAGCGGAGGAAAAATATCACAAGCCTGCACTAATGTTTGAAACAAAAAAGGAAACCTAGGAGATCATAATCTGCATAATTTTCCCGTGAATGACTATGCAATAGTAGTGATGACTAGTGGCCGAAATGGTGCGGATATTTTCTGACCTACCGATAGTGATATGGATAGTTTTATGGATATCCGGTTATTTTTGCGAATACGAATACGGATGTGGATAATGACGGATAATATCTGATGGATAATATTCAAAAAATACGAATAGTATTCGATGGATACTATCCGACTCATAGACAAACAACTCAACTCTACATTGGCTAAACATATTATATTGATGATTTTTTCAAGTATGCATTTTTTACATATTATCCATGTAATATGGATCCGTTCTGAACTATATCCGATAATATCGATTTAGATGATCCTTATTCATATTAGACATTATTCTTGTCTGTAGTTGACAATATCTATGTTCGTATCCATGTCCGCACTATTTATATCTGTATCCACATTCGACAAAAAAATATGGATCTGTATCTGTATCCAATAATATCCAATCGTATCCAATCCGATCACACCCCTAATACTAGCTTTGAACTAGTATTGGTCATAAAGATTTATGTCTGACTAAAAAATATAGCATTCTATTAAAATTTTAGCTAGTGCTATTTTTTTTCAAGCTAGTCAGTTTCAAAATGGGTTCGTTATGATTTTAGATGAATTACAAAATTTATTTCATACAAATTGGATACCGTATGACATATTTCTAGAAGTTACAATCTGTTTTGAGATGAAAATGCACACCGTGCATCTACAGTAGCAACTGCAGGGGATCCCAATTGATTGCTAGATATGTTACTATCTAGATGTTGTTTTTTTTATCTGATTTTTGGCAGACACATGGGCAGTGATTTTTAACTTTGACTTTAAGTTGGAATGAGCTCTAGTTCATTCAAAATTCTTATTTCTCATTGCTTATAGCTCTTAGGGCTTGTCTAGAATCTTCCTAATCTTTGCTAATTGCAACCTGCTATTGCTTGCATATTAGTGGCAAAATTGTTGCCCCCGTATTGTTATCTTTATTACAGAAAGCGCATGCCTTCATCCGGACTGTCCGAGAGTTGTACGGGGTGTTGTTCGGCCTAGGGCTTGAATCTAGATTTGAGATCTATTTCTTTAGGGTTCTGAAGTGGGGAGTATATATAGGCTTTCATGGTCAAGAGAGGGGGTGAGAGACTCATTTGCACAACCCTAGCCACTCATCCCGAGTGAGAGAGAGCTCGCCCATGGTGCTCCTCCTCCTAAGAGTCTCCATGAGTGCTTGAGAGAAGGGGGAGTGAGAGAGAGAAGAAGAGAGGAAGAAGAAGGTGAGCAGCTCCCTACCTCCTCTCCATCCATCCCCACAGTGTGTGCCTCTCCTTTGGTCTAGGGTCTCCATGGTTGTGAGAGGTGTGGTGAGGTGATTGTTCTCCGATCTTGTACTCTTTGGGATTCTACTTCCGGAAGGAGATCGACGCCAAGCCTTCGTCTACAACTACTCAATCTACTACACCAATGAAGCCCTTCGGTTGAACCGGAGGCCATCTCCTTGAGTGGGGTGCATTGCTTGGAGAAAAATTCGCCCTTGTGACCCTTTAGTAGTGCAAGGTCGGTCGGTGACCTTTCGACGGTGCCGGTGAAGAAATCCTTCTTGTGGCCCTTCGGAGGTGTGAGAAGGTCAGTGACCCTTCGACGGCGTCGGTGTGGTGTGTGAAGTCTTTCCAACTGTGGAAAGAGCTCACCGCTTGTACGAGTTTGGAGTTCGCCCAGCATTCGTTGGTGAAGAGTTTCCACTAGTGGATCGGACAAAAAGGTCGAGAGAGACCTTGGCTTTCACTTGTGAAAGCTTGCCTAACGGTGAGTAGGAGGAGCTTGCTCCGAACATCGGGAAACACACGGTTGTCTGGTGCCGTGGGTGCACGAATAAGCCCAAGGTTGGTGCTGCTCCCAATGACATGGACCTTGTTGCGTAGGAGAAGATGGTAAGTGTGATGTTTTTCCTATACTAATAAGGGCATTTCCCTGGCTTAATTACTGAATCAAATGCAGGATCAATGCATAGCAACGTACAGGAGAGACTGACAGAGCACACTGTGGATCACGATCCAGACCTAGGGCCCCTCCACCCTTGTGTTATGCACAGGCACATGGGGAAAACGTCACGAGAGACTGGAAATCGGAGACGATCATCCGAGGTAATAAAAACTACATCAAATTCTATTATAGTCGCAAGCTAGTTTTAAATTCTAACTAATAGCTCATGATGCATTCTTGTAGATCCAAGGAGTACTACATGCTTGAGGTGACGGCCTCCCGTAGCGCCGCCAAGTGTCATACGTCGGAAGTTCGAGCCATGGATCCTTACGGAGTGGGAGGAGGGTAGGAAACATTAGGAGGTGCTACAAACCCTACAAGCCAGCATGAGAACCACGAAGGAGGATCGTCAATGGGCGGAGGAGGCAGCTTAGAGGGAGTGTGAGGCTTTCCACGCTTGGATTCTAGCCCTAGAGCAACTCGCTGGTGTAAGTAATACCTGTTTAGCGCAATATTTCAACATATACGTGTAAATTGAGCAACTTCTTAAATTTTATAGGCGGAGCCAAGCGGTTTTGGTGTCCAGGTAGCCTCACCTGTGGCGACCAAGATTGTTCGACTGTGGGATGCCGTCGCTCCTGAGTCGGCGACTTTATTTACTCTTTAACTCCCGAATGTGGTTATTTCATTAAAACTAAGATATTTTTACGAATAAAAACATGTGTTCATGATCTACATTGATTTGTACTAGGGTTCTGGCTATTAGGCTTCGGATGCAGCTCAGGACTACATGCCGAGTGTCCTAGTCACGACTACGTGTCCTAGTTCTTGGATAGCACAACGGCGTGTGCGCCCTGAGTTGGGCGAGGTGGACTTCTCTATCTTTTGAATAACTATCTATGTCGATGAAATGTTGTGATGTATGGATCATGTGTAAGTTGATGGCTATGTGGTGTGTATATGGATGTTTGAATGCTATGAGAATGTTATGTGCATGTTTTTAATGCTCTACGTGTGTTTGAGGTTGATGTCGATGGATATATGGATATCGCATATGCAATCATGCCAGGGTGGAAAATATTATTGCATTTTAGGTTTGTAGGTTGCAGCTGCTGCTGGGTGCCACAAAATATGATTTTTTTTCACCATTTCCTCATCTTTTTTTTTGAAAAATAACTTCTCTTGACGGCCCAAGATAGGCTATCGATAGAGACCCTCCACAGGCCACTCGCCTAGTGGCAAGTAATCTCAACGACCATGCGAATGGCCATTGAGAGAGACCCTCAATAGGCTCGAGGGCCACGATGGCGATGCCAAGATAGCTTGCGGCAGGGGACGTTGAGGTGGCCTGGTTGTGGGTCCTGCTATACATTTCTTGACAACGGGTACAAGCTGTCAACACTATGGGCACCAGCCGTTAAGTAGCCTAGTGCCAGTAGTACTTTGGACCATTTATTGCTGGGTCATGGAGAGCAGTACTCTCGATGGTCCAACCGTCGAGAAACCATACCTCTCGTGACTGCTGACTCGATGATCATGGAGAATAGATTGTCTTGGTGGTTTTACGGGTTGTCTTGACGATTATGCTTGTAAAAATCTAACTTCTCCGTAGTGGATGATACACTCTATACCGATTTATGTGTTTTTTGGAATTCAAATGTCCTAAATAATGCTAAATACTGGCTTAGGCGTTTTGGGGGCGTTTAAGCTAAACGTTGGAAAATAAGCATAAAAAAAAAACATTCTCGGTCGTGTGGCTGTAAGCAAGGCTTCATTTTGCACAACGAAAACCGTTTATCCAAACCAATACGCCCCGGTTTTCACGTCTATTTCTTACCAGAAGTCTTAAAACCGCTTCTCAATAGTGAGGCCTAGAGCTGGGGGCCAAACGGTGAAACGAAATATCTCGCGCGACTCAGCGGCTCCAGGTGAAAAAAAAGGCAACGAAGAGGAGCTAGCTCCCTGCTCAGATCTGGCGGGCTCCCTCGCCGGCGCTGGCCTCCGGGTCGCCGCCGGTGTTGGGGGAACGTGGATCTGGGCAGGGAGATGCTTTAGGAGTAGTATTAGTAGTAGTTAGGGGTAGGTTTGAGGAGTATTTTGGTTCGGTCTGATCGTTAGTAGCCGGTGTTGCTGGGATGTCCGGAGCTCGCCGGTCTTCCGTGGCGGCGGCGAGGGTTGTCCTGGCTACAGCGTCTCTGGTCTTGGCCGAGGTATGTACAGTTTTGTGTGTTATCGGTAGCTTGGGGCTTTCAAATAAAGTGCTTCCGGGGAGACGGCCGGCGACGAGGTCCTATTGCCCGGGAGGTTTCGTCTACAGACCCTGCGTCGTCGCGTTCCCTTCTTTGTTGCTGCAGGAAGTTGGAGCGAGGTGGCGTGATGGGAACAAAGCTTCTCTTTGTCGAGGCTTTGCTTTTGGAGAATTAGGTGAATTGGGAAGGTTGGTTTGGGAGACTCCGGCGTTCGTGCCTCTACTGATGACGACGGTGAATGACAGTGGTGGTTTTTGGGCCTTGCTTTCGGTTTCATGCCCGCGACGGTTGATTGTTCTTTGACGATTATTGTTGGTTTTGACCTCCAAAACCGTCGAATCTGGTGCTGGTCAGTTAAGCTAGGTAGGGTGCTCCGTTGTCGTTCGTCGGTGGTCGTCTTGGTGGCCGGCGTAAGAAGAAGGGAAAGCTTCTCTACTTGTTATATGCATAGGCCCTTGAGTGAGTTTGTTATACTTTTCTTTATCTGTAAGGGTCATCTTGTAAGGCTGAAGCTTTGGAATTGAATGGCATGTTTGCGTTGTTCTAAAAAAAATAGTGAGGCCTAGAGTCGAACAAAACCGAACATTCCAGCTTCTAATTACTTGGGCCTGGCATGTAGGTCCATCCAGGCAAGGCAATCTAATTAACAAAAAGCAGGCGAGTGCTGGCTCGCACAAGGATATTAATATTATTAGGATCAATCTAAGATAGAGATTAATTAAGCTACACCTTGCCGATGATGCTTGCTGCACAACGACCCTTGCTCCGATTCGCACCGTAAGTTAAGGCAGCCAGCTGGGCACAATTAACAAGTAGGGGCATGCATGTTAAGGCATCGATCTGCGCAGCTTTTTTTTTAATACAAAAATAACTGATTGTGGGCACAGTACTCATATTGTACACGATTACAAGAACTAGGTGTCAACACTCATTGTTATACGTACCAGAGAGCCGCTGTTCACATGCAATAGACCCTGGATCAGTACTCTAGTGCGTGCAATACATAGCCGAGTATCATACATATATACGTTTTCTTATTCGGAGTATTACATACCTGGTTGCATGACGCAGGCTTAATATTAAATAAACCAAGCGACCGTACAACTATTGTAGAAAAAATCATCACAGTCGGCAAAACATATATAAGATCATCCGAAAAATCCTTCAATGGCTATGCATTCCTGTAGATGACTGAAGCAAACCCTAAACCGCATCATGACCATCACAGCCCAGATCATCTCCATGGCACTCGAACAAATCCTTCAGCTTACTTTCATCTAAAAGAGTGAAAGTATGCGAGATCAGCGTCATCCAAACGCTGGCTAGTTAACACTCCCCTTAATGCACTTAGTGATAGGAGACTTTGATTGGAGAAGAGGTTATTTTATTTGCGCAAAACCAGTTTTTAAGATGAGTTTAAATTAACCTATCTAGCGTCAAGTATTAATGTTTTTTTTTAATCAACAAGGGGTTCAACACAAAAACAAACACAACCAAGGCACACAACCCAAGCACCAACCGACAGACCTTGACAACCAACCTTAAAGTAACCAACTTCCTCCGCAGAGCGCTCACAACTGGCGATCCGAAACCCGTACTCCGTGCCACGGCCACGCGTTGTGTTGGAACCATCTCTCAGATGGCAGCGATCTCCCCGCTACGCGTATTCTTCCACGCTCCTCCTTGGTAAGCCCTGGCTAAACTCAGCACAAGGCATCTCGTGCCTTGATCATCTATTAGGATATCATCCATGGGGCAACTCACCAATCAATTCATCTCTACTTCCACGGTCATCAACCTTACCATGCATGAACTATCCCACCAACCAATCAAAACAGACCGGCACACCACATAGCTTTAACCACACACAACACCCAACCCGACATGCAGCTATTATCCCAAACTGTCACATGTCATAACCTTTTTAAATGAACAAGAAAATAATTTCGTTCTATTTTCTATATAGAAAAGTATTACGGAAGATCACTAATTACTTAATTAGATAAAACATATGAACAGTGCTTAGTTCGATAATCTTATTATGTCTCTAATAATCTTTACTATTAATCATAAATTTTCTAAGAGTTTAGGAGGTGACTATGGGTTTTTAATAAATTATGAAATCCTGTAAAATAAGAAAAAGGTTGCCATTAGGATTAATACGATTTTATTATTCTAATTTTTGCACTACACTATTTATTGTGATATTTTACTTAGATAGTAAATCCTCTGTACTATTTTTTTTTACAAAATTTCATAATTTTTTGTGGTCGTTTGCTATTTTAAATAAATCCTACAAACGTGCTCTGAAATAACGAAATTCGGAGTTAATTACCAAATATCGCCTTGGGCTGGACTTGGGACGAAGCTGGGCCGAATGTGGCTTAGCTGGCCGCGCAAGGCTTTCTTACATTTCCACTTATTAGCCTGTGAGGTCGATGGCCCACATGTCGACCTCACGAATCATACACCAACCCGACCCCACATGTCAGCAGCTTATCCCTCATTCCACTGTTCTTCGTCTTCCTCCGATAGCGCTCGCAAGACAGAGGCGATGGCCACCATTGGAGCTCCGACGAGCTCACCTAGGTGGCTGGGGGCAAAGGGCAAAAATGGAACCGGGGAACCGAGCCGCATCCACCGGTGCCCAACGTTCGGCGAACGGCGCTACGGCACGGCAGCACGACGAGCTCCATTGGCGAGCACGAGGGCGAGCCAGTGGAGCACTAAACAACATAATCTAACGGTAAGGTACGACGAGCAAGATCTAAGGAGGGTGAAGGAGATGCTCACAATGCAAGAAAATTAGCCGAGGATGGCTTGGTGTGATCCCGCGACGAGGAGGTCGACGGCGAACCAAAAGAGCGACCCTTGCTCCGATTCGCACCGTAAGTTAAGGCAGCCAGCTGGGCACAATTAACAAGTAGGGGCATGCATGTTAAGGCATCGATCTACGCAGCTTTTGTTTTTTTAATACAAAAATAATTGATTGTGGGCACAGAAAACTCGAGTACTCATACTGTACACGAATACAAGAACTAGGTGTCAGCCCTCATTTTTATACATACCAGAGAGCCGCTGTTCACATGCAATAGATCCTAGATCAGTACTCTAGTGAATACAATACATAGCCGAGTATCATACATACATACATTTCCTTATTCGAAGTATTACATACCTGGTTGCATGACGTAGACTTAATATTAAATAAGCCAAGCGACCATACAACTGTTGTAGAAAAATCATCAGAGTCGATAGAACATATATAAGATCATCCAAAAATCCTTCAATGGTTATGCATTCCTGCAGACGACTGGAGCAAACCCTAAACCGCATCATGCCCATCGTAGCCCAGATCATCTCCATGGCACTTGAACAAATCCTTTAGTTTACTTTCATCTAAAAGAATGAAAGTATATATGCGAGGTCAGCGTCATCCAAACGCTGGCTAGTTAACACTCCCCTTAATGCACTTAGTGATAGGAGGCTTTGATTGGGGAAGAGGTTATTTTATTTGCGCAAAACCAGTTTTTAAGATGAGTTTAAATTACCCTATCTAGCATCCAGTATTAATGTTTCATTTGATCAACATGGGGTTCAGCACAAAAACAAACACAACCAAGGCACACAACCCAAGCACCGACCGACAGACCTTGACAACCAACCTAAAAGTAACCAATTCAAACTCGACAAGCATACTTCACCTTGATCCCAACCAAAACGAACTTCATGTGGCTCCAATCCATAACCCGCCATCCTTCCGGGATCGGCAATCCTGTTGTGGACCACACTTGCCATGGAACGCCCGCCTCGGCATAGGAGGGTTGCCAGCCCACACTAGCCTAGCGTCACCCTGGGGAAATGTGGCCTTTATCACCCTCGGTGATGACCAATACCAGTCCCTATCGAGAGTGGTCACAGAGGGTCTCCGCAGAGCGCTCACAACTGGCGATCCGAAACCCGTACTCCGCGCGATGGCCACGCGTTGTGTTGGAACCATCCCTCAGATGGCAGCGATCTCCCCGCTACGCGTGTTCTTCTGCGCTCCTCCTTGGTAAGCCCTGGCTAAACCCAGCACAATGCATCTCGTGCCTTGATCATCCATCAGGATATCATCCATGGGGCAACTCACCAACCAATTCATCTCTACTTCCACGGTCATCGACCTTACCATACATGAACTATCCCGACCAACCAATCAAACCGGACCGACACACCACATAGCTATAACCACACACAACACCCAGCCCAACATGCATTTATTATCCCTAACTGTCACATGTCATAACCTTTTTAAATGAATGAATGAATGAATGACCTGTGAATATCGGTTCACCGTTCTGTGGCTAACCGCCAGAAGATTTGTTTAAGCCTAAGCAGCTCTTTACCTATTATGTAGGGTTAATGTTGTTACTAGACTATTATTAGGCTAACAAGGACATGAGTCATAAGGGCTAGGTAATGCAAGGACAGGCATGTATAATTTATAACATGATTTGACAAGTAGGCAGGTAATAAGCATGCACTCTAATAATAAACAATATAGTTTGGGAAAATTGGGTAATGAACATGATTATATCAATGTTAGTTCGCACTAGAGAAAGTCGCGATCTTTCCGTAATACGGGTAAACATCTATAAGAGTAAGTGTTAACTCGCCTTTTTCCGGTAGGTATTCCTCTTCGATGTCTCCAGACATTTCCTCGGTACCGTTTACGTCTATTGTAGAAAAACTCCAATAAATAAACAATGGTGCAGTAAATATCGATATGATGCATGAATGCAATTACACTTTCGTTCGACGATCCTATTTACCCTAAGGAAGATCGCATCAAGCGTTCGTTGAAAGGACATGCCATGCATGGTCTCGCAATGCGATTTGAGTCTATTTTCCTTATCGATGTTGCTAGAGCCCTAGATAATAATCCCAAATTAAGGTATTTAGTTATATGGGATTGCATTTCCACGGTCTGATAAGGGCATATATAAAGGTAAAGGTCCCAAAATATCTTCCATTTAGTCTATTGTTCTGTGAGAGTGGTGTTATATATAATTTCTAGGTCCAAATACATATCCTAAGTCCGAAAGGTTATTTTATCTCTAAAGATGTTTCTGGAGTTTTTAATAAACTACGCACTATCTTAATTAATGGGGTTCTCGTCTAGTACTAGTATATTCGGTACTATTTAATCTTTCTAGGGTTTCTAACATTCCCCTTGGGTTTATAAGAGTATATTATATTTTATATAATTCTCCATTA
This sequence comes from Raddia distichophylla, assembly GCA_005191435.1. Lineage (NCBI taxonomy): Eukaryota > Viridiplantae > Streptophyta > Magnoliopsida > Poales > Poaceae > Raddia > Raddia distichophylla. The sequence goes on along the minus strand of SPJY01000659.1, from coordinate 340,572 downwards.
TTTTTTGCAAACTTAGTTCTAGTTTTTATGAACAAGAAAATCATTTCGAGCTATTTTCTATATAGAAAAGTATTACGGAAGATCACTAATTACTTAATTAGAGAAAACATATGAACAATGCTTAGTTCAATAATCTTATTATGTCTCTAATAATCTTTACTATTAATCATAAATTTTCTAAGAGTTTAGGAGGTGCCTACGGGTTTTAATAAATTATGAAATCCTGTAAAATAAGAAAAAGGTTGCCATTAGGCTTAATACGATTTTATTATTCTAATTTTTGCACTAGACTATTTATTGTGATATTTTACTTAGATAGTAAACCCTCTGTACTATTTTTGTACAACATTTCATAAATTTTGGTGGTCTTTTGCTATATTAAATAAATCCTACAACTATGCTGTGTGACATGAAATAACGAAATTCGGAGTTAATTACCAAATATTGCCCTGGGCTGGACTTGGGCCGAACGTGGCTTAGCTGGCTGCGCAAGGCTTTACTCGAAAGCGTATTTCTTTCTTACGTTTCCACTTATTAGCCTGTGAGGCCGATGGCCCACATGTCGGCCTCACGAATCATACACCAACCCGACCCCACATGTTCAGCAGCATATCCCTCAACCCACTGTTCTTCGTCTTCCTCCGGTAGCGCTCGCAAGACAGAGGCGGTGGCCACCATTGGAGCTCCGACGAGCTCACCTAGGTGGCTGGGGGCATGGCGGCGTGGGCAAAGGGCAAAAATGGAACCGGGGAACCGAGCCGCATCCACCGGTGCCCAAGGTTCGGCGAACGGCGCTACGGCACGGCAGCGCGACGAGCTCCATTGGCGAGCACGAGGGCGAGCCAGCGGAGCACTAAACAACATAATCTAACGGTAAGGTACGAGGAGCACGAGCTAAGGAGGGTGAAGGAGATGCTCACAATGCAAGAAAATTAGCCGAGGATGGCTTGGTGTGATCCCGTGACGAGGAGGTCGAGGCAAACCGAAAGAGATGTCGCCAGCGAGCTTCGGGTGATGAGCTGCACAGAGGAGGCCACGGGGGATGAGCTGCACAGAGGAGGCCATGAGCGTGACAAGAGGAAAGGCTCACCAACACAGTGGCTCCTTCGCACCACAATGTTCGCCGAGCTTTGCGAGAAATTGGGGAAATTTGAGAAGAGCTTGGGGTAGTGGCTACTTCGGCTCTAGAGGAGAGGTGAGAGCAGGGCGAGTGTGATGAAGACGTCTCTGCCGCAGAGCCTTGTAGGGGAAACACGCCAGGTGGCGAACGGCGCGGCGCGACGCGACGGGTGCGGCGCGGTAGAGGCAGCAGCGGCGCGCGGCGGGAGCAGAGGCAGAGCAGAGCAGGGCAGACGGCCACGTGGAAAAGGGTGAGAGAGAGTAAGAGAGAGAGAGAGTTTCCTGCAAGGTGTTCGATAGAATGCACAAAAGAGGAGCAAGAAAGAGAGATGGTTTTCCTTTGAATTTTAATTTTTATCTTTGACTTTAATTTGGTTATGATTTGTTCAAGATTTTTATCAAATTGCTCTAACCTTAAAATGGGATGTTACACTAGGGGCATGTACAATGATACAACTCAGAGGTCATTAGGCTGTCTACAAAAGACGCCGTATCATGTTTTTGCTGATGTGAATGAGAGAGAAACAGAAGAGAGGAGGGAGCTGACGCTCCAACTAGCAACGAGGCCAGGACGAGGCAAAGCTTATGCCAAATTATTTTTCCCTCCTCATGCATGCAGCACGCCATGCATCTCATTTTCAAATTTATTATTTCCTATATCTTCTGATTATTATCTTTGGTTACCGAACCGATTTGAAAAATAGGTTCCTGGCATTTTTTCGAACAAAAATAGACCACGCTTGCCATAAAAATTTTAAAATTTTAGAAAAATTTTAAAATTTTTAAATGTCTATTGTTTGTTTTTTATTTTTTAAAATTTTTTATTTTTGTTTAAATTTATAGCCCCTTGATAACCACAGTTTTTAAACTTTACGTAACTATTAAATGATTGTGGAAACAGCTATAGAGACAATCCCATTGTATGCATTATCTATATAGCTGTGTTTAGGTGACATGTCAATGCTTTAGAGACAGCAGCTTTCTCTAGCATTGTACATGCCCTAAGATCCTCCCTTGATTTGCAGTTCGATTTATTTAGTCAAAGGACAAGTACCTTTAGAAAGATACACGAAAAGACTAAAAATTATTCTAAACTTTCTTTAAGATCTTAGAGAAAAATCTATAGAAGCTAAAAAAAATTATTGCAAAATGTTATACTAAATAATTTTCATTAAAATAATAAATTTTTATCTTAACTAAACAAATTCAAACCAAACGACAAATCAAAAAGGCCAAAATTCTCTAAATATGGTATAGCACCCTTGACCTTGACCAGTCTGCGAGGAACTGTAGCGGCCAAGTCAAAATTAACAACGGATCGAACTTCCATTCGGGAAGTAACAGTAAACCGAAAATCTAGATAACTATATATTGAACTGGCATACTGTTCATTCTGACTTTTAGAAGCTCAATAGAAAAAACGGAATTTCAGTTTTTTCCCTTTCCAGAACAGTGAATTTTCAATTTACCTGCTCCTGTTTGACCATTGCCTTGTAATCACGCAATAATTATAAAATGTAAACCTAATTGCGGTGTTGATCAGCTCATGTGAGGTAGCCCGTGGAAACCGTACAGGGAAGACGCACCGTAGACCCTCGTACGATGACACGGCACTTGTGTTCGTCATCAGATGAGTGACGCAAAAATGGAAAAAAATGGATCTCAGAAAAATATAAAGCTACTATTACTATTGAATTTAGTCCATTGTTTTCAAGGAGATACATCTTTGGTTTCTTTTTACGCCTTTGATTTTTAGACATGTTTTTAACCATTCTTCTTATTAAAAAATTTAGTGCAAACGTAAAAAAATATAAGTCATACTAAAAGTACCTTTAATGATAAAATAAATTAAAAAAAATATATTTACGTAGTTTTTTAGTAAGATAAATAGTTAAACACATACCCAAAAATTAAAAGCATAAAAAAACGAAGGAAGTATTTACTAAGCTGGAGTTGACATCAACGTCGATGATAACAATGTAAGTGGCCCTGAGAATCCAGCTAATTCATCGGGTGCAAATGCACAGTCTGCCAGTGTTGATGAACCACCAGTTTATACTTCTGATATTTATGATCCAAAAAATTGGGATAATCTTGATAATAAAGCAATAGACATATTAGTTGAGAAAGGCCCTATAAGAGAGGAGGGTCTGGAATTCCCTCTAGACGATGCCTCAAGACATTTTTCATATCAATAAATATGGCGACTTTATGCATCGAGAAGAAGTTATTGGACGAGATTGATATCAATAGAAAAATCGATGACTTTGTATCACAAACTGTTAGAAGAAATTTTTTAAGATAATATCAAGTGCCAAGTAAGTGTTTATGATTACAATTTATATTTGTCATTTCATAAACTTTAAAGTGTTCTATAGAAGTAATTTTTGTGCATCGAATATTAATTACTTCAATGATGTGTGTTTAAAAGACTATATATACATACATATATTCATAGACATGTGTGTGTGTGTAAATGAGGAGGTGGATCGATGGGGCCTCTATATAAGTTTTCGCCGTGGCCCTCCGGAATGCCAGGACCGGCCCTGGATGTAGTGCTGTCTCGGTGGACAGCAACAGCGAGAACGCCGACAATGGCATCGACCTGTGACCTGTCTCGGGGTAGCAACGATTTGGTTGGAGATATGTTCTTCCGAAATCTTGTCTTCATCGGCTTCTGCAAGATGTACTTTCTTTCTTGATAAAGCCCAATTCCGACTCGGCCCAATAATCCTAACATATTCGGCCTTTTCTAAATATCCGATTTTCTGCCAAATTTGGGTGTCAACACGTCCCAACCGAGATGCGTTGCAAAGGTGATGTAGTGCTGTCTCGGCGGACAGCAGCAGCGAGAACGCCGACAATGGCATCGACCTGTCTCGGGGTAGCAAGGAGTTGCAATGATTTGGTTGGAGAAGGGTATAGCGGCGTCGGCCCCGTCTGGAGACAGACAGACAGCGGCATTGACCCCGTCTGAAGGGGCGGCAACAGTGGTTCAGCTCGTCACAGGGTAGCACGGGGCCATGGTGGCCCAGTTAAAGTAGGGGCAGCAGTGGTATCGGCAGCGGGAGCCGCGAGGTGGAGGCGCAGCGCGGAGGTGGCCTGGTCGGAGCAGGGGGTGGAGGCTCAACAGCTTTGGACAGGTTTGGCCCTCATATAACTATCCTCCAAGTTTAGGTTTGATTCTCCCATGTTTGCTCATCATTTCATGGGTTTGATGAGCCCCTGGCAGAACGGCAACACTTCACGGAATCATGAGATTGCCTTGGGTTTTGGACTTGAGATTTGGAGGGTGGATAAATGGTGGCCTTTAGGATTTATGTTAATTTTTTCAGAATTTTTCAAAAAGGTTTTCTATGGTTTTGGCTTAAACCTAATTTAAAATAGTTTAAACTAGGGTTTTGTATATAACAATTCCCTTTTATTTTATTTTTAGGGTTTTGAAAATACAAGTGATATACGACAATATAGAGAATGCCACAAAGCCCCCGTCGCTCGCCCTTAACGATGAGCACAACTACCATGATAGTTGTACACGCTGCAGAGGTCATACATTTTACCCATGAGACACGACGTTCACTCGTCGAATGTGCCGTGACGAGGCCTTTAACCATGTATCTCCTGTTCATCGTCTACCCTAAGGATTCCCCGCAGCACAAGATGAACCTCCTGTTGGCTATGTTCCCCTCGTGAGATTGAAGGATGATGTCCAAAAGCTTCTGCACCTTCTCCACCACACGGGATGTCCAAACCAAAAGTTCGTATGGTACTTAGTCAAGGCCAGCTAATCCAAGCACTCATGATCGCACTGTTGTACTTAAGTTTAACAGCCACAAGATATCGGTCCTTAGAGATTGAGGTGGTTGTCACACTGGGTCCGGTTATCATGCTGAGTCGCACCAGCCAAGTAACTAGCCACCCTAATCAAGTTATATAAGAATAACCCAACCCGCTATAGTAGTCCCAGCTACACAAGATTCCCATTTCACAAACAGATAGCAGAAGCTATCCTTTTCATTAACATAAAAAACATGAATTGATATGATAATCACAATGATGAAAGAAATCCTAAAAGCTAGTAATATGGCTAAGCAAATATTATTCTAATTAAACAATGTATCATGACCGTAAATAACATGGTTGTTATTCTAGTGTTTTCAAAGTTATGATATAATTTTGTGTCATGGGATTTAGCAAAACCTACACATGTAGCTTTTCATAGATTTAACATAGCATGCACTATATAAAAATCTACTAGAACATTTATAAAATGGGATATAGCAAAACAGTTGGCGATGAACTGGCCTTGAACCGAAAAAGTATTGATCTCTTCTGCTTGATCAACAACAGTGTCGACAATATTAAAATTTAATGCACAAATAACGAGGCATAATTTACAATACCAAAAATAACAGAAATATGATAAATGCATGGGTTCAAGAAAATTTTCAGAATATATAATAATATAAACATTTAAAATTCATTTCATAAATTTAAAATCTATAGAATAAGAGGTATGAAAAATATAAGAGTAAACTACTCTGTGGGTATATAAAGTTGGTACGAGTTCTTACTTAGGTACATTATGATCTCTAAAACCAGGTATATGGATACACAAAGTTGTGTTTTTGTTTCAACTAGGTCTAGTGGTGGTTTTTGGATGGTGGTTTGGTGATGTGGGTAGCCACATCGATCACTGCATGCATGTGTTCTTTGGCCATGTTTTTGCCATGTGGCATTTTATATTATATATTTTAATGTGGAGCACACGTGTCATATCTCGGTCTTTCTCTCTCACTTTCTTCTTTCCTCTTGCTCTCTCTCCCCCTTACTGACGGCTAGCCCAAGATTCGCCATTGTGCTGACATCCAGGGCATAGACAGAGGGGACTGGCAAGGGCCTGGCCCACCTCAACGAAATGTAAAACTCCTACTACTCATACGTATTTAGTCTACAAATATAGTTTAGTAGTTATGATTTAAGGTTTAATTGGCAACTATTCAAACCTTAACCTCATTATCTAATCATTATTCTTTTTGTCAACCTCTTGCTTTGCGGTACATATAAGTATATTGTTCTCAAATAAAATAGAAGTTCTTCAACGCAATAGAGTAAGCTATATTGAAAATGGACAAATAGAGAAGTCAATTCAGATAAACTTTGGCTTATTTACGATCTCTCGATAATGTGTAAAATTCAAATTACTAGAGATGCATACATCTTATTTCTTGTTGGGACCCGATTCTACCAAACCGAACCCCCCTATGTGTTTTATACGCGTCCCAAGGATCAGTTCACATATCCACAGTGAAACAGAGCAATGATATCAGTACAAAGCTGCATTTATTATTAATTTACATCAGGGTTTACATCCGAGTAGCAGAGAAGCAACATATTACATTAGCTCAGATTACACAGCCTGACTAATGCAAAGCAAAAACCCGTGAACAGAAAGGTGGTGTCCCACGAACTCCATAGGAACACGCCGATCTGGAAAACTGCTATAAGTCCGGAGTATCTTCTGGAAAGTTGGCAACACCGTCTTGCGGATCTTCAAACTCCTGAGTTCTTGGAATGAGTTGCCTCGGTTGAACCGAGGTCAGTACACCGTGCAAGTACTGACAAGTCTTTCCTAGGTAGAGCTAGGTTTGGGCTTATCCTAGGAAGTTTAGGGTTTCATTGCATAATAGCATTTTGCTTAATAGTATAAATGCATTTATGAAACATACCATAATACATAAATACAATTGCCAACAAAAACTGCATAATAACAATAACTATGAAACTTAACCCTGGTTCTCACAAACTGCTTAACAACAACCGCATATGAAACTTAACCCTGGTTCTCACAAACTGCTTAACAACAACCGCAACATCCATGCCGGAACAAAACTCACGGCATCCAAGCCGGAATAAACTCATCTGAATTAATTAAGGTGAATTCTACACTATGAACCCACCACGTCCGCCCTTAACCTTGGGCAAGGCCATTCATAATGGTTTTACTCTGCAGAGATGTACGCTTTACCCACACGACACAGCAAGCCATGCCGTGGCTTCTCAGATATACACACTAGCTCGTTGGGTTCCCCAGTAACTTTGGCCCAACCTTCCACATGTCGTGTTGTGGTCCGAAGGAGTTAACCGTTGCTGTGAACGCTGCCCATGGTCCTCTCTCAGGCTACTCATGGACCCCCACGGAAGATGCCGCAGCATACTCCCCCACACACAAAACACCAGCAAATTCAGAGCTTCCTTGGCACCCAACGGAACTAGCGGGCACATAAAATTAGCCAAGTGATCCCATACCCATGTGAGGTCGTATGGTAAGTACTCGATAGTGTCGGCACATGCCACTGGTCCTTAAATCTCAGAGCGGTGGAACAATCACAAACCCAATCTCGTGCACGAAGGCACCCCACCATACTGAAGGGAAACGCGCAGGCTACGCTAGCCGAAAATCAAAATTTTCGCGCACACCCAGGATCAACATGTAAGTAGGGGACCATGGATCGTTACCCTCGACGCGCGGATGCAGCGGAAGAAGACTCGCGCACGTAGAGGAAGTAGTCGAACACGCCCCGATCAGTACGCCGACTGCTCGCCGAGGGGCATCCGTGTTCTCTAACACGTGTCCACATTATTGATTCGATATCCACTATATCTATGGTATGTGAAACAGTACCATCAATCAATACATGTGCCGATCAATCATTACTGCTCCTCATAATGATTCTGGATCAGGGATCAGTTTAGAATAATGTCATACAAACAATGTGTCTCACAACCAAGTCGTACTTGATGAACAAAGTTATGACCATTATTCATGGAACCTGATAAGCTAGTTATCGAAAAGTACATGAACAAAGACGTATTACACAATCATCTCATGATTGATCTAGGGCATATTCCCTTCACATACAACCATCTGCTCCCAATCCCATTTATTAGTTAGTCAAATTTTAATTAAGGGTGATCACGCACACCGATTTCTCGAGATACACATACCAGTCTTGGCGATGATACCAAAATCCATCGTGAGCCGATTTCCTGTAACCAGCGGAGCTAAGCAACTAAACCCAAATAAATTTTTGTGACATACACTAATATACCTAGTGATGAAGTTCGACAGTGGTTGCACATTATGAGGAGGTAATATGCAATTTGGTCCATTAAGGGTAAATTATCGGATGGCTGTGAAAATTAGCAATTTTGGTAAAATCTATAAAAACTAGGAGCTCGTGGAAAGACTAGCCTTGCGGGTACTCGAGGTCTTATGGGACGTCGACGGCGTTGGGATACACTCCTTCACCTTCTGCGGGATCTATCGAACGCAAAACAAGAAACTGCAATAACGAACCAGAAAGAAAAATGTTATTGCAAGTGATAATAAATTATATAAATTACAGCAGAAAGGAGGGAATTTGAGGAGATTTCAGAAACTAGAATCGTCGGATTTGGAGATTGGATGAATTTGCAGCAAATTCGAAAAAGACAAATTTTTTGAGAATACAGAAAATAAAAAATTCTACTATGCTCACAAGCCGCACAATACTGGGCTATTCTTGGGCTCAAATGGGCTGGCCAAAGGCCCATCTGGCTAGCCCAGAGAGATGAGGGGGAGAGACAAAGAGAGAGGGGGGTGACGGCAAGCGGCGGCTCAGCGGCATCAACGGTGCTGGAGGCGTCATTACCGATGACAAGCACTGCGGCGAGGTGGCGTTAGCGCGGTGACAGGCGGCGCCGGAAAGGAGATCGAGAGTGGGAAAGAAAAAGAGATGGGGACGGAGAGAAGGGATGGTGGCAGGCGGCGGCACGGAGGCCACGATGGCACAGTGCAAAGCCGGCACAACGGCATGGCGCAGTGGAGTGGCGCCGAGGAAACGACGCGGTGACAACGGCCATGGCTAGCGCTAGGGGTGAAAACGGAGTGGATGGACGAATAATGGCTTTACCATATTTGTATCCACTTTCTTTAATCGGATACAGATACAGATACGGATAGTATTAAAACGGATCGAATATTGATTCGGAAACGGATATTAATAAAACGGATAGTACCCATAATCAAATAATAACCAGAAATAAAAATGAATATTTTTTGGATAGTATGTATGTCGTAATAAACTTTGGATTACCATAACAATATAGCCCATAACATAACAACTTAACAAAAGTGCACATATAGTTTACACATTGACCATACATGCGACGGATGACACATTGATCACATATGGAAACTTGGCAAGTAGCTGGTTCCTGACGGCTGACGGCCTGGTGAGGTGTGACGTGAGGTGTTAGGCTTGCTTAGTCATGGGCCTGTTATTGGTTTACAAGCTCTTAGGCCTCAACCTAGTTTTAGGCCATTATCCGGTTAGATATCTAGGTTGCAATTTTATTCGGATATCCGAATTGCAATTTTATTTGGATATCCATATCCGCTCCGTTTTTTGTCGGATATCACCGATACCATATCCGCTCCGTATCCGCTTAGGTCTATCCGGATAACTATCCGTATCCGTATCCGGATACTAGAATTTCATGCCATTTTCCAAAATACGAATATCGGATACGGATACGGTTCTGATATTATCCGCTCCGTTTTCATCCCTAGCTGGGGCTGGAGGCGGCTTGGTAGCGGCCAGCGAGCGGCTGAGTGGAAAAATAGAGAGAGAAAAAAGGGAAGGACTAGGGCGGAGAGAGAGAGAGAAAAAGAGAGACCGGGAGTAGGAGAGTGAGGCAGGGGAGGAAGACCAGCGGCGGCGCAGAGCTCCGGCGACAGTGGGGCTTGGCACTGGGGCTGCGACAACGCAGCGCCGGTGCAGCAACAATAGTTAGACCGAGAGGGAGAGAGAGTGGCAAGAGGGGGTGAGGGGAACGGGGAGGATGAGGAAGAAGGAGATAGAGACAGTGGAGAGGAAGGATCAGGAAGGGGTAAGGTGGCAGGGAGGAGGACACGTGGAGGGGAGGAGGAAGAAGGGAAGAAGAAGCGGCTGGGGGAGGGAGAGACTGTGGGAGGGGGAGCTCAAGGAAGAGAGAGAAGAGCCGCTGGGGAGAAGAGGGCTGGAGGGTGGAGAAGGAAGAAGAAAGAGTAGCAAGAAGAAAGAGAAGAAAGGAAGAGAAGAGAGAAGAAAAGAGAAAAAGAAGAAGAGAAAGAAAAGGATAAAAATTTTAAATGCAAACAAATTTTGGAATGCGAAATTATGTTTTCAAAAAATTTCGATGTATTATAATTTAACCTACTTATTTTAAAAATTATAAAAATTCAAAATTCTTTTATATTGACATGCCTACTTTTAAATAGGTTGGTTGAATATTCTTTTAAACACTAAAATAAGGGTGTCACATTTCTTGATTTTTTTTCAAATGATGAAAATATATATTACCTCCTCTGATCCCAAATGTTCAACCTTGCTGGCTTTACACAATTTCTAAAACACAACATTAATCACTAATTACCATTATAGTTTATTTATGAAACCACTAAAACTATAAGGCGAGCGCCAGGCGTCGGACGTCTGACGCCTGGCGCGCGGGCCGGACCAACCAGAGCCATTGGATCAATGGCACCGCGCCGATCCGACGAGCTGCCATGCGCGCGTGTTGTTAGTCGTTGCTAGCCGGCGGTTGATTAAATTTCCAATTAAACTTCTGATTTTTATATAAAATTCAAATAGTGTTCAGAATGTGTGGAATAAATTTCATAATTCTTCTAAAATCGAGAGCAACCCATTCTAAATACTTTTTAAATTTTTTGAATTTTTTACTTTTTCAATTTTTTGATGGCACTATGAGAAGGCACATGTGAAACATACACCTATACTAGCGAAACTTGGTCATGTGCTGATGAAACTTGATCGTGTGCTGATGAAACTTCAATGTAACCTGATGAAACTTGGATGAAACCTGTTGAAACTTGAATTGACCTGATGAAACTTGAAAAAACTTGTATGAGACCTATTGAAACTTGCATTAAAACTGATGAAACTTGACAGTTCGGCAAGTTTAACGAATATGAAATCCAAGTTTCAGTAGGCGAAACCCAAGTTTCACCAGGAAAGTTTGAAGAGTTATATGGCAACTTATATTTTGTTTTGTTCGTAAAAATACGAGGAATACGTTGGTGTAAACGGTTTTTGGATTGGAACATCCAGTCAAAAATTATGGCCACAGAAAGTGGCATGCTCACGTGGGCCCCACCTAACTTTTTTCAATTAAATTTGGGCAGCTCAGCGTGCTCACGAGAGCATCGAGCTCATTTCGCACGCACGCGGGGCACGGGAGTTTGAAGGCGCCGGACTCCCGGACTGTAGCGTTTTCCAAACTATAATACTATTGAAGTACTTTTTGAGATAATTATGTGCATACAATTCATATAGCCAAGCATTCATAACTCAATTATAGAAACTTTGACTAGAATGCACTTTCAAATTTTTTGACCGAAGGTAGTCGTATGTATAATATTTTTTTTTAACACATGTTTTGTAAAGTATATATATGCATGTAGCACAAATATTTTTTTGGTGGTCTGCTTAGCCCCACTATACGTCGATCCTGTATCCGCCCCTGCTGACATCCAGCCGCTACCCTCCCTCCCCTTCGGCGCGCCAACCCTTCTTCCCACCGTATCTTCGCTCCCAAATCACGCGCCATAAGAAATCCCTTGGATCGCCAAATCTTCGATATTGAGATCATGCATGCATCTCGCCGCCATCCTGCCCATGGAGCTAGGCCGCTTTCGTTTGCCGGAGAAGAAGAGTGCCCACGCGCCGCTGGCCACATAGGATGGCACCCCGATGAGATGTGCCTCCCCGCCTAGAAGCATGCCGTCTCCACACTATTGTATTCGTTGTTCTCCCCGCAAGATCCGGCGGTGGGTGGTTCCGCTCCACGAGTAGCCCCCGGCACTAGTGTTGTGTACTAGCACGAAGCTAGCCGGTACCTAAACCCGCCGTCTAAGGCCTTTCTTTTCAGTGTATCGATGATGCATTGACGTATTACTGAAGTAAATTTGAGAGCACTCAAAAAGAGATCTAAAGATTATAAAAAAATTTAAAAATAATTTTACAATCTTTGAAATGACTACTAAAAGCCACGAAAAAATAGTTATAAATTATCACAACATATAGGCTATATAAAAATAACAAAATTTGCTACAGCAATATACAACGGTACGTAACGCTAAAAAGAACAAGGCCCAAGTCAAACACATTCATCTTTGTTTTCTCGAGCAGTGCATCTCCGCCGACGTGCGCGTGCGGTGCCCATTTCATCGGTGACCAAGGTGCCGAGCTAGAGACTAGCACTACTCGGTAACAACACAGCGGTACAGGTTCACAATGGTATCTAGTACCGGTTTTCGAACTAATACACCCAAATCGGGCCGGTTCATTTAACTGATACTGATGTGCTAGCAATATCGGTTGGCGGGCACATGTGACAGCGCGTCCTGAAAGACCCATATTAGCACCCGTTGGAGATATCAATCGGTACTAAAATGCTTTATGTTGTTGTGTGCTATATAATTTATAATATTATTTATATTCTAATTTATATATAGCTAGTTCAATAACAATCGATTAAAATTTAAAATACAGGTAATTGAACACAATTAAGTATTAATTTATATTAGCCCCTTGCCCCCTCCTTCCCGGGACAAACACCTCGCACACCCACCGCCCCACGCACCTTGGTACATCAATCGGGCGGTGACAACAATCGGAAGGTGCACACGTACGTGGCGTGTATGTCAGAGAAGGACAGGGCAGGGATGCAAATGGGCCTATCCTAGGGTCACCTTTGTCCCTATTTAGTTCATTTGTTTGTAATAAAAACTTGAATCCTAATCTATTTAGTACAAATAAATGAACTAGGGAGGGCCAAAGGTGACCCTAGGGCCAACCCATTTGCATCCTTAGGACAGGATATGCGGAGAAGAGTTTGGATCCGGTAGCGGGATGGCCTACAACAACTCGATGAGGGAATGGCCGGCGGGGGCAAAGCGATGGGCGGCGAGCTAGCTGACATCTAATTGTTGCGATGCCATGTGGAGGCTGACAATGGCAACACTTGATAGAGCTTTTGACGCCCGGCTGCACGGGGCTGCTTCGGTGAGTATTCAGGAGGACGATTGGAGGAGGGAGATAGGAGGGTCCTCAGCTCTGCAGCGAGAGATAGGGAGAGTGAAGAGAGAGAAGGGGAGGAGAGAGGGGAAGGGGTAGCCACCTAGGGGACTAACATGGCAAGCCATGTCAGCAAACCATCCTCATAATATCACTTTAGACCTGCCATGAAACAAAAAACAACTGTATGTACTTAGAAGCTTGGTTTTGTAGATCATCTACCTATGCGAGAACTCATGCAAACTTTACGTAATTCCAGTGCAATTTACTCAAAATACAAAGATTGACTACTACAAAAGAAAAAAATAAAGAAAGTCAAAAACTTATGAAAATTTACTGTGAATATTGAGGTATGGATCTTACAAAGCTACACAAATTTATTTGGGTTGCATCGGACCAAGAAGGGATTTTTGGTGGGCAAACTAGTCGTGTTAGATCCACGTACAAAATAACAATATGTCCAGGGCTAGCTCCTCTGGTTGCTTTCCTCCAGCGGCTGACCAGTGGGAGACATAGCTCTACTGGAGCACTGCCCGGAATAAATGAATGGAAAAAATAGCATGTTGTAATGAAATAAAATTCTTATTTTGGATTTTTGGAATAAAAAATCTGATTTTCTGGGTATAGTGAATAAATGGATAGAGCTTGGCTCTAATTCCGGTAAAATTAAAAGCAACCGGCTTAACTTCTTAGTTGAAATGATTTCCAATCTAATTAAATGTTGAAAATAGATTAGTGCCTGATGCGGGAAAGATTAGGTTTTCCAGTGAGAGTACCTTTGTTTTTTTTTCCTTTTTTAAAAATTCTAATTATTCTTGATTATGGATTGAATGTGTAAAAGAAGTGGTATATTGATAAAGAGACCGTATTTCAAAGTCAAATAGCGATTGGTCTGCAAAATAAAAGATATGTTTTCTTATGTAATTAGAACAAACATAAACTAATTAGATAGTATCTAAAAAAAAGTAATTAGATAGAAAAGAAAAAGATCCATGGATTAAACTCCCTTTCTTTCCAAGGTTTGTATTAAAAAGTGTGACACCCTACTATGACCATATTGTGGAAGCAGCAACAGCAGCGACAAAAAGCTTGTCGACATGAACGTCATGTGTAGAGGAAACAGACGTGATCGATGTGCTCGCCAGGGTTCACCGATCAACGTGTTTGCGGAAGCGGCTGTACCTCTGAGATATCCACACGTCCAAGGATGGAACGTCGTGCATAGGTGTGCTTAGCACCTCGTCGCGCGCATGGCTAGGGTTTTCTCAGGAGCGGGAGGAGCGTGGCAACTAGGGTTCAATGCGGATTGAATATCTTAGCCGTGCAGCCTCATACCTCTTTCTTATATAGACGTCCTAATGGGCTTTTACATTAGCGACCCATTAGGACTAATTTCCACACAGATTTGTATCCGCGTGCGACACCCACTAATGGATAAATCCATTAGGCATGTTTCAACCCGTTAAAGTGTCTGACCCGTTAGGTTCATACGCAAGTCGGTCGTAGACCCGGAAACCCGCTTTCCAATCCACGAATTATCGGTACCTAGCAACACATATTGACCGTCGAATCCACAAATTGATTCTCATTGGCTGAACTTTGATACACTCACATACCGATACTTTTGCAACATGACATCAAACAAGCTCAAGGCAAAATTTCTGCCATCCTCGTAATAGCTCAGCCATTCACTCGTCAATGTAATGTATGTAAGTTGTGATTAACCATTGATCACATTGGCACAGCCACACACTTTCCTTATCCATCCACATCGAGGATCCTAGGTATCTCTTATGTTATCAAGGAGGGGAAAATCTCGTCTTGATCTATCACACCCATACGAACCTTTTCATGTCATAACTGTAAGCTATCTTTATAACGACCCAGTTACGGAGTAACGTTTGATAACCCCAAAGTATATGACTGCGCATGCCTAAACTCTATGATAATCTCAGGTCTAAGGATTGTACAGGCATCTCGAGTCAACAATCTGATGGCACTTTTACAGTAATAATCGTAAAAGTGTCTCGGAGTAAAAGTCAATCCAACTATCCGTGTTTTATAATATGTGTCCACATTATAATACATGTGCTGATCAAATCATTATCGCTCCTCGTAATGATATGGATCAGGGATAATTTAGAATAATATCAAATTGACAATTTTGTTTCACAACCAAGTCGTACTTAATAAACATAGTCATGACATTTATTCAGGCAACCGATAATCAAAATTTTCAAAAAGTTAATGAACAAAGACATGTTACAATTAATCATCTCATATAATTGATTGATCAAGGGCATATTCCCATCGGTTGAAGTAGGGAAGCAAATCGGTCGGATTTGAACGAAAACTGCTTGTCCCCATATTCTAACCCATATTTTTTTGGATACGAATAGGCCGAATACAGATTCAAATTTGGAGTATTCGGGATATAGATACGGATCGGTCTTGGGTTGGGTTCGAATAAACAATCGGATATTTCACATACTAAAAATAGCACATGAGATAATTATTTATTATTATACAAAATATTAACTAAACTTCGAGATTTGGGAATGTTGAATTAAACATTAGCTACAGCTACAAGTTCAATCAAACATATTTCATACAGATGTCGGATATGTTATCGGATATCAATTTTACTAATTTACATTGATATCTTTCGGATATCTCATACATGCGGGTGCGAGTCAGATACAGATCAAATATTGCGCTTCCCATATCATAACTCATATATTTTTCAGATAGGCGGATCTGAATCTAGATTCGAGTTTGGATATAACCAGATATCATTTTTTGGATTTAAATCGGGTTTTAAATGAACCCGAGTTTGGATTGTGCGGAAAATTCTCGTCCCATTTGCACCCCTAAGTTGAGGCAACGCTAGGGAAATAGTAGGAGGGCGGTGCTGTGTGCTCTGGTGAGGAAGACCGAGCTCTAGAGAGTCACCGGGAAGACAAGGAAAACAAGAACAAATGACGGGAAGGATGGCATCGATAGGTCGGCGCGCGTTGTCACCCGTGAAAACGAAGCAGCGCACATCGACCATGTTCTTTGGCAATGCTCTGACCAATTCAAGTTTAGGGACCGCTGCCACTATAGCTAGGTATGCTCTAAGAGCAGAGAGACGAAGAGATTGCTTAGGGATGGCGATGAATCAGTGATGAGATAGTGGTAGCAACAGCGATGCAAAACACGGCTCCGACGGATTTCAGCGATGGCGAGCATGAAAACGGACCTTCCTACAACTAATGATGCTAAAGGTTTAGGGAGGAAGGGGTTATACCGATCGGCAGAGACGAATCAACAACAAACAACAACAATAGAGAGGACGTTGACGAGGTCTCTAGTGAGCAATTTCTGACGATCTGACGATGATCTCCTGCAGCAAAGGGGCACAACAGATTCAAGGAGGAGCATTGATCGTCGTGGCCGACGAAGAGGCGTAGAGAAAGATGACCCTCGATGAAAGCAAAAGACAGCAAGAAGGGAGAAGGAGAGTCTCCCTGACTTCTAACGATTTAGTGAGAGGAGGGAGTGTCGGTAGGAGAGAGGGAGGCGCCATGGGACCGAGAGAAAGAAGGAAAAAGAGGAGGGAGGACGTAAATTGGAAGGTCACGATAGGGTTATTATGGGTGTGTTTGGTTTGTAGCCCTGGATGGCCATGCCAATTTAATGGTCATGCCAATCCAGGGCACGCCAATTAGTTGGTAAAAGTTAAGGTGATTGGTTCGTAGCAAAAAAAAATAGCCAATGAAAAATAAAAGAATCAAAAAAAAATAAAAGTATTTAAAATGGATTGCTTATGATTTTAGATGAATTATAAAATTTGTTTCATACAATTTGGACACTGAATAAATTATATACAAATTTGCAAAGATTTAAATGAATTGAAAAGAAAATGACGCTAGCTAGCTTGTCGCTGGTTCACGCGCGGACGCTGCGTCTGCATGCGGGCCCTAGCTGGCTTAAAAGCGTTGGCGAACGGAGCATTGGCGAGGGCGGCCGAATTGCTCGCCCTAGCCAAATCCCCTCGCGCAGTGCAATTTCCATTGGCACGCCAACTTTTTGGCAAGGCGAGCCAGGCAACGGCAGCAAACCAAATGATCGCCAAATGCGATGGCACACCAATTTTTTGGCATGGCGAGCACTGGCTGCAAACCAAACACGCCCTAAACCATGATCAATGGGATCGAATGGCAATTAAATTGGTATTTGATTTCCGAGTAAATTGCACTTTTGCCCCCGGAAGTTGGACGAAAATCTCACTTGGCCCTCTAAACTTTGTTTTGTCTCACTTGGCCCCTTGAAGTTTCCACACAGGCTAATTTTTCCGCAGCCGAAGCCAACTTCTAGGGGTTGTGTTGCAACGGGATCCAACTTCTAGGGGGTTTTGTTGTACCCAAAAACAACTTCCAGGGGCCAAGTGAGACAAAACAAAGTTTAGGGGACCAAGTGAGATTTTCGTTCAACTTCCGGGGGCAAAAGTGCAATTTACTCTTGATTTCCGGTGCAATTTAAGGGAGTTACCAAAAGAATTGAAGAGGAAGAATCCTCCCTAGCCTTCATGCGCAAGACAAGTAAAGAGAGGGGAAGAGAGGGTCGGCCAGGGAGAGAGAGAGAAAGAAGGAGAGAAGAGAGAGATGGTAGGGTCCACCGGAAAGAGAGAGAAAGAACACTAAGCAATCCTTTAGGCCAAAATGCATTTTAAAATAACTTTAAAATTCAAATTCAAAAATTAATTATCAAAAAATAATTATCCTAGTAATATTACAATAGATTTTTAATAATTTTGGAAATTCAAAATAGCAAAGTAATATTTTATTACAAATAATTACTCGTATAACTTCGTATAATGTATGCTATACGAAGTTATTACGGAAGACTCATTACTTCTTTTTGGAAATTATTTACCAAGGAACATACACATTTTCAAGTTTTTAGTTTTTAAAGAGTTTTTTAAAATTTAATGCAATGCAAATGCACATGATTTACTTTTTTTGAAAACGAGGATCTTACAAGACCAAACATCTTGTGCCTAGTGAGATGGTTGAACGCCATGGAGGCTATCTCTAGGCTGCATCATGTTCCCAGGACACAATCAACCGTGGTGGCATCTAGCGCCTCGACTGAGCATCTCGTGTAGAGGAGGCGACTAAATCTTTACCGCATTGCCCAACAAAAGCGAACAACAACATTGACAGTTGATGTTTCAGTTGAGCATCTTATGTGGTGGTTGTTGACAATGTCTGTTCCAAGCATCGCACGCCTCACATCAGGGTCTACAATGTTGGTGATTGGCATTTATGCAAATATCCCGTGCAACATTGTCAACATTGTTGGCTTACGTCTACGCCAATATAGGATTGGAGTTATAGGCCTTCAGTCATTGTTGTTTTCTAGGGTGTGACGTAAGTCATGCTAGCCCCCCCCCCTCCCCCGCGCGCACGCACACACCTCCTCTCCTTGCACGCATAATTTCTCCCTTCTTTAATGCAACATACTTGCCCTTTGTGCTAGCCTTGTTCTTTTTAGCCTAAATCAGTTAAAGTTTAATATGAAAATGTTGTGACCCATCGGGAGAGGTTTTGGAGAGTATAAAAAAATATTTTAGAAACTTTGAAAGGAACCATTTAAAACCCTACGAAAATAAAAACTATGACACACAAAAATTCCCCACAAACAGATAAATGTTTGCGGGCATGCCAGTGTATATAGAATACATAAAAGAAAATGAACGAGTTGATGATATTTCGTCGTTACAATAAAATACAACTCCTTGTAGATATTGCACTCCATAAGCCAGGTTAGCTATACATCCAAGTTGATGATTGAGGTGATTCTAGGTCCTGGGGTCTCGGAAGGTCCTCCAGTTAATTACATCCACGCGTGGATGCAAGGAACACCTCCGATTAAGTCATTGAGTTGTCTTCTTCTTCCCATATTATTGTGGTTCACCGTGCGGTTGGTGGAAGGTGGATTAGTTTGGCAAAACGACATAAGGCTCATGTAATGCCTAGCACAACTGTTGAGTATTTGGTTGTGTTGTGCCCGCTTGTGTCGTTTGAACTTGTGTCGTCAGACATCACATCGATGTAGTTGAGTGGGGTGCACGGTTAGCACTCATTTTGGAGTTGAAGTTGATGACTCGTTAGTCTCATTAAGTGTGTACTTATGTGTTAGCCGTTGGACTTGTCGTTGACGTATCTTGATTACTAGTGTTGTTGTCATTGGAGTTCTCCACGTACAATGAAATGATCGTCATTCAAAGAGTTGGCAGGTACCGTGTTATTGGGGTCTTAAAGATACCACGATTCTTTGGGTTCTTGGTTCATCTTATTGGGATGGTATCCCTCTAAGGGAATTTGATGGCCAACAACTTGTGGAACCGTTAGTTGACCATCTTCTCTTTTTGG
Organism: Raddia distichophylla; assembly: GCA_005191435.1. Classification (NCBI taxonomy): domain Eukaryota; kingdom Viridiplantae; phylum Streptophyta; class Magnoliopsida; order Poales; family Poaceae; genus Raddia; species Raddia distichophylla. The sequence goes on along the minus strand of SPJY01000659.1, from coordinate 320,912 downwards.
GACGGTTCACCGAGCATAATGGGGTTTCTCTCGGAGAACTTGAAAAATGAATTTTGTTGTTGTGACGGGAAAGTTCACAAACAGTTCCCTAGCGAAATGATATTCCACTAAGGACAAATGTAATTTTCTGTGACGACATGACGTTGTTTTTGACTTTTCATTTTTAGCCTCGAACAGTTCATCCGAACAATCCAGGAATTCGTTTAAGACGAATCGTCATTTTATGTGGCTATTGGCTTGGCTTTTTCCTTGTTAAGCCTTAGGTCCCGACATACCCCGAGTGATTGATATACGGTTTCGAGCTTGATGAAAATGACGGCGTGCAGCACTGCTTAAGGTGTTAAGCATCATATACTATGGGCTGGAGTGTAGCACGGGCGATGATGATGAGGGCGTTTGCCATAGTGATGATGATAACACTTATGCTCACGACCTTCAAGGGCACACATGACCAAACAAATCATCAAAAGTCGAAAGGAGCAAGTGACATGAACATCGTCGGGAGTGACCATGCACTTTGATGCTTGTTTGAAGGTTGTCCGCACTACAATGGCGAGGCAAGAATGAGATGAGGCCTCGCCAGAATTGGGCAAATATCCATACTATGAAAAAAGTTCGCATACACCGTGGAGAGGAACAAGGTCAATGACATGCTTAGGCAGGGCTAGGACTAGCACAGATGGGTGCAACGTGCATGGGCATGGAGATAGGGTGACGGCATCCCAACCGACATGCGTGGCAAAGGTGATGTAGTGCTGTCTCGGTGGACAGCAGCAGCGAGAACACTGACAATGGCATCGACCTATCTCGGGGTAGCAAGAGTTGCAACGATTTGGTTGGAGAAGGGTATAGCGGCGTCAGCCCCGTCTGGAGACAGACAGACAATGGCATTGACCCCGTCTGAAGGGGCGGCAACAGTGGTTTAGCTCGTCACAGGGTAGCACGGGGCCGTGGTGGCCCAATTAAAGTAGGGGCAGCAGTGGTGTCGACAACGGGAGCCGCGAAGTGGAGGCGCAGTGCAGAGGTGGCCCGGTCGAAGCAGGGGGTGGAAGCAGCATCGACCTTGAGAGCCCACTAGGGTGGAGGCTCAACGCGAAGGCGGCCCGACCGGCCGCCTGTAGCAGAGTAGAGGGTAACGGTGCTGGCGGCATGACATTGTGCTGAGGGAGAAGGCCGTTGGTTGAGCAGAGAGAGAAGAAAGAGAAAAGGGAGAGAGAAAGAGATGGCTATAACCCACAGAATCACATAGCCCCTTCTTTAACTTTTTTTTTCTTATCTTCCCGTTGATTACTCTCCTATGCATGTTCGTCGTCCTCCCTGAAAATAGTCCCTCCATTAGAGTTTCCCGAGGAGCAGTTTTTATAGGAGAAGAGATAGGAGAAATATGGTAGAATAAGAAAAAGAAAGTCCCTAAATGGTAGGATACTAAGGCCCTGTTTGTTTAAGCTTCTAGTCAGCTTATAGCTTTAAAAGTCAGAATCTCAAACAATCAGCCAGCTTTTGGAACCCTCTTGAAATAAGTTAAAAGGCACCAAAAGCCTAATTTATACTGTGATCTGAGCTTTTCCCAGAAGCTATTTTTTATAGCTTTTTCCAAAAGCAGCTTTTAGATAAGTTGCGGCTCAAACAAACAGCGCCTAAACCTTCCAAGAGACGAGAGGAGGAAGCTTCCTAGCAATTTACAGGCTTTTTTAGAGGAAGAAAGGCGAGCAAGCTTCCGAGATTTCCGGTACGCCTCTAAAAGGTTCTGAAAATTTTCAGAGAAATTATGATGTCTCCAAGGAATTTTGGGGATATTTTATAATTAAAATAATATACATAGAAAAATTTATAGTTAACTTTTAATTTTAGTTTAAATAGAAAAGAATCAGGCCGAAATAAAAAATAAAGGTAGGTGAATGGGTTCCTCCGAGCAATGCTAATTCTCCAAAGTCCAAAAGATATTTTCTAGAAGTATTAAATGGATGCTGAAGTTTGGTGCCAGCGTGCTTGTTGACCCGGTCGAGATCCATGTATGCCCACCCATTCATTATTGACCCAGAAGCCTTCCCTCGTGTGTTTTTAGGTTACGAAATGATATAATGAGTTCGTGTCAAACCGTTATCAGAACGCATGCATGACTCGTGTTTTTTTCTTTTCAGAGATGAAAACTTCTGAAGAATTGAAAAATATGACAAAAAATTGCAGAATTGCATGTTTGGGATGAGTTCATACCATCTGACCTGAGATCAGCTTAAATAGTGCTCTCAGTTGAGATACATTGAACTTCTTAAAAAAAAGGATCGAGATAGATCCAAGTGCACTTACAATAATTCCCTTTCAGCTAGTGGGAATAAGGGGAATTCTTCTTCCATGCATGCTCCGGTACAAAGAAGTCAAGGGGTTAACCTGTTATGCCTATATCTCAATGCTAATCACTAACATTTAAATATTTATAGAATTCTCCATTGGCTGTAAATTATTTGACGTGGTGATACGTAACTGGGTTAATTCGATATTTCAATCGGTAAAACCGATACAAATGAAGTTTACGGAAAGGCATTTGCGCCAGCTTAACCAATTTTGGCCTTATGGTCCCAAAAAAAAAATTGAAGATCACAATTTAGGGACCAAAGCATGACTTCTCCCAAAAAAAAAAATCCTTTACCGCCATCTCTGGTGGTGCTTAGTCGGTTAGTTCTGTTCTAAAATGTAAACTCAATATTTTGGTTACGTGAAGGAAAGATAAAGAGAAAATAAAGACTAGATTTTAACTTATAATCAATCTATAATACATTTTATGATACTTGTCATCTATTACATATGAGTCCATATCATATATATGTAATTTTGAAAAAAAATATTATAGCTAGTTCATTAAAAATATTGTCTATTTTCCACGTAGAGATGACATATTCACTTCTTATACCTAGTGGTTGACTAAATCATTAGAGATGTTCTTGTAACTACGTGGTAAGAAAAAATTACCCAACTATTATCCGCTACTAATAAATGAAGGGGGTAACGCTTATGCCTCATCGCTAATCACCAGCATTTCAATTTTTCCAAATTCTCCGTGTATATCTATCTCGTTTCTTTCTTTCTTTTTTTTAGAAACTTGTATATCTATCTCCAGTGGGACCAAATCATACAGGTATAAGAAGTTTTACTTAACTTTTTTGTCTATGTAGAGGAGAAGAGAGTAGATAGATAGAGACTATATTTTAGCCAAAAATCAGTTTATATAATGTTTGCTATCTATAGATTACATGGTTATTTTTTTCTTTCTAGTGATTGATACTGCTTCGAAAATGCTTCTGGTATATAGAGTATTTACAAGGAGAGTGTCAAACCTAACAAGTTCGCGTGTGGCCCTGTGCGCGTGACACTGACAGAGGGAAGCATATGAATTAGGAAATTTCTCTTCAGCGGTTAGACCAAGTATAATCAGGAGTGCAGGAAGAAAGCTCCTATATTTCGGCACGCCTGTTTCAGCATCGGCGAGCTTCGCTTTCTTCCATCCTTCTTCCATCTCGTTGGAAAGTTCAAACCTGCGCAACTCTTCGCGAGGAAAGCTTCAGGGGCGGAGCCCGGGAGAAATTGGAACCGGAGAAAGAAGCCTTTGGCCGTTCTGGATCAGGCTGGGAGGAGGAGATGGTGAAGATGCGGCTGTTCTTGCTGCTGTTCCTGTGCCTCGCGGGGATCGCCTCTGCCGTCACCAACCCACAGGATGGTATGCTTGCGAGCTTTCTTTCTTCTTTTGGAGGAAAAGCTTTGTTTTTTTTTTCTTCGTTCTTCTAGTTCTGAGGGTAAGAGAGGAAAAAATCGGTTCATTTGTTTGCTCTCCACTAGTTGCTTGTTCTTGATGCCCGGTTGCAGTGATAATATGGTTTCAGGTTTTGTTTATTAGGATGACCAGCAGCTGCTTAATTTGCTTGGGAGTTCAATTTAGTACTATTGAAGGTTCAGATGGACCAAGGATCGAAATCTTGAGTTATGATGTGCTGTTCTTTGGATGGATTTTCAATTTTGGGGGGATACATAGTTTAGAAGGATGAAGGTTTTTTTATAATTTTTTTCATCGTTGATTTTTATTCTATTCATAGTACCATCTCCTCTACTTGTGATTATAGATGTTCAGATTTTGCTATTCACATAATTATCATGTCCAAAATTTTCACGTCCTCCATTCAGTTTCCTTATGACATATACGCGTTATGATATATACGCGTCAAAATAGTCTCTTAGTGGAGCCTCCATGAGGTATGAAAACTTTGCATAAGATATTATTATTGAATCCAACCTATTTTCAATTAATGAATGTGGCATGTCACAATCTCAATTATAATCATTACTCAATAGCAGGAGATAAAGTTGTTTGACAAGTTGATATCTCTTTATCCCCCCTTGCAGCGGCTGCTCTCAAATCCTTGATGCAGAAATGGACAAATATGCCTTCCAGCTGGAGGAAATCTAACGATCCCTGTGGCTCGAAATGGGACGGAATTGTTTGCAATGGCAATGCAAGAGTCACGTCACTGTGAGTAGAGTTGATCCCAGCAATGTTAAATTCTGTCCAAAGTCCTTTTTGTTTCTCCTAACTCTTTTGAACATCGCAGGAATCTTTTCGGGATGAACATGGCGGGCACTCTGTCAGATGATATAGGAAGCCTGACTGAACTAAGAATCTTGTGAGTGCTACCATCGCATAACCTTTTTTGTAAAAACCAACCAACAATTTTCAAATTTTCGTAGTGTTAGGATATACGCCGATGCGAGATCATGAACGACACCAGAAGACACGATGTTTGATAACGCAGTTCAGCTTTCGCCTACATCTGCGGAGCTCTGATTATGGGCACTCCTCCCCAAAACATAATACCGCAGCATACTGGTTGGCCTGATCACGACCACATGCCGGTCGCTAACCTCCTCTTACATATGCTATTATTACGAGGTTGTTCACATGGTTACACCTCTTACATCTGTGGAGCTCTGATTATGGACACTCCTCCCCAAAACATAATACCGCAGCACACCGGCTGGACTGATCACGACCACATACCGGCCGCTGACCTCCTCTTGCATATGCTATTATTACGAGCTTGTTCACATGGTTATACCAGGGCTAGCTCCCTTTATATAGTGGAGGCTCAGCTAAAATCTGACTCTAATTCAACCAACCCTGCCTATTACAACACAGAGTCCATGTAACCTCAAAACCTAACACATAGTTTGTGGCAGAAAGCTTCTGAGCATTTCAAATTAGTTTATGAATGCCTTGATACCTTTGAATGTTATACTATTACTCAAAGAAAGTATATCAGGACACCTCATTGACTGATGAATGGACTGCAGGGATCTGTCCTCTAATAGAGACCTTGGTGGTCCACTGACAGCTGCTATTGGGAAGTTGGTTCACCTTGAACGTTTGTAAGTCACAATAGTTTCCATTACTGAATATGGGAGGCAGTGCTGCGTATGAACTATAAAATCTTCTGTTTCCACATTAATACTGACTTATCATCTGCTATGTAACTTAATTTTTTTTGTAGGGTGTTAATAGGTTGCAGTTTCAGTGGTACTATTCCAAGCGAACTAGGCAACTTGTCACAACTCATATTCCTGTGAGATTACTTCTTATGCTATTAACATCATTTTAGAGTTTTGTTTGCAAGATGTCTTTGTCTGTTGGATCTCAGTGATTATTCATTCGATGTCCTTCCACAGGGCGCTGAACTCAAACAAATTCACAGGCAACATCCCGCCCTCGTTGGGAAAGCTATCCAAAGTGATATGGCTAGACTTAGCTGATAACCAGTTGACCGGATCTCTCCCAAACTCCAGGGACAACGGAACTGGATTGGACCAGCTACTTAACGCAGAGCACTTGTAAGTACCATAAGCAACACCATTTTCTTCTTAATCATCTTTGATATCAGGCTAGCACCACTCATTCACACGTCTCTTCTGCCCTTTGTAGCCATCTCAACCAAAATATGCTGGAAGGTTTTATCCCAGAATATCTGTTCAACTCCAGCATGCACCTCAAGCATATGTGAGTTCAAACATTTAGGTCTTGCCTCTTGTATAATTTGGAAGTTGGGCCCAAATTTTCTGACAATGAAATGTGGCGTACAGACTTTTTGACAGGAACAGATTTAACGGACCAATTCCAAAGTCTATTGGAGTAATTCAGTCGCTTGAAGTACTGTAAGTGTTCTCGAAACTCGCTTAGAACTGCTTTGAACAGTTGGGTTGTTTTTAACAAGCTGATTATCTTGATTTGTTTTTGGAAAACAGCCGTCTAAATGATAATTTTTTCACGGGCCAAGTTCCTGCAATGAACAACCTCACTAAGCTCCATGTTCTGTAAGTCATAATGGCAACCTTTTAGAAACCTTATTTAAGTTGGGATAAGCACTGTTACGTACTTGTGTCACTTGTAACATCTGTTCTTGAAAATTTCCAGAATGCTGTCAAATAATAAGCTCAGTGGACCATTGCCTAATTTGACTGGAATGACCGGGCTCCAAAATGTGTAAGAACTTACCGCAAGCTCAATCAACATTTTTTTAAAAAAAAAAACATCTCAGTCGACATTTCAATACGAATTTGCTCTCTCACTATGATTAATTAGTGATATGGTACTATCCGCAGGGATCTAAGCAACAACAGCTTTGCGCCTTCTCAAGTTCCAATTTGGTTTACAGAATTTTCAGGACTGATGACCATGTAAGTGTTATATGATTTCAGTGAAAAGGCAGTGTTACAGCTGTGCATACTAATAGTGTTTTTCCTTTTGTGGTGCAGTGCAATGCAGTCAGTGGGGCTATCCGGACAACTGCCACAAGAGCTTTTCAGCTTGCGTGACCTGCAACATATGTAATATAACAGAAATAAATATGCAACTCTTTCTTATATCCTATGTTCTGTCTTGCCAACTTGTTAAAACCTGAAACCATTTGCAGAATACTGAGTGACAATCAACTGAATAACACTCTTGACATGGGAAACAACGTCAGCAATGGACTAGATCTTATTGATGTCCGGAACAACAAAATTAGCTCGGTTACAGTGTACAACAGCTTGATTAGCCAAAAACTCCTGTGCGTAACCTGTCCATTTCACGACTTATTTTCATGATAGGTCAATGTATTCCATTCAGTTAAAATTCTTACTATCGGTGCTTTCTTGCTGTTTTTTTTTTCTTTTTGTCGGCAGGCTTGCAGGAAATCCACTCTGCAGTGGATATTCGCTTCTGTCGAGCACGACACCCTGCACGGGAGAGAAAACAGAACCTCCACCAATGACCCCTTCCCGTGATGTCCAGTGTGCAAATCCTTTTGTTGAAACTATCGTCTTCAGAGCTCCTTTCTTTGCCGAGGTCACGAAGTACCTTGATCAGCTGCAAAACAACCTCTCAAGCACACTGAACAATTGCACCCCAAACCAGCTAGGCTTGATGCCGTACTACAATGCCAACGCCTATTTGAATGTGGACATCAAGGCATGCCCAGTAAACCAGAAGAAATTCAACTACTCCCAGGTGCTGAACTGTTTCAATCTGACACTTCAGACTTACAAGCCACCTGAGGAGTTTGGACCTTACTATGTGAAGGCACATCCTTACCCATTCCATGACAAAAGTATACTTTTGGTTCAGTTCCTCAGTGATGTTTTCTTATGTGGCCAAATGGACTAGGCTGACGTGTAGCTCTTTGTGTTACAGCGTCTCGAGCTGTTTTGATTGGCGTTGTGACTGGAACTGTTCTCCTGGTAGTCGGGCTTGCACTGATCGGAGTTTACGCTGTGCGGCAGAAGAAACGGGCTCAGAAGCTTGTCTCCATCAACAACCCTTTTGGTAATGCACTGTCCCTTGCATTCATAGTTTCAGTACAGGTTGCACCACCCCATGTTGCTTTACGTCCTGTTTGTCCTGTTTGACGCTTCTGTTCGTGTTTTCCCAGCGTCATGGGGATCATTGGGGGAAGATATTGGTGAAGCACCGAAAATCAAGAGTGCTAGATGCTTCACACTGGAAGAACTCAAGTTAACCACCAACGACTTCCGAGAAATCAATGCAATTGGAGCAGGAGGCTATGGAACAGTAAGCGAACAATCCTTTGCAGAACTGAATATGGAACGTTATTTCTTCTCATGTCAGGACAGTTCTATAATCTTTTGCGGTTCCGATAAAACAGGTCTACCGAGGAAAACTTCCGGACGGGCAGCTTATAGCCATCAAGAGGTCCAAGTCAGGCTCCATGCAGGGAGGGCTTGAGTTCAAGACAGAGATCGAGCTCCTTTCAAGGGTTCATCACAAGAATTTGGTTGGGTTAGTCGGATTCTGTTTTGAGAAGGGTGAAAGGATGCTTGTTTACGAGTTCATACCGAATGGAACACTAAGCGAGGCCCTCTATGGTATGTTATTCCATCTCATTGAAACAAGTAACTTTCAATCATACAACATGTGTACCTTTTCTGCTAACTTACGGAACCAAGAATAGCAAATACTATACCGCATTTTTCTGCAAATCATATATGATTTTTTCTCATAATTATCATCTTGGTTGATCACAATTGGTGACTCTGTAGGCATGAAAGGAGTACAATTAGACTGGGGTAAGAGACTAAAGATAGCTCTGGATTCAGCTAGAGGGCTAGCTTACCTCCATGACCATGCCAATCCTCCCATCATTCATAGAGACGTGAAGTCCACCAACATTCTCCTGGATGAGAGACTGACCGCAAAGGTCGCAGATTTTGGGCTTTCCTTGCTGGTATCAGACAGCGAGGAAGGCGAATTTTGCACGAACGTCAAGGGGACACTGGTAACTTTCTTAGAACAACCATGGCATATGCTTGCCATTCGAATGAAACTTGATTATATTCATCATTCCATCCAAAAATGTTAAAACACCTTGACACCAATGCAGGGCTACCTAGACCCAGAGTACTACATGACACAGCAGCTGACAGCGAAAAGCGATGTGTATAGCTTTGGCGTGGTACTGCTAGAGCTCATAGTAGCGAAGCCACCGATATACGAGAAGAAGTACATTGTCCGTGAGGTGAAGACGGCACTAGATATGAGCGAACCCCTTAACTGTGGGCTGAAGGATGTGATGGACCCAATTCTTCAGAAAATGGGGGGCCTCCTCGGTTTCCCAAGGTTCTTGAAGCTGGCATTGCAATGTGTAGAAGAGTCAGGAGCGGACCGACCATCAATGAACAGCATCGTGAGGGAGATAGAGGCGATAATGCAGGACAATGGGCTCACACCGGGCTCCATGTCAACAAGCTCTTCATTCAGCATTGACTCAAGAACGGCGAAGGCTGCACCAAAGTATCCGTACTCCAATGCATCAACATCGTCTACAACGTTTTATATGAATAGCGGGGCATTTGAGTACAGTGGTGCGTTCCCTTCTTCCCACGGCAGCTTGAAGAACAGGAGTACATAAGCAGAGCTGCAGAGGGGTGTTCCAAGATGTACAGAGAAGGTTTGTTATAGTTTTCCAGATTGCACACACTGTGAAGAGACTAGGATCAAAGAGGATTTAACTCGAGTAGGCTGTACAGAATTTATGAACATGACAATTCTTTTTTTCTCGAGAGAAGACAGCCTGTAGGTTTTTTTGTTAAAGAGTGTCCAGCTGCAGCATGCAGATAATGTAATTTCAATTTACTCAATGGTGTTAAAAGGTACAAATGCTATCAATAATGAAAAGACACACTACCGACGGTGCCCCGTCGCGAGCGCTGACAATAAAGCATATCAGAGCTATGACACCTGATGCAGTGACGAGCAATGACTATTTCTTAACTAAAGACATGCAGTGTAACTATATATCGACTTCTGTAAAGAAACACTTAACAACCATGTCTTATATGTCAGAGCACAACACCTAAATAGTGCAGACAGGAAGTTCGTTCAAAATCTAAAAGGGCACTTTTTCCCCATCAAAAACAACCACAAACCGTCTCAAGTGGTTATTTAGATGGTTTTGCATAGCTCATAGCGCTATTTGGACAGTATTGCGGGTCTCACGTGGTTACGTAGACAAAATGCTACACTTGAAAGGGGAAACAGACCTTTCCCTCCTTTGTATAGAAGCAGTGATCGATCATCAGCATGTTGCCGTAAACATTGGCACACAAAGTACATATCTTGCACTCACAGACCAGTGAGCTATGTATTTGTACATGGTATGGTTGGAACCCTGCAATTAGAAATACAGCGTCGCAGTCTGTAAAAGAATTGGGTTACAACATCGTGTGGGCATGATGCATTTGCACGGCTATTCCGTCGCAGCCTCGCAGGTATGGCCCTAGTCACTTTACATCAAGATAGGACTCCATCAGGGTTCTACTATGGGCTCGGCAGGTTCGATGACCGGAGGCACCGCGTCTACCTTGTACCGGAGGCTCTGTGAAGAAGCAAATGAAATGAACAATCATCAGAGCAGAAATACTAACATCCCTCTCTGTGGTTGAAGGTATATTCTCATCTATCTTGATCGTGACGAGCGGCACAACTGTTCAGTTTCTGTTAACTCGATGTATCAATGGCAGACACATTGTAATGTGTCCCTACACTTTGTAATGGCATGTATATATTTTGGTAGTCCCAGGACGAACCAAAATGGGCAATAGAAGATGCTTCCTCGTCAGGTAAGGGTCTCGCAATTCCAAGGAAGTATACAAAATAGGAAATAATGCTTATACTCATAGCTCATATAGAGTAGGTAACACAGTAAATTTGGAGTATAATAATCTACAGCATCTCTCATCCGTACAACTGTATGGACTTGTAAGAATAAATGTAGGTTCATCAAAATACCTTCTTGAAGAAGGTTGAATATGAATTGTCCCATACAAGCTTGTATGATCCCGCAGAAACAGTGCAAAAGTTACCCTGAATAGGACAGACCAAATATGAATCATCGAAAGAATAGAGGGGCCTGCACTGTTATCGATACAATCTTTGATTAAAGGGGAAAAGGGAAGTAAAACCATGCAACATGTCAGAAATCACAAGTATGAACACCAGAATACAATAAACATCACCCTGGTAACCACATTGTTCCGTAGAAAACCACCATTTGGGATTGGACACGTAACAAAGTAATAAATGGAATCATATGTTTATAAAGTTTGAAGTATGGTATTCTTAGTAGGTAACAAAAAAATAGGCCATAGTCTCCCCATACACATGAATATGAATGATAACAGGTCAGGTATTGGCTCAGGCTCTGGAGTCTGGATAAAGGGACTCAGATTAGCTACATTGCTCAAGTAATTGAGCATGGACTGTACATTTTACCGATTGGCAAAGAAGGATGATCTTAAATCAAACAAGGTGGTCAATTTTTTTGGGAAGAATTACTTTTCAATGCATGATGCAACAGCCAAAAAGTCATGTTGTAACTGCAAGTCTGCACTGGATATCTCCTCAATGAAAGGGTCTCTAGCACAAGGTCAAACATGGAAATTGTGATACCAATTCTCCAGAAATCCTTACAAGTCAGACCAATATACACATTTTGAGCAATTTTTGTGTTGTGAGCATAAGTCAAGACAACAAACCTATTACTACCACACCTTATTTTCAATCTCTTATCTGAACCTGGCTCATTTTAAATCAAAACTATTAATTGGAAAAATAGGGTATTTAATTCAAACAGACTTAAGCATAAATGCAAACTCACCTGGTCAGCTTCATATCGTCGGTACGGAAGAATTAACTGCAATATATTCAGTTTATTAGAGAAGATGATTAACACAACTGCATATAAATGTTAAAATATTTTTAGGATCATATCATGGCATGAACAACAGATATATAATGAACACAAAAATGTTTTGCATAAAGAGGTGACAAGTTAGTTTAGTTACCAGACAAATAAAATTGTAAAGAAATAGTTCAACTGCACGTGCATTTCAATTCTTTTCGGTGAAATAACAAAGAGCAATCCTATGTTTGCACCAGATAGTGCATATATTTTGTTAATATTCAAAACAGTTCAGAAGTGAAATCCATCATAGGCAGCAGTTATAGGTTTATTACCAAAGGAAATCGTTGTCTTCACCAAAACACAAAGGTGACTACACTAAGGCTGTGTTTGGTTCAGGTTAAGATTAAGTGGGTTAACTAACCTTAACCTAGCAAAATAAGCTTAACCCAAGTTTCGTGTTGGCAACTAATCAAATTAATTTAGGCCTTGTTTGTTTCAGATTAAATTAAATTAAATGAAAATTTGTTATTTTTGTATAAGCCAAATGATGGCCTGTTCTTTTCGACTGATCTGAACAGCTGAACGTTTGAAATGATTGAATTTCAAGAGCTTCTCGATGTAGTCTCAAGATTCGGATCCATTTTGTTTGACTTGCAATTTAAGACGTTAGAACCCACCTTCCAAATAGCAAAAAACGGAATCAAAAAACACAAAGCATATGTCTTTTTAAAACATAGATAAGTCGTTAAGCTGTTAAGTCAATAAGCTGTTAAGCTGAAAAGAACATGGCCGTAATATTTTGTAGTCATTCTTCTGGGTTTTAAATAGTACTTCTTAAAGTTTGTAAAATATTTTTTTCATAATTTTTTGAACTCGTTAAAATGTATTTTGAGGGGGGGTCACAAATTTGCTACAGTAAAACGCAACTCTACATTAATCTGAAACAAACAAGGCCTTAATGCAATTGGCTGGGTTAGTAGCCTAAGTAGGGTTTGTACAGTGGGCTAACTTATCAGACCCTTTTGCTGGGTTAGCAAATCCTAGGTTAGCAGGGTAAAATAGTGTTGACCGGATTATTTTAATCCTACTTAACCTAGGGGTGTTTGGTGGAATAAACCCTTAATCCATTCCTTAACCCAGAACCAAACACATCCTAAGGAGGCCAACAATAGAGACACAATAGACATCAAACCCTCAAGAGAGGTTGTACATTTACAAGATAGGCAACAAAAGAAAAAGCGTCAACCCAAATGTGAGGTGGAATAGAAGAGGCCAGCATAGAGAATAGGAAGTCTCAAGAAGGTAGTGATGCTTGCACTCAACACCGTTCAAAGCGAGGAAGGTACCCGACAGAAAGAAACTAATGAAAGGAAGTGGGCAGGTAGGTACGCACTAGCAGAACTAGCATGGAAGACGCTAATGGCTAACCAATCTAAGATAATGGTAGCAAACGATTGAAATCATGTTGGGGATATGGTTTTGTTGGTAGGATTCTCGATTTTATTCCATGGTGAAATGACCAAGATGGGGTCATGTATAGACATGCAAATAGGCAGAAAATACTCCATACAACAAAATAATACAAGCATATATACTGGTTAGGCATAGTAGCGAAGCATGATAAACATGACCACTACTATAGTCCATGGCTCCATGCTACTGCAGATATCATCAGTATCTATGGAGGAAAACTTATAGCACACAAGATAGGAGACTTCAGCTCCTTTTATGAAGTATGTAAACAAAACCTAGCCATATTGTCAGAGAACAAAGGACTTACTGTTTTTCCCCCTGATGGGCTTATGTACTCTACATGAAAGCCAACATCCTGTCCACATTAAATCTGTTACTAAATTGTGAAACAATCCATGCACTACTGAATCATTTAAAGAGAAAAGTGTTAAACACCAGACTTCAAAATTTAGCAGTTTCTCTTAAGGTGAAAGTACAAGTATCTTATGCTCCCATTTTCATAATCCACATATGAATATTTGAAAGGAATAAGAACTACAAAATTATCTCGCATAACAAAAAATATTACTGGATTTAATAATTTTTTGCACATTCATGATAAAAAAAAGGGTTGTTCCTGTTAGGAGAGGAAATGAATTACTTGATCATTTATCAATTATCAACATAAGTTTCACGGTAAGGACAGTCATCACTAGAATGTCATTGACTCATTGCTCTTAAATATCAATCCTTTACGAGTAAATTATTCAGCTGTTCACAATACTAAAGTTTAGCACACCATATGTTTTCTTGCAACCCTTTTTCTTTCAAACAGTGAAGCTACTAAAAATAAACAGTAAGCAGAGCTCAATGATCATCACGGTAATTAAATTATATCCAACTAGCATGTAGCCATGTATCCTGGAATCAAAAAAGAAAAAATGCCCAATACACTGAAGTGAAAAATGGATGTACATAATAATCTTTGTAGGGAGTAGGAATTGTTTAGAGAATCATTGTAGGGAGTAGGGATTTGAAACAGACCAACACCATGGTGAGGGCCCCTTGTTGCAAAGAGAAGTCCCATGCAATATATGAATTCACAGTCTCAACGCTCAAAATAACCTGAAGAATATGAAAGACCAAAATTATACGAGACTACAATACAAAATAGATCATTTTACTTTTATACGATTTATCAATAAATACGGCAAACAACTATGTCTAACTAGATTGGTACCTCATGAGTTTTTCCTGCTGGAATAACAATTTCTCTGTATTCATCGCTTTTCCTACCAAAATAGTAAAAAGAAGATAATATTTCTGTTATGGAAACTTCAAAACTTTTCATAGTTTTGTAGTATGCTAAAATGCTAAATCAGTGACTCCAAATGCATCACATTTCTAAGGAGAAAGTACCTTGAATCAGCACCTGCATCCTCAGCAGATATGAAGAATGGGGCATTCACGAAAACCTCACTGCAGTGGTAGGCTCATCAGTTAACAATGTCATAAATACAAATAATAGCATCTAACAACCTATGTGAAAACTAGACTCTTGCATGTTATTTACAGGTTACATTTGGTTATCCTCAAGATAAAACCAGAATTTGTTGGATTCAGCAAACACCCAATACAGTCCAAAGAAAGAGCCAGAAGCCAAGATGTTTAAAGAGTAAATTGCACAACAAATACATGAAGTTGGCATGGGTTCTCGCTTAGGTCCAAAATCTGAAAATCATGTATTTCTATACATGAAGTTGTGTTTTGTTGTCATTTAGGTCCAAGGGGGTTTGTACATAGCGGTTTTGTGGTGTTGGGGGTTTTGTACATAGCGGTTTTGTGGTGTGGCAATCCTAATCAGCATTACACATGGCCAAAATTGTCCACGTCGCATCCTAGGTCATCCTTGCCTCCTTCCTCCCTTTCGTCATCTTCTCTCTTCTCCCTTGTGTTTACCACCGACATCTCAGCTTCGCCATCGTGGAGCTTGCTTGAGTTCTGGCCATCTGGCTCAGCTCCACTAACGAGCTCAGCCAACCCGGCTGACCGACGCCTCAACCTCCACTACCGGTGCTTCGACATCATTGTCATGGTTGTGAGCCAAGCTCAATGATAGCGTCGGACGCGACGTGGGTGCAACCGTGTGAGGTGCGCCGCAAGGACATGAAATCCAGGGGTTGAACACCTCGTCATTTGGATGCCAGTCGTTGAACGCTAGCTGCGCGGACCTCGTCTTGCCGAGGCCACTCTACACGGAGTTCCTGTCCTACCAGGCAATGCACAGGTTGGTGTGGCACATGTCAAGGAGAATGTCGATGTGTGGACTCTAGTGTGTGCGTGTTGAGCCGGTGTAGGCGCTATCGCCGCCCGAGCACGGCTCAGATGGTGGTGAACCCTTCCTCCATGGCCTTCAGGTCGGTCTTGAGGCTCCTTTGCAACACGAGCTCGCCCTAGTTCCGTGGAGTTTTGGCTTGTGTCAAGCTTGTGAGTTCAGTATTAATGCATGAGACTTTCAGCTCTTGCCGCCTCTCCAATCTTGATTCGATCGATTTTGCTATCTTTTGCTTGATTTCTAGTATAATTTCCATTGAATCCATGCAAGTGCAAAATCACAGCTGTTCTTCCATTATTGGGATGGCTAGGATTTCTTGGTTAACACTGCCCATGTTGTTAATTTGTTGCTGCTCTGGTGGCCACGTGCCTCGTACGGATGGTAGCGGCATCGACAGGGTTGGTTCCTGGCTAGTGTGTGTGAGAGGGGCATAAGGAGAGTCGGTTAGGTTGATTGCTAGCTGGGGAGGGAAGAGACAGAATGAGAGAGAACGAAGAGGATGAAGATGACATGTGGGCTCCATCTTAAAAAGAAATAAAGAATGCCATATAGACTATCTACTAGGAAAAATGAACATCTTTTGTGGCCATGTCTGTGGTGATGTGGTAGTCTAATCATTAAAACCGCGCTGTACACACCAAGGTTATCAGTACGTAATACGAGTACGATACGATGGGCCACCTTGTTACAGTATATACGATAATACGAGCAGTAATACGACATATTAAGCACATAATAATACGACTAGGTCCAGAAATATTAGGTAAATAACATATGTCCACCCGAGTGACAAGTCCACAAATAAGGAAATAACATAGGAAATAACTTCAGTCTGAGGAAGAATAGGTCCAATGCAGCCTAGTGCAGCCTGGACACTAGATTCGACCCATCTCAGCCCATCCCATGCCTCCACATCTCATGACCCTAGGGTTTACCCAGCTTGGCAGCCACACCCCTAGTGTCTTCAATCCCCACAGCCGCCGCTTCCGCCTCTCTCCTTCAGCGCCGTCTCCACCTTCTCCTCTTGCAGATCGCCGCCTCCCATCTCCCGGCAACCAGCGCCGCTTCCTCCCTTTCCTCTCCCAGCGCCGCTGCCTCCCTCTCCGGTCCCTCCCCACAATGCGGCAGCGACGGCGCTTCCCTCACTGTGGCGCAGCAGCGGCGACTCCCTCCACTGTGGCACGACGGCTCTTCCTCCCCCTCTGCAGCACGGCGGCGGTGCTTCCTCCTCCCCAATGTGCAGTCTCTCCTCCCCCGGCTCCTCCTCGCCTCCTTGTACAATACGAGTGGGACGTATTGGCTCCCAGCACCATATTGTCGTATATACGACGTATATACGTCGTATATACGATGTATTGATAACCATGGTACACACTACTTTGGACCTAAGCGAAACCAAAATGCAACTTCATGTATAGAAATACACGGTTTTCAGATTTTTGGACCTAAGCAAGATCCCGTGTCAACTTCATGTACCTGCCATGCAATTTACTCATATATTAAATATTACAATGATGGTTCAACAAAGGATTAATTGATGAATCTGCTCAGACATATATAGTTAATATGTTGAAGAATATCTAAAACTGAACTGGTTTAGGTAAAAAGACAAACAACTGAAAAAGTGGAATATTTGTCGAAACCATCAAAATAAACCATAATAGCAAACTAGTTATTATTGAGACCCAGAGGATAAAAATTGTAGTCCAAGACATTTGCTATTTGCATAGTATTGGTGGTTTGGCACTCCAGGAGAAGTGAACAGAGAATGATCATGAATGAACAGTTAGAATGAATAAATGTGAAGCACTAGCATTGATCATGGGTAACACTAGAGATCAGTATGCCATGGGGAAATAACAATTACTAAGGAGCTTGATGACAAAAATAGTGTTACCCTATGAATTTAGTGAACTTTTCAAGTTCCCCAGTGTAGATAACCACAGCCTCCTGCAACACGGCAATGTCATCCTTCTCTCTGTTCAATAAAATAAAATTGAAAAAATTCAGAATTTGAAGAGGGATGGTGCCTCTCTGAAAAGAAAAAAGGTAGTTCCTGTTAGAAAAATAGCCCAGGTTGAGAGCTGAACTCAATAGAGTTCAATAGAGTGGTGCTGAATTTGCTAGTGACAAGTGAAATCTGAAAGGAGTTCTCTTGCCCTTTTAGTACAAGTATACACACATATATAAAGGCTAGGATCTTCAGCCTAGCTAGTTCTAGAATATTCTTATAGTACCCTACTTCTCACTTTAGTGAGAAGTGACTCTAGAACACACTAGAGGTCAATTAATTCTAAAACACTTTGCTGTACACAATTCTGGACAGCAACTAGACTACTAGATTCTAGAACATTCTATTGCTATAACACAAGGATTATGCTGTCAGTTCCTGCAAGTTTTTCTGTGTAGTAAAAAGATCAGTATATTTTTGCAAATAAAAGCTTACTCACATTTTCCTCTGTCCGTATCGTGCAAAAGACAGATGCAGATGCAACTGGATTGCAAGCACTAGTTTTGTAAGGGTGTACAGTGCAGGTCCATATCGTTCTCTTTGCTCTTCCATAGGACTGGATTAATTTCACATTTCAAGAAAGGGAAATTGTATCATCACTCTATTCATTACTCCTTATACTGTAAATTCAATAAGCGGAGTGCTATTTGCTGATGCGGGTTTGATAAAAAAAAATATACATACCCATTATCATCATTTATCTGTCGGATAAAGTCTAATAAAACCTGCAGTATTTAGTTCAAGAACTTATTTGTCAAATTATGTGCAGTATTCATCATTTATCTGCAGTATTTAACATAGCATGAAATCTACATTTCCATAACAATATAAATATCAGCTGGGATCTTAAAGAAGTCTCAGTAATCCAATGTTATCACAGCATCAATTTCCATGATGAATTTGACTCCAACAATTAAACTAACCTGTGGAACACCAACCAAATATCTTACAAGTGTCTTATATACGCCTGTTGCAGAACCAAGCTGCGCTAATTGCACACGCCTGCATTATATTACTGAAAATATTATAATTTATTGATTTATTGATAAGAAGTTTGTCTAGACTGATAAGTGAAAGAACCTGTCCATTTGCTGCTTCCACAACAATGCATATCGATCACGAATGCTTCCACCAGAACTAACTAAATCATCGACTGCAGCTTGCTTATTTCTTTCTGAACGTTCTCGCTGCTGCCTGATTAGAGTACCACGGAAGTCTTGTGGCATGTATGTCATAACTGCAGATATTATAAATGAAGGTCAAATACTAAAAGGCAAATATGAAACTACAAGATGATATAATCAAAGTGAAGAAATTAATATTGTTATACACGACATTTCAGTTGTGGCAGCTCTGAAAAGATTAGAAAGTCATGGTGGGACTCATTTTAAAATTTCAACAAGAAATCACTAAACATTCTGTAGGACTACTAAGAAATTTTTAGAATACAGTAAAGTGCTGGAGTAAATCATCCAAGCAAATAATCAGGAAAGGACATTCAATCATCTACATATGGAACAATTTTAAAAAATGAAGTATAGAACCACCAGCTGTTCAGTATAGAAGACTCAATTGCTTAGTCATCACAAGATTCATAAATGGGTATTCGCATTTTGTTATTTATTTTATTGCACGAGTAAAAGAAAAATATAACATCAACCTGTATTGAAAACATTATCGGCATTTTTTATTTGAAACTCTTCTAACTTCTTCAACATGTCCTTCAATTTAATTTCCATATGATCAAGAATAGAAACTATCTCAGCATCCTCTGGCGTGGACTTCTGCTGAAGCTGGTTGCAAGAAAATGCCAAATGTTAACTCCAAATAAAATAATGGTAGAATCCTCCCTACGAAAGAGTTAAAAAGCCAAACTTACTAAAACAGGACGGCGGGAATTGTTAAGCAAAAACAAAATCTCTTCCATTTGTTCTCTGTTCTTCCACAAGTTCTCATCAATTTTATGGGCGGGCACGCCACCTGCTTCTTGTTCCAAGAGCTCCTCCTCTTACACATGAAAATGGATGGTCATGTCACCACAATGTTTGCTTCAAAAACATTGCCCAGTATTTAAATTTCAAAAACAACAAAGCCTTTAGGTCCCAAACAAGTTGGGCTAGGCTAGAAATGAAACCCAATAGAAGTCACCAACTTTTTTTATGTATATAAAAAGAGCCAAAGAGGGTGAAAAGTTAGGCCATAGTTCAGGCACACGGATTGCTAATTTCCATGTGCCACAATCTAAAGCTAAGTCTCTAGGTATCTTCCAATATGCCAAGTCTCTCCTTATTACCTCCTCCCACGTCACGTTAGGTCGGTTCCATTATGCGCCGGTGTTTCTGAACGCCTTCGTTAAATGTGTCCGAACCATCTCAACCGATGTTCGACAAGCATATTTTTAATCGGTGCCACCCCAACTCTATCAAATATAACTTCATTATGAACTCGGTAACATACGTATTTTTGCTACACTTAATTTTTGGATATGACGACTTTTAATAGGCCAACATTCTGCATCATACAGTATCACCAGCCTAACCACCACCCTATAGGACTTACCTTTTAGCTTTTGTGGTACTTTCTTATCGCAAAAGATGCCAGATGCCAATCGCCATTTCATCCACGCTTTGATCCTATAAATAACATCTTCATCAATATCACCATTTCTCTGTGGTATCGATCCTAGATAATGAAAGGTATCCTTATTAGGTATTACTTATCCTTCTAGGGTAACATCTCCCTCCTGCCTAGCAAAACCGAAGTAAGTCGCACCTCAATTTTTGTCCTACTAAGTCTAAAAGGCCCTTTGATTCTAGGGTTTGACTCCACAAGTCCAATTTCCCATTAACCCCACTCCTACTCTCATCAATTAGCATCACACCATCAACAAAGAGCATACACCAAGGGGTGTCTCCTTGTATGTCCCCGGTAACCTCATTCACCACCAAAGTAAATAAATACGGGCTCAGGGCCGACATTTATGTAGTCCTATATTGATAGGGAAGTCATCAATGTCACTCTCACTTGTCTGCACACTTAAATTTCAAAGCTATAGAAACTCCGCAAGCCAAAGCCTTAGCTGACATCTGGTGTCAACCGTTAAACCACCCCCATAGGCACCGATATAAATGACTGAAATCTAAAACACTAACCCTTATACGTTCGTCAACAATACCCTACATGGCAAACAAAAACAGAAACTAAAGCATGAAATATTCCATTGCTAGCTTATGATGGCATGCATCTGTCTTAAATAAAAACTACTAAGCTCATATTGGTTTTTCCATTGGCTGTCTCACTGACATGTTTGGTCTGTGCCAATATGTCAGCAAGAAATTAAGTGGAAAAATCTAAATTAACTCCAAATTAGAGGCAAAGAAAAATAAGTTAGTCGCTGCATAGTTCCCACATATATTTTAACTGAAATTTGCTAGACCCCCACTCACCACAGCCATCAAATATAATTCCACATATGCCACTATATAACTTATTGTGTTCCCCTCTGTCAGTCCTTCCTTTCTCCATTTTTCATGATAGTAAATATTATTAGTTAATCGACATAACTACAGTGGCTAGAGCAATGTACAATTATGTGATCTAGGCCAGCATTCTTTTAAGTATTGAGCATATTCTGCAAAGTAATATTTGCAACTTTTAGCAGTTTCAGCAGCTCTAAATCAGATCGGTTCTGTTGCATCCACAAGATAAGTGAGCAACAATAAGGGCACACCAAGGTCACTTTGGCACCATCAATGTGCTAGCAAACTCCACCGTAAGTCATGGGGTCAATTTGGGGGAGATATTATCAACCACCCAATCAAGGGAAGCTGGTAATAACTTTTTCCAATTTCCAAGCATTCAAATCAACAAACATGATTCGTTCTCATATTGATTGGACAGCTTGCAGTAAAATTTGTATATTCACACCAAGAATGGGATTTGCTCCAAATAGAATCCAACTATACAGTATAGAGAGGCAACTGATGCCCTAAGGATACCACAAGTTTGAACGCATTACTACCTCCAATCGATGGGACAAAGTACAGCATCCATGATTGACCATCCTACAACTGATGACAGCAAAGCTATGACAGCCTGTACATTTCCAGCAACAGGTCCATGGCATATATTGCAATATCAAGAAGATGAAACATAAGTTCTCAAAAAAAAAAAGATGATTAAACATAATAAGCTCGTCTGTGTTAGCACTAATCTTGACATGGTGTGTTTAACGGTGTGTTACTTGGGTCTTTAGCATGTATGGGCCGGAAACGAGCTACTTCTCGTTGAGGCCGTAGCTTTGCATTCATGAGTCGATTAGTTAATTAGCTAGTTAGTGTTAGCTAGTGGCCAGTTACATGCGTGTGTTGCATGTATTAGTTGGGAGCTTTGGCTGAGTCATGCGGACAAGACGGAGCTGATTCCTGCAAGTGGTTGAGTAGCCCGAGTCCTCAGGAGTGGAGGCGCGTGGTGGCCACAAGATATGTGCATGCCGGTGATCAGTTGAAATCTTGCAAAGCTGGGCCAAAGAGCGTGCGACGTGCAGGCTGCAAGTTGTGCGTGTGTTTGCATATTTAAAGGCCATGTATTCGGTCTATGTAAAGGGTGTTGAGTGAGTAATCAGAAGAGAAGAAAACGCACCACATGGGTTACCGGGCTGCACCAAATACCTAGTGTTTTTGTTCATCTTCTTGAGTGGTTGTGTTCCAAGGAAAGAGATGAGTGTATTCTCTCCGGTAGGGAGAACCTGGGCCAACATTTGGTATCAGAGCCTGCTGAAGGCAATGATGATGTGTTGCGGTGCTACGCCGAGGAGCGACGATGTCGTCGATGCAGTGTTATGGTGATGCGAATATGCCATTCGGTGTTGTGTCGAGGAGCAACAACACCGGGTCTGACATCAAGGAGACCATGTTCATGGAGATGGTGGTGCGTCCGCTATGAAGAAGAGGTTGCGTTACCGGCAACGACAACGGAGCTGTAGTGAATTCGTCATCAAGGAAAGAGGACTAGACTAGAAGAAAGACGTAGGCTCGAGTCCGTTATAATCTTGAGTAGTAGGCATCACTACGTGTTCTAGTATGTCACTTGAGGTGAAGGAAAGGGTGGAACAGAAGAATGATGCACAGCTCGAGTCGGTTGTAATCTCGAGTAGGTGTATAAAAGAATTGTTCCATGGATCCTTTAGGGGCGAGAGGATGCTGCAGTAAGAAGTTGTGAGTAATTCATTCGGTTGGTTAGGAGTCATGTCAAGATTGGGGGGAAATTGTTAGCATTATTCTTGACATGGTGTGTTTAACGGTGTGTTACTTGGGTCTTTAGCATATATTGGCCAGAAACGAGCTGGTTCTCATTGAGGCCGTAGATTTGCATTCATGAGTCGATTAGTTAATTAGCTAGTTAGTGTTAGCTAGTGGCCAGTTACATGCGTGTGTTGCATGTATTAGTTGGGAGCTTTGGCCGAGTCATGCGGATGAGATGGAGCTGATTCCTGCAAGTGGTTGAGCAGCCCGAGTCCTCAGGAGTGGAGATGCATGGTGGCCGCAAGATTTGTGCATGCCGGTGATCAGTTGAAATCGTGCAAATCTGGGTCAAAGAGCGTGCGACGTGCAGGCTGCAAGTTGTGTGTGTGTTTGCATATTTAAAGGCCATGTATTCGGTCTATGTAAAGGGTGTTTTGTGAGTAATCAGAAGAGAAGAAAACGCAGTGAACGGGTTACCGGACTACCTAGTGTTTTTGTTCATCTTCTTGAGTGATTGTGTTCCAAGGAAAGAGATGAGTGTATTCTCTCCGGGAGGGAGAACCTGGGCCAACAGTCTGGTTAATGAACAACACTGCAATACTCTCAAACGTTTCAAATCAGAGGGACAGACGTCCTCCTCAAAAAAGTGACGTCCACATGACCAGCAAACACATTAAAAGAAAGTAAATTATAAGCAGTACTTGAACAGGTTGAGATCTTGCCAGAGCTTCTAAGACTATATTTTGAAGCAATTCGGCAATTCATCCAAGCTAATAAGTCACATTAGTATTGAGAGACAATTGACAAACATTCACTTAACCACAAGGGGGGAATCTAACTTTAAGTAGCTTCGAGCACGGCGCCCACATCCTTACGCTTGTCAAGATCCAAGAAGCGATGCTAAGACTGTAAGCAACCTCAGCAAGCCACCCGCTAATCAGGGCCGGATTGCAGAGAGCTACACGCCCCTAGATGCCGACACCGAATCCCTACGGTAACACCCATCACCCCGTGGAATCACGGGGAGACGAAGGGCGCTAGCGCCGGGCGGGGCCGAGAAGCGGGCGGATCGCGGCGAGATCCGAGGGAGGGCGCTCACCAGGGGAGAGGGAGCCGACGGCGGCGAGGTCGGCGGAGAGGGCGCGGAGCCGGGCGGCGAGGTCGGCGACTGCGTCGGGGAACGGGGGCAGGGGGTACTTGTCGTAGTAGCGCGCGAGGTAGGCCCGCGTGATCGGCACGAGCCCCTCCGTTGCCATCTCCGGCGTGCCGCGGCGGCCGGACGGTGACGTGGGGCTGAATGGGAAGGGGGAGGGGAGGGCGCCGGGGCACGTGAAATAGACGTGCAGTTGGAGTTGGAGAGGACGGGAGGGTGCAGTCACCGCTCACCGGGGAGGTGGGGTTTAACAGTGGAGAGAGGCTGGCGGTGCTGTTGCCGTGTCTGCACCGGCCGTTGGTTGCTCGGTCCTATTAGAACTTCATTACTCCTGTTTAAAGATCTTGGAATTTTCAAGATGTACCTAAGACTAAGAGGCTTTTAATATGCCGATGTATTTCGTTTATATCTATCTTTTTAAAAGCTTTCAAAGGTGGCTACGTAACACAGAGGCCTTGTTTGTTTCAGTTTAAATTAAATTAAGGGTCGGTTTTTCAGGGTTTAACAGCTTAACGTCTTGTATTTATGCAAAAAGAGCATGCATTTTAGTTTTTTGTCTCTTTTTTATCTCGAAGGTATGTCCTAACATTTTAAAAGGCAACTCAAACGAGATGAATCTGGATATCGAGTCTATCTCGAGAAGCTCTCAAATTCAATCATTTCTGTCGTTCAGCTGTTCAGTCGTTCAGATCAACCCAAAAGAATAGGCCCTAAATTAAACTAAACTAAATGAAAATTTGTTAATTTTGTATAACCAAATAATGTAATACTTTGTAGTCATTTTTTGGCTTTAAATAGTTTTTCTTAGCATTCGTAAAACAATTTTTCATAATTTTTTGAACCTTTTAAGACGTCTTTCAAGGGGACAACTTTTTCAGATTATAGTTTTGAGCAACTTTCAGCTCAGACAAACATGCTAAAAAGTTAGACCTAAAAAGGCCAATTATTTATATTTGCAATTTAACTTAGATCTAATGATTAAGCCCAAGCTTAAACCGGAAACATGTTGAAAATCCACCGCTCTTTAAATAGCTAGGGTGAAAACGGGTAACATGTATGCATAGTGTTTTATGCACCCCTAGCTTTTCATTTTTTTTTTTTGTTTAATATGTATATTGTGTCCATGTGGTAATCTATGTCATTAAATATCCTCTTAGCCTAAAAAAATAGTATGATGAGGTCATCCAAGCACGTCTTGCCCCTTTACATGAAGACTAAAGATCTGATCAAGAATACAATAGACCAATCATTCGATGACCTGCAAAAAAATACAACAAGATGTGACTTCACTCCTTGATGAAATTAATATTACAAATGAGGAGAGCTTTATACTACCTAAAATTTCTACACTTATGCTATTTAGGTTTACATATGAAGAGTTGCAAGATGCTCAAGCAAGAAGGATGTACGCAGATATGGAGGACGAGGACCACGAGGAAACAAACATGGGTGATACTCAAAGCTAAGGCGTGTTGCGTGAGATGAACTACCACTTCCAAGGGTTGGGCACACCAACCTATCATGTTTCAGTGGGCATAATGTATATGGTTGGAAAGATTATCAAGTCTACTTTCAAACGCAACAAACGGCGGGTCATTTGGACTTCCCAATAAGGAGTAATGACTCGTGACTAAAAACCCAGCTTTGCTGAAGAACATGACTTACTGAAGACTATGCAGGTTGTCAAATGTTGCACAAGAACCCAACATGACTTCTCATTACGCAAGATAACATCATTAGTTTCTATTTGATTTCACACCTAAACTAGGAGGGATGTTGAAAATCCGCTACAGCGACCAGAGGGCGTAAATGGGAGCCTTGAAGATTTTTTCTTCGGACCGGTGCTCCTCGAACTCCCATCTCCAAAATTCAAATATTGTGACAACTATGTGTACACCAAGTTTGTATGGTTGAGACCCATTAAAATATGATGGTTTTTCTTGTCACAATCTTGGTTGTCAAGTGTCCAAACAAAAGGGAATCAATTCACTAAAGCCACTTTTTGAAAAGCAAAAGCAGCCTCTTAAGAATTTTGTTCTCACTTATAACAGAGAGATGATAGGTTCCTTGGAGCAGATATTTGGTGAAGCACTCCATCCAATATCTCCTCAAAACTCCTTACACACAAATAAGGAAAATTCAATCACTATAGCCTGCCATAGATCTTGTCTAGAAAATTTAGGGCTCGGTTTTCACCTCAATGCACCGATAATCTTCGTGACTTCAAAATTTTTTGTGTTGATAGATATGAAAGTAATGAAACATTTCAAAGTGGAAGTAACGGAACATCTCAAAGTGGAAGTAACGGAATAGCAAGATTTTTGTAGATTTTTCTAAAAATCAAATATTGACTGTTGCGCGAAGAACAATTTCTGGATAGATTTGCAACTAGTGGGAAAACTTGATCTCTAACATATCCTAGGTTGCATAGAATGTGTCAAATCATGGATCAGAAGCATGGAGAAGGAGAGGAGGCAAATAAACTAGTTGCAACAAAAACCAACAAGCAACAAGATCAAAACCTAAGAACTAGCATGAACAAGTCATGAAGTTCAAGAAAATCGGTTGATTTCATTAGATAGATAGCTGGGATATTACAATGCGGTCTCGCGACCACAAGCACTCACAGGTGCCACCCCCTCTTTCTCTCCCACACACCCTTCGCACAAATCTGAAATTTCTAGCTCAAGGTATGAGGAGGAGGTCCTCCTCTGCCCCTCTATTTGTAGCCTTAGGGATGAGACCCCCAAACCTTAGGGGTTGCCTCCACCCATGATATGAGAAACAACAGTGTACATGCACACGCCACCTAACTCACTCCCCACAAGAAATATCCACACCATATTCCTCTAGAAGCATCCTCGTAGCATCCTGGTCGCCCGCCCACACCTGGGCCCACCACTCAGTCCCGCTTCACCGCCAAGTGACTGACGTCCAGCCTCCAGCTGTCTCAGATTTAGGGCCTATTCACCACCCTTATATAGTTTGTCCAAACACCCTGAGCCTTCAGAACTAATGGATTCAGGTTACTGCAGGTTTTCCGAAACACACTAAAAGGGTCATCAATGGCCGCATAATCTATATGACCGGAATATTTAGAAAGAATGGTACCATCGTCTCTTCCAGCAGCAGAACCTTTCAGTTTCGTAGGTGGTGGAGAGTATTTCTTCTGACATCACCCTTTGGGGGGGCGCTGCTTCCGTAACCTCTAACGAGTAGTCTCTCTTTGTAGATCTCACCCCTCCTCTTTTTCGTTCTCCTTTGTAAAGTGTACATCCCTCTTTTTAATAAAATGACAGTGTTCCTGGCCGTCCATTAAAAAAATCTCCTCTTGGCGTGTTTGACAAAGATAAGGTTGGCGCAGGGATGCAAGGTCATTAACGTATGTACAATTGAATTATAAATGAACTATCGCTACTATATATCACTCCAAACAAACAAGGGGCATTTCTCTTGCTTCTCAATTTTCTTTATGTCCTTCCAGTTCCCTCTAATCAAACACACCCCTCTTGCATACTACTTTTGAACCTAATTAAAATTGTTATACCATTCCGTGCACCAAAATATTACATGTGGCAGACTATAATATACTATAATGGCACTAATATTGAGGAACAGCAAAATGGAAAGTTTGCCTTTGGATTAGTAAAGTGCCAAGTATTTGTGGAAGAATTGTTTAATCAGAATTGGCAAGTAAACAAAAAAGGAGGAAGCAATATTTTTGAAGTACTATCCACTAAAATCTATACCCAATCTAAATATTTTAAAACATATGGTATCAAAAATTTCAAAAGTTCGATTGCACCACTCAAAGCAACAAGATTTTATTGATCGAAAGGAGTGGACGTTGTTGGTGAAAGTCAGACAACCCATGTGCCACGTGCCCCATTCAGTCAGTTGGCCCAAGAAGGGGCCCCCACGGGCTTCCTAAGCGAGAGGTCGAGTTCCCTTGGCTCGAGCTCAGGCTTCCTAAGCCCGCACCCAAGCTTCCAAGCTCAAGGCACGAGACCTAGGGCGCACTATGCCTCATCGCCCACAACAGGCACCGCACGGCTGAGGCCTCGAGTCAACTCAACACTGGTACCAAGCCGAGCCTGCTATAGCCACCGGCAGCAGATGCCCTTCCTATCAAGGGTCAACCGTCCACGCCACCTGTGTTTAGATCCATGTGGAGGATACCCCGGTGTTTGTGATGAATATATGTGATAGTATATTACTTTGTTGAGATTTTGAAGTACTTTGGTAGAGCATTTGTCGAAACAGGCGAGAAATTTGAAACAGTGTCCGGTAGTTACCGGACTGTGTCTGATGGACTCATGTCAGGGCAGTTCTTGTGATTGATTGTTTTCCGGTGATCTTCATAAACTTGATTCTCGATGATGATGATGTTTTGTGAAGCTAACCTTGCAGGAGAAGGTAAGTGCTGTGATGCAGGTGCTGGTGGGTACGTGGTTGACGACGTTCCGTGGAGGTGAACTGGAGGTTCAGGTGTCCGGGGGCGTGCAGGCGACCGGATTTAGTACCTGCCGGTCACAAGTGATGGTGTGGATGAGAAGCTTCGTTGCGACAAGGATCCAAGACAACTGGAGGTTGGGCGTCGGTCACTTGGCAGCGAAGTGGGACTGACTGGTGGGCTCAGGCGTGGGCTGGAAACCAGGATGCTGCGAGGAAGGTGCGAGGATGCTTCCGGAGGAATATGATGTGAATATTCCTTCTCCGTGGTGAGTTAGAAGGTGTGTGTGTTGTATACCGTTGATCCTCGTATCTAGGATGGAGGCAACCCGAAGGGTTTAAGGGGTCTCACCCCTGAGGCTATAATTAGAGGGTGAGGAGAGCACCTCCTCCTCACCCGTTGAGCTAGAAATTTTTTTTTTGTGAGAAGGGTGTGTGGGAGATAGGAGGTGGCACCTGCGAGTGATTGTGGTCGTGAGAGCGGCTTGTAATCTTGCAACTATATATGCAATGAAACCTATGTTGTTCAAGTTCATAGCTTGTTCTTGCTAGTTCTTACTTTTTGATCTTGTTGATTTGTTGGTTTTTGTTGCAACTAGTTTATTTACTTTCCCTCCTCCATTCTTCTGATCCATGATGCCTTGAGGTTGCTTATGTGTTTTGTCACCTTCTTTGCAACCTAGGATAGGCGAGAGGTTAAGTTTAACCACTAGTTGCAAATCTGTCCAGAACTTGTTCTTCGCACAATTGTCAGTGTTTGTTTTTTAGAAAAATCATTTTTGAGTGCTTCCACTTGGAAAAGTTCCGTGACTTCCATATGTATCAACACAAAAAATTTGAAGTAATGAAGATTCTCTGTTTGGTGCAGTGAGGTGAAAACCAAGGCCTAAACTTTCTGCACGAGATCTATGACAGGTTGTAGTGTTTGATTTTTCCTATTTTTGTGCACGGAGTTTTGAGAAGATTTTTGGTAGAGTGCCTCACGACTCATTTGTGCATAGGGAGAAACATTCTTAAAAATTTTGAAACAACAGAAACCCAATTTCTCTCTGCTCCAAGTGAGAACAAATTCTGGAGAATCTGCTTTTGTTTTTCTAAAAGTGGCTTTAGTGATTTGTTTTTCTAAACATGCAATGCGGGCGATGTAAATGGCCAAACGGGCTGGGCCAAATGGGCCGGCATGAGGTACGACATTTTGTCCCAGACCGAAGCATGACATGGCACGACACGCGGCGGGCTCGGGCCGGCACAGCCCGATCAGGCATGCCGTGCCTGGGCCGAAGGCCAGGCACGCCGGCCCGGCCCGGCCCGGCCCAGCACGATTAATTTTTCTTCATTTTTTATTTAGCAACATGTATATTATAATATAACATGACACAACCATCACAAGATAAACCAAGTTCTAGTGGCTAGTAGGTGTGGCAATAGAGCTTTGGATGTTAAGAGGTCGCAGGTTCAAAGCCTACTGTCACCATTTTTACCTCCTATTTTCTCTATTTAGTACAAGGCCCGACGGGCCCGTTGGTGCCTTGGACGGGCCCGGCATGGCACGGCCTCCCTTTGGGCCGGGTCGGGCGGGGCCGCCCGTTTGGCCATCTATAGCGGGCGATAGCGATGGCGATGCTGTGAGGTGGGCCGGTGCTGGTCGGGCAAAACGATATTTTAAAATTTTAAAAACAAATTATTTAAAAAAATTATTATTTAAAAAAAATTACTTTGACATTTACAATAATTAATTCAAAATATTGACTTTAGGCTTTAGAAGGTAGCATTCACATTTTCAAATTAATCAATTTTTGAAAATTCATTCACATAAAATAATGATGCCATGCCCTTTTAGGTTTTTGAAAATGGGGATGTTACACTTCCGGAGGAATATGATGTGAATATTCCTTCTCGGTGGTGAGTTAGAAGGTGTGTGTTGTATACCGTTGATCCTCATATCAAGGATGGAGGCAACTCGAAGGGTTTAAGGGGTCTCACCCCTGAGGCTATAATTAGAGGGTGAGGAGAGCACCTCCTCCTCACCCGTTGAGCTAGAAATTTTTTTTTTGTGAGAAGGGTGTGTGGGAGATAGGAGGTGGCACCTGAGAGTTATTCTGGTCGTGAGAGCGGCTTGTAATATTGCAGCTATCTTTGCAATGAAACCTCTGTTGTTCAAGTTCATAGCTTGTTCTTGCCAGTACTTACCTTTTGATCTTGTTGATTTGTTGGTTTTTGTTGCAACTCTAGTTTATTTACATTCTCTCCTTCTCCATGCTTCTGATCCATGATGCCTTGAGGTTGCTTATGTATTTTGTCACCTTCTTTGCAACCTAGGATAGGCAAAAGATCAAGTCTAACCACTACTTGCAAATCTGTCCAGAACTTGTTGTTCGCACAATTGTCTTTAGTGCTTCCACTTGGAAAAGTTCCGTGACTTCCATATGTATCAACACAAAAAATTTGAAGTCATGAAGATTATCTGTTTGGGTGCAGTGAGGTGAAAACGAGGCCTAAACTTTCTGCACGAGATCTGTGCTAGGTTGTAGTGTTTGATTTTTCCTGATTTTTGTGCATGGTGTTTTGAGAAGATTTTTGGTGGAGTGTTTCACGACTCATTTGTGCATAGGGATAAACATTCCTAAAAATTTTGAAAGAACAGAAACCTAATTTCTCTCTGCTCCAAGTGAGAACAAATTCAAGAGAATCTGCTTTTTGTTTTTTCTGAAAGTGGCTTTAGTGATTTGGCTTGACTTGCTTTATTAATGCAAGGTTTGAATTGATTCTCCTTTGTTTGGACACATGAAAACCAAAATTTTGATTAAAATCCCCTCATAATTATCATGGGTCTCATTCATACAACTTTGGGGTACACATAGTTGTCACTTGTTCGTGTTTTAAACGGATGGTGAGTTCGAGGAGCACCTATCCGAAGAAAAATCTTCAAGGGTGTCATTCACCCCCCTCTGGTCATCGTAACGGGTTTTCATCCTGATAGGGAAAATATGTGGGCCCCTCATTATGGACTGACCGGTGTGCGCTATTGTCTAGTGGACGAGGCCACAAATCCAGTAGGCCAGAAGGAGATAAGACATACCCCATGGTTCAATGGTGGTCTACAATGCATGAGCGGACTGCGTATAAAAGGAACTGAACGCGAAGAAGACGAGGAGGCGAATCTCACAATCTGAAAGCCAACTAGCGACAAGATTCATAGTGAGAGAGCTCCAGTGTAGTAGGACTAGCACATGAGCACTAGTGTAGTACTTGATAGTTTTAGGAGGGAGTTCTTCCCCTCACCTAGCCACTTCAGGAACACACAGACAGTGCCAAGAGAACTTAATGTACTAGAGTCCAGGCTTAGGGAAACCCGAACACCTCCCTTGTACTTGTTTCAAGCTCATTAAGGAACAAAGATTGGACATAGGGTTGTTATCCTGTAGTGGAGGCCCAAATTTGGATAAAACCACCGTGTCATTGCCTTCTAAATTTGACAACCTCATACCAACCTTATAAGCTCGGCTTGTAGAGCCAATCTCCCAGTTGCCGACAGCTGGCGCCCATCGTGGGGGCCGATTACAGCCCTTCTTACGCAACTACCTTAGGATGGCTGACATACCGAAGGACAAGAAGGGTATGTGCCTCGACTTCAATGGCAACGATGACCTCGACTAGTCGTATAAGAAGTGGCAAAGCAAACCTTCATCGAATCCCAAGCGAATGAAATGGAGGTTGTGACTTCGCTTACCTCTAGAGTAGTTGTTCGCTACAATGCGCCACTCAGCGAGGGGGGGTGTCATGCCGACCCATGTTAGGAAGACCCTGGGTGCTGACGACACTGCCTCTATGGGTGACAGCGACATGTTTCCTTTGCGCGAGGCTGCCTCATGTCACATCTTCGCGACCGCAGGCAGAAGGACTCCCAAGCCGTAGGATAATGGCTTAGGGGAGCAACAATGACAGTGCGAGGTTGCCTGTGCCCTTTAGTTTATTAAAGCCAATGGCAGATTATGGACCAATGCCCTTAAATGCACACAATTTTCCAACATCATGCAAAGAGGGTTTATGCTCCCCCTAATGAATGAGAATTTTGTTGTGGCTTCTCCTTGTTCATTTACTTTACTTCTAGTGAGCAGTGGACAATATTATTGTAGGCCAATTATTCTCCCATCCACGTCCTTCCTTCAATATTTGAGACTTTTCTCCGCAAATAGCTTCATTAATTGTGACCAAACAACAATAGTTGTAAGTACTTTGAGTTGCACGGGGGTAAAAAGTGGATATTATATGTGCAAGTAACTCCTCCTTTGTGATCTCCATTGTCACAAAAATGGATAGTTACAAGTCTTATGCAGAGTAGAATTGTATTTGGCCATACTTCTATTGTCCACACTATCTCAGGCATGCCCAATTTTGATACTAAAGATAGGATAGTGTACTAAAGCTTGAGCCACTTCGAAAGTGCAGTATGTTGCTAATATATACCTTCTTGCTAAATTTTCATGAGGGGTGATGCCAGAGAAAGTGTATGCTTAATTGTCTCGCACATAGATAAATTTCTCATCCATTTAGGGTTCGAAACTAATGGTGGCCCGGAGCTTCATGCTATTGGGCAAAATTTTATTGTCCAATGCCCAAGTGAGGTTGCTCTAGCAATTCAATGCTAGTCCCTCAAATTCATTGTTCATGGTACCCGGCATATATATTTCAAAATTATTGCATAAGATTACTGCTTGTAATTCAATAGAACGTGGTGCATGAAAATTCATAAATGGATTAAATTTCATATATTCTAGTATGTCATATTCTAACATGCCAATTACAATTCAAAATGCATCATCATTATATTATAATAGCAAATTCAAAGAATAATAGCCAAGATATAATGGATAGCGAAGAAACAACGCAATTAAAGCAATAACAGGAGCCAAAAAAAATTTTCGAGATGCTAAATGGCAAAAATCCATTTTTTTGTGCATTATAAAAATTCCAAGGATTTTTCTGCCAAATTTCATGCAGAAGAAAAACTTCATGTTATTCCCAAGCTTCTCAGGAGTTTCAATGAAAATTTCTTAGGTCAGAAAATACTTTGTGCAATTTCCAGGAAATCTAGGGGATTTTCTGCCATTTTTAGATTTTTCAGAATTTTTTGTGAAATTATCCTAAATTTTCAGAGCTTTTCTGCAATTTTTAGATTTTTTTCCAAAACCTTTTAGGATTTTCCTCTTTGTTTTTATTTGCTCCTCTTTTTTCTCTTTCTCTACTTTATTTGTCGGGCCAGCCTGCAGCCACCCCTTCCAACACACAATAATCGATGTGGGAGGGTTAGGGTTTCCCTTCCCCACTGAGGAGGATGACAACAGCAACAACTACAGGTGGCGGGCATGACGGCGCGTCGGCAACGGACGTGGCCGAGGAGGGGGCGATGACATGAAGCACGTCGCGGGGGCCGACAGGGCCGACATGCAGCGGCAGTGTGCGGGAAGGGCGACGGAGCCAGCGGCATGCTGGCACTACAGGTGTGGGCCGATTAGCGAGGTTGCAGCGGCGCTGCAGGACAAGGTGATGTCGTGGCACGGCCGGAGGCCAGCACAGCGGGCGTAGCCACATGCATGGTCATAACGGCTTATGCCAGCGATGCCGGAGGCCAGTGGCGGTGCCAAGAGGACGGTGTGTTGTGCGGCGGTAGTTGCAGGTGATAGGCCCAGGTGCAGTCTGTGCAGACGGGATCGCGGCTGTTGACATGAAAATTAATACTTGGCAAACACACCATGGAAACGTCAAATCTGTGTTTGTGTCGCAACCACGATTACCAAACGTGCCAGTCAATTTGACCTATGAATTGATAAGGAATAAACTATTAGTGATATAGACCTAATAGGCTTTAGGACAGCCAGATCAGGTTTATAATAATCGGCTTTAATATTCCCGATTATAATTCTATCGGCTTAATATCCGATAGAGCAATAAACATGAATGAACATCTAAATATGAATTTCTTTCATCTCTTTTGTTTATTTTATAGATAAAATTAGATGTAAATCTTCAAATCAATTCATTAGATTAAACCAGGGAACAGATTAAATAGATTGGTCAAGCCAAGACAGTATTCAGATCTAAATCCAGGTACAAACCTATAAATCGATTAAAGGTTAACACAGCTGATACAGGTAAATACAATGCTAATCGACAAATAATCTAAACATGCGAAACCCTTAAACAAATATACACAAGATCGATCAAACGAGACAGTTGCATATATCGGATTCAGGAAAAGCATATAAGATACTTGATAATCGGTATTGCAGGATAAATACATATTACAGATCGATTGAACGAGACAGTGTAACATGCGAGGACATGTTAGAGATCGGTAAAACCGAGACAGTCTAACATGCTTTGTATACATTAGATCAGAACGATGCAGCCATGCATACGGATTACAAGAAGAGAATTGATTATTTCATCGAGGTAGCTCTACCTGCAAGTTGAAGCGTTTCGACGAAGTCGATCGGATTCGAAAAGAGTAGTTGTGTTTTGTGTATGTCGTATATCGTTTACACGAGACTTGGGACCCTATTTATACTAAAGTTACAAAACCGATACCGACACGACCTGATTTATCGCAACTAAACCGTCGAAGACGCCTTCCGATTGAATCTTCGTAATTCTTCCAGAGTCATGATATTATCGGAATTATTTCTTATACACTTCTTTCTTTTGATAATGAAGCCCATGTTCTGATACGGCCCAATAATTCCGATGACATTAGCATGTTCACGATATCCTATTTTTCTGCAAAATTTGGGTGTCAATAGCGGCGCTGTTGCGCGGGCAAGCCGAGCGGTGGTGGCCGGTAGGGTCGCGGAGGCAGCGATGCGGGCGCACAACATGCAATGCAGGCGATATAGATGACCAAACGGGCTAGGCCAAATGGGTCGGCACGAGGTATGGCATTTTGGCCCAGCCCGAAGCATGACACGACACGACACGCAACCAAGTTCTAGTGGCTAGTAGGTGTGGCAATAGAGCCTTGGATGTTAAGAGGTCCTAGGTTCAAAGCCTATTGTCACCATTTTTACCTCCTATTTTCTTTTATTTAGTATGAGGCCCGATGGGCCCGTTGGTGCCTTGGGCGGGCCCGGCCCAGCTCGGCCTCCCTTTGGGCCGTGCCCGGGCCGGGCCGCCCATTTGGCCATCTATAGCGGGTGATGGCGATGGCAATGCTGTGAGGTGGGCCGACGCCGGTCGGGCAAAACGATATACTAATTCGGCTCACAATAATTTCTCAAAAATTTCCCATCTACTAAAATCCACAGAATGTCTAATATGCTAATTCAACAGCATGCAATACAACCATAAGTTTAGCTGATTATCGTGCAATTCATGTTTTTGCTGCTGTGATGGTAAATTGTCGACCGAACGGATCGGGCGATCGATCACTGGTAGTAGATGTACAACATCTCCTCCTTACAGATCGTCCTTCGGGAGCGATGTGCTAATAATTTGTTGTGAAATCTTGCTACCAAGTGTAGTCCAAGGTATAGATGAACAATCACTCATACAAAGAAGAGATAAGGACACAAGATGCAGGGGTGGAGCTTTGCTTTATTAATTCTCGAATTAATACATCGTCAAGTCTCCACATCTATTTATGCTAGTAGATTGCTTGTAGGCCGACTAGGATGCGAACTCTAAGCCCACCTAAAGATTCCGCAACAAAATAAACCATGGAAAAAGTCTACCTCACCCCCTAAACTATGAGGTCTGGTGCACATGACCCCCTGACCTGGGAAATCAGATATCCAGCCCCCCAAGTATTCAAGCGATGCAAAGAACCCCCTGTAGGCTGTTTTTAGGGTGGTTTTGCATATGTGGCTGCTTGTGTGGAGCGTAGATGCACATGTTTTGTACACATGGCATTTGCGTAGATGCACATCCTTCTTCTTCCTATATTTTCTCCTTTCCCTCATCCCCTCTCTCCTTTCTCTACCCCTCCTGTTCTATCCCTAACTAATCCAAGAAGCGGCATGGGTGCCGATGGCTAGTTGGATTGACGCCAGCGGCGAGGTCAAGCAGAGGCAGTGGCGAGGTCAGGCGACAGCGCCGTCGATGTGGATGGAGGCGAAGACGACATCAAATTTGACGAAGTGCTCGATGATGAGGGATGCATCGGCCGATGGCAGGAGGAGGGCACGTGGCAGCGAGGTCAGGCAGGGACACATGGCGCCGCTGCCCCTCCAGATGCAAACGTCTTCGCCGCTGCGCCGCCACCCTCTTGATGCAACCCACCACTGCTGCTTCGAGTTCAGGCGACGGAGTATCATCCTCAGCAGCAGCTGCGAGCACAAGCAGGGGAGTAGCGTCGGTGGTTCCAGGCTCAGGACGGTTGCGGCGGCTGCGAGATGGAGATGGCGGCGACGGCAATGGGTAGGGCGATGGCGCGGTGGGTAGCGCAGTGGCGGTGGGTTTCCATGGAGGGAGGTGGCCAGGGGAGGAGAGAAGGGTCAGGGGGAGAAGGGGCAGGGAAGAGAGAGAGAGGAAGGAAGAGGAAGAAGACGGGTGAGAAGATGACATGTGGGTCTCCCATGTTTTTGAATCAATTATGCCACATGTATATTACTAGCAATGGTGGCATGTCTGTGGCGCGTGGCGTAAGGCACCGTTCTATTCTGCTATTTTTTCTTTTCCTTTTTTGGATTTCTTATTGTTTTTAAAATTTTCTATTATTTCGTAATTTATTTTACATAGAAGTCAACATTTGCAAAGTTGAAATATATTTATGGACCCTCACCATGTTTCTTCGCTGCATTAACTGACCGTTACCATATTTATTTTTTGAGAAATTCCAATTTACGTGATTTTTGTGTCACGTACCATAAATAAACTGCAAAAATGGAAAATCAATATAAAAATATACCTTTCATTAAAAAGAGCAAACTATCTGTAAACTTGAAATTCAAAAAAGATTGAACAATATCAAATTTTTTTATTGATATTCTTTGTGCAGCCAATTCGAAAACTCTAATTTTTAACTTTTTTCGACGTACCATAAATAAAACTAAAAAGCGAAAAATCGAGAACAAAAAATGCTCTTCATAAAAAAGAGCAAAAATATTTTTAAACTTGGTGTTTAATTTTTTTTGAATAACATCAAATTTTTTATGTATGTTCTTTTTGCTGCGACAGTTTAATTTTTAGGAACTTTCAATTTTTATGAGTGTTTTTTGCGCCCTACCAAAAACCAAATTCTTAGTTTAAAGTCTGCATTATGAAAACCTCCAATTTATGAAAAATGTTAATTCTGGATGTTCTTTCCAGACATGGTTAGGGATGTTTCAATTTACATGTTTTTTATCTACCATAAATAAAATTGAAAAGTGAGAAATCGAGAAGAAATATGACCTTAATAAAAAAACACAAACTGTTTGTAAATATGGAAATTTTTTTTGAATAACATCAATTTTCTTATTGATTTTTTTTTGTGCATTGATGGTTTAATTTTTTGCAAACTTCCAATTTTTTGCGTTCTTTTTTCGGCCCACCAAAGATAAAATCCTTAGCTTGAATCTTAGATTATAAAAATGTTTAATTTTTGGAATATTTAATTTTGGGTATTGTTTTGAAGGCATGTTTCTAAAATTTTCAAATTTATAATTCTTTGCGACCAACCATAAGTAAAATTGAAAAGCGAAAAATCGCGAATAAATATGCTCTTAATAAGAAAGAGTAAATTATTTGTAAATTTGTACTTTGAAGAGTGTTGAATAAAATCAAACTCTTTATGGATGTTCTTTGTGTATGCATGGTTTAATTTTTGAAAACCTTCAATTTTTATGTTTTTTTTTCCGATCTAGGGAAAACAAAATCCTTAGCTAGAATCTTATATTGTGAAAGCTTTTAATTCTTTAAAATTTTTAATTTTGGATATTCTTTTGCAGACATATGATTGTGCAAATTTCAAAATTATGTTCTTTGTGACCTAGTATAAGTAAAATTTAAAAGTGTAAGATCTAGAAGAAATATGTGCTTAATAAGAAAGAGCAAACCATTTGTAAATTTGGACATGAAAAAATTTGAATAACATCAAATTTTTTATGGATGCTCTTGACTTAGTCATGGTTTGATATGGAAACTTTCAAATTTTTTGAATTTTTTGACCCATAAAAAAAATGAAATTGGAGAGGGCTTGCCTGGCAGCACTTCGCTGTTCGTTGAACTCTGGAGAAATTCACTTCGCTCGTTCGTTGAACTCTGGAGAAAATAAGCAAGCATTCGTAGCTTTGTGGGACTCTTGACCGAGCGCCTGCGTCTCTCCCCCAACCCGAGCGCCGCCGCCGCCGTTCGCTGGCTATTGGTATTGGTTTGTTCTGAGTATTCTTGAATAGATCTAACCTTGGTTTTGCGAGAAATCAGTTTTTCTACAGGTTTTCGATCAATTCCAGAACACCCCGGATCGGAACATCCGAAGGCCGTCGGAACATCCGACCCAGATCAGAACATCCGACGGGGGGCTCTCTGGGCCAGGTCGGAACATCCGATCTGCATCGGAACATCCGACGAGCTGGTCACTGTATTGACTTTATTAATTCCGCAATTTCGTTTTATTCGCCTATTCACCCCCCTCTAGGCGGCATAGCGATCCTTTCAAGGTGGGTGCTAACGCTTTAAAAAGCATGTCAAACAAAATGTATCAAAATCTCGAGGCTACCTTGAGAAGCTCTCGAAGTCCAGTCATTTCAGCCGTTCAGCCGATCAGCTGTTTAGACCAGATGAAAAGAACAGGGCCTAAAATTTAGGCTAGCTCCAATGCTGATAGTCCATCTGTAGGCCGACTAGGATGCGAACTCTAAGCCCACCTAAAGATTCCGCAACAAAATAAACCATGGAAAAAGTCTACTTCACCCCATAAACTATGAGGTCTGGTGCACTTAACCTCCTGACCTTGGAAACCAGATATCCAGCCCCCCCCCCCAAGTATTCAAGCGGTGCAAAGAACCCCCATATAGGCGGTTTTTAGGACGGTTTTGCCTATATGGCTGCTTGCATGGAGCGTAGATGCACATGTTTTGTACACATGGTATTTGTGTAATATTTTTTTCCTTTCCCTCATCTCCTCTCTCTTCTCTCTCTCCGTCCTATTCTATCCCTGACGAATCCAAGAAGCGGCATGGGTGCTGATGGATAGATGGATTGACGCCAGCGGCGAGGTCAAGCGGAGGCAGTGGCAAGGTCAGGCGAAAGCGCCGTCGATGTGGATGGAGGCGGAGACGACATCAAATTGGACGAAGTTCTCAGTGGTGAGGGATGCGTCGACCGGCGACGGGAGGAGGGCACGTGGCAGCGAGGTCAGGCGAAGACGCATGGCGGTGCTGTCCCTCCAAATTGAAATGTCGTCGCCGCTGCGCAGCCACCCTCTTGATGCAACCCACCACAGCCGCTTCGAGTTCAGGCGACGGAGTAGCATCCTCAGCGGCGGCTGCGAGCACAGGCAGTGGAGTAGCATTGGTGGCTGCAGGCTCAGGACAGTGGTGGCGGCGGCGATGGGTTGGACGACGACACGGTAAGTAGCGCGGCGACGGTGGCTTTCCGTGGAGGGAGGTGGCCGGGGGAGGAGAGAAGGGGCAGGGGAAGAGAGAGAGAGAGGAAGGAAGAGGAAGAAGATGAGTGAGAAGATGACATTTGGGTCTCACATGTTTTTGAATCAATTATGCCACATGTATAGTATATGTGAACCTACTCTCCATGCGGGCAGCCACGTAGGCAAAACCACTTTGAAAACCTTGAAAACCACCTATAAAGGGTTATTTGCACCATTTCACATACTTGGAGGGGCAGAATACCTGGTTTTCCAGGTCAGGAGGTTAAGCGCACCAAGCATCATAGTTGAGTGGGTAATGTAGACTTTTTCTATAAACCATTTATAGCGAGGGTAACCATAAATTAATTCTCAGCAATCTCCACTAGTTGTACCCATTGTAAATTCAACTCTTGAGCAGGCCTAAGCCACGATCAAGGCCGAAATCTTGTGGCCCAAAGGCCAGTGTGGACCCACTAGAGCTGGCCAACATGTCGAACCAGGCTGACCCGGTTCGGGCCCGGTTGGTTCGGTTACTGTGCGAACCGGGCCAACGGGCTGCGGTCTTGGTCTAGGTTCAGTTCGCATAGTGAACTGACCAAATCGAGCCGGCTCGGTTTTTTATTAGCCGGTTTAATTTATTTAAATATATATATATAAAATTTAAGAAAAACTATTATATTTCACAAATATACATTTTAAATTAAATAAATATATCATTTAACATAATAAAATATATATAGAAATACATATAATATACACAGTAGCGAACCGAACCGGGCCGGCCGGTTTGGTGAACAGTTCGGTTCATCCGGCCCGGCCCGTTTGGCCACCTCTGGGACCCACTCGCACTCAGCCCAGCACGCTCCACGCCTCCAGCCTTCCGCCCGCCTCCGCCAACCCGCCCCGCCTCAACGGTTCAAGACAAGACAAGCTCGCGTGGGTGGGTTCTTCCTCTTCCCCGTCCCCAAATCTGCCCCCTTCGATGCCGCCGAGGAGGAAGCGGCCACCGCCGCCCGCCGCGAAACAGCAGCAGCCGGAGCCGCCTGGCCCCTGTGCGCCGCTCAAGGACCGGCTTCGATGGCTCAACGACCAAGAACGTACGGTGCCTCAGATCCCTCCACCACCTCCTCCCCTCCTCGTCTGCTACTGAGGTTCAAGTGTGAAATCCAATGCGACGGAAAAGATTCGAAATTTGTGGTGCATAGCTCTTAGCCTCTTGGCTTTCGTATCCTTGTTGAACTCTGACATTAACTACATAATCTTTCCCAATGTAATGATTATTAGGATTCCATTGCTAATACAATGTGCTTAATAAATAGTTGAACGCCGTACAGCTGCCATTAAAGCTATTCAAGCTGCGGAGACCGAGAGTGTGCTTTCTCGGTTGCGCCTAGTGCAGTCCTACATTTCCATGGAGCAACAAGGGACATGCGCCCTGCAATTTTTCCAGGATAACTTGCCTAGCTTATCAGTTGTCCGGAACGAAAAGGAGCATGAGCTTGAGTTGAAACGGAAGGACTGGGACAGTCACTTATTTGGAGGCCAGGGGGATGACATGATCTTGCGAGCTTCAATCGCGTCATTGTCAACTATTGGTGGTCTTCCATTCTCGGGGGATTCAGGTCCCAATGACTTTCTCTACCTAGGGATGATTTACTTATGCAGACACCAACAGCAGTTGAATTAAACCATTTTGTTTTCCTATTTGATTGAGTGCAGTGAGGAACAACCTCAACAAGAGTATAGGCTTTGATGTTAATGACTTTGTAAGCTTTTTTTTCTCTAGTGATATCACATATTTCTGCTGTACCCTTCACTACTCTTATAATGTTCTGTTGCTTTTGCAGGTTTGGAGTGAGCAACAAATGCCAGGAGCTGTAGACGCTTTACAGACACCCGGGGTTTGTATTCAACCATTCACGTTTAGTGAAATGGTATATTATATGATAAATCTGACCATATTGCGTTGTAACATAATTCTCAGCAGGTTATGAGTAGTCGACTCTCCTTCGGCATGACACCAAAAACTGTAAGGTTACCCAAGAATGGTGAGATGCTGCTATCCGTGCATGGCTCACCTCTTGGAATGTACAAAGAAGACAATTTGGCAGCTATTTGTGGTACATATTATTTTTTGCATGCTCTTCATATCACAATGATCCCCATCACTGCGGTCCTATTGACTGACCAAAAAATGTTGTAGAATCTGGGAATGGAAGTGGAGATGCTGCCCCATAATTTCATTGGCCATCTATAGTAGTCGTAAGGGCTGCTGTGTGATTAATCCATTCTTTCTTATTCATCATCTCATGGTTCATCTTGAATTAATCTTTATTTCCATAATTCTTTGCAGGACCGTACCAACTGTTGACAGAGACTGTAGGAGTTTGATGTTTCTTGTCTGTTGACTGGTGCTGGCATACAAACCCAGAATTGAGACTCCAGCTCCTATATTAGAGTATTCGCGTACCTAAAGTTTCAGTGTACCATGAGCTACACTGTATTTAGGCTATCCTTTTGTGTAGTTTGAGCAGGCATGTTGTGGGGTGCCAATCTTATTAAGCTTAAATCTTGTGTCTTGTATTTCTTTCCTTTTTTAACCTGATGAAGTGTTTCGACTTTCCAAGTACTCTAGCAAAATATTATGTTAACCTTGCTGCCAGGAAGCTGACATCATCAACTGTATGTGTTTGTGGTGCCTCTATTTATTCAGTCAAACCTGTTAAGGCTTCATTAACAAGAGATTAAAATGGGATAAAATATGTTGTAAATACAAACTGGAGTGTTCTATTTAATTGTTATTTGTGGTGCTGTGCATTTATTCTGTATCCTTTTTCACACGGTGTACAGAAACATAATTTTTCTACAATTTTAGTTTTGACTAACAAAGAGAAGAAACAAAGATATGTGGGAACACATTGCTTATCTTGTATTGACTTGAGCTCTTAAATTGAGAGAAAATACAAGCTACACATGACTGTAAAGTTCGAACTCTTCATCCAAGCTGCTGCAGAGCAGGGCCATAATAAAATGAGTTTTCTCTGGTTAGCATGGCTTCTCTAAGTTGCATTGGCAGTTTTTTTCGATTCACCGATGCTTATACCTTTTTTTTTTGTTAGGCTTGATGATGGAAATTCGTCTAATTTTTTTTTTCTTATTCGACAAGGGAGGAGCTGAGCGTGCTAGTGAAACCTACAATTAGTTCCTTAAGCAAAATTATATTCATAAGTTTTATGCTCTTTTATCCATTGCATCTTGGTTTCGTTGCTCTTGTTGGTATGGTTGTTACATGCCAGAAATATGGCTGTGTATTCTTGCATGTTGCATGTAACTTCAGGATGATATACATTTAAACAATTACTAAATAAGTAAATATGCTAGATGAGAATCGGTGACATGAAAGTCTCATCTTTTAGTTGACCTCTGAATGGTGCGACGGCCAGTTTTCGTTGGCACTATATTTTAATGTAGTTGTTTTTATTATTTAAGTTAATCGTGTAACAAACGTTACTTCAAAAATCGTGTTGACCATCGCTACCTCTTAAGAGCATCCCCATCTCACC
Source organism: Raddia distichophylla (assembly GCA_005191435.1). NCBI lineage: Eukaryota > Viridiplantae > Streptophyta > Magnoliopsida > Poales > Poaceae > Raddia > Raddia distichophylla. The sequence goes on along the minus strand of SPJY01000659.1, from coordinate 277,420 downwards.
CCTCAAAAAGACGTCTACTTCAAATTTTTTCAAATGCAGCAGGAGGGAATTTGATGCCCCAGAATAACAGTTTGCACTGCGTGGGTTACTGTAGCAATGAATGTAGCGATGCAGGGGAATTTGATGCCTCTGCTGGGGATGCTCTAAGAACTTTTGATTAAAAAAATTGCCGCGTTGGAAACTTTTTATCATTGAGTGTTGGATTGTCGTAAAAGCTGTAGCTGCAGAGCCACACAGTTTTATGAAGCATTATGCGCATGAATCAGATTTTTTTTTGAAAAAATTGACAATTTGTCACTCTTAACATATGCAGTATGACACTTGTGTATATGACATGTGGGACCATTTGTGTGTATGAAAGTGTGACAAAGTGACATTTTAGATAGAATCAATGTTGAGAGTGGAAATCCACCGTTTTTGCTGGCATATAGTCATTTACGGAGTAGTAAATGTGTCAATTGTCTTTCTGTTTCAGTGAGAGATTTGGCTCTCACGCAGAAGCAGTTGATTGTTTAACTAACATGGACACTTGGGAATATCATTTACTGGGCTTGAAGAGTCCAGTTAACTTCCCCTTGTTTTCAAGTAGTGAAAAATGTAGTTGATTGCTTCAATAACATGGACACTGGAATGACATTTACTGGGCTAGAAGAAGATTCCAGTTAGTATACATCTTGTTTTCAAGTAGTTCAAAATTTAATTGCAAATTGGTTTTGAGTACTAAACTTGGCGAAAGTATGTGATTCATATTAATTGTTTTATGCAGTCTACCCATACTTTGGAACAGCTTTCGTACAGAGAGGCTAATGGGATTGTGAAAACTGATTTGGCTGTATTTCTAAAATTTTGAAATATTTCAAATTGCTACATTTCTATCTAATAATGCAGTGAGTAGGCCAAGATAACACATGTTTATCTTCATCGTCAGCAGCACCCCTTTCAATGCAGTCAGAAATGTAGCATCCATGCTTTCAAAAAAAAAAAATGTGGCATCCAGAAACGCTCTACCAGTTAGCGCATCATGCTCAATGATCTACCTAAGAAGTTTCACGTAATAGGCATATCGCCGTTTAGTAAGATGAAAGCTTTCCCAAACAGCACTTACTAGCCAAGTGATAAAATAGCATCCTCAATAAACTCTATATAACAAAGGGCGTAACCAACCGGTTGCTGGTTAGGTCACGTCTGTGCCTTCCAAACGTGCCACGTCGCCCTGTCATTCGCGTAGGCCACGTCACCTGATAAGCAGCGGCCATCCGATTTTCTCGCGAGATCAAATCCGACTGTCCATCCTAAATTAATATTCAAAAGAAAATGTTCCGCAAGGTGCTTAACAAGGCGGGTGTGTTGTCCTCATGGCTAGCTGAGCTAGATCTCAGTACGGCGGCCGCAGTTCCAATCCTGCGTTCGCTGCGAATTTTCCAGTTTTTCTTAGCACCTGCACTTATAGGTACCTCTTTCCTGTACTAAGGACCAGCACGTACGCTTGCTCGATTGGCTAGCTCAGCGTGCGGCGGAGCAGGATGCTATGGATTGAGCCACCAGCACGCCCAGCTTGTGCTGTTTTTTTTCCCTTTCCTATTTCTCTTTTTGTAGGCCAAAAAAATTCAAAAAAAATGAAAGTGTCGACGGTTGAGATATCGATCTCAAGTCAACCAAGGTTCTTCAAGAGTGAGATAGGAATCGGCAACATCTGTTGACCGGACGGATACAAAGATGCCTCCATTGAAATGAACGGCACAACGAAATCCTCCCCTATTATGAATTTTGGCTTCCATGACTCGTGTTGTATTAAACACATGATTGTATTGTGCAACCCCTTGTACTTTTATTAGAAGCATGTTATCAACCGTGCCATACTCCACTCCTAGTAGGTCGACCATGATCTTCCCTATCTTTCGTGATACTGCAAGTATCAAATATGTAAGTAGAAGTAGATGTATGTTAAAGGCAGTGCAAGAAATTCACAAGTGAATAAAATGATAATATACATACCATTTTGAGGATATGGCATAATTCCGAAATTACTGGCCATATATTTAAGATGCTCAGTTGAAACATTACGCATGCCCGTACTATTTCTTATCTCTCCAACAAACGGCTTTTCCACAACAGGAGTGGCGGTGTATGGATTGGAAGCAACACCATTGAATGGAATGATTCGATGTACTCGATGGAAAGTCACATTGACAGTCCAAAACTTTCTCTCGTGTCCTGAAGTTCTTCAGCGATATCTAGAGTAGAAATCGACACATATAAATCGCCGTCATAGTGGATGGCAAATTTGAAGCCACCTTTTGCGTTAGTCTTCGCGTGCACCACCATCGTGCAGTTGAAGACTAGATTGAATATTACAAGTCCTTCCGCCATCACCAAAAGTACATTATCTATATTTTCATAGTTCACCCCTAGAAGATGCACCATTGTCACACACATCGCGACTTCATAAATTTTTTTTACAGCTACAGATGACAAATCTAGATTCAACACATTGGCATTATAAAAAACATGCATATGCAATTAGAGGAAATATAGGACTCGACAAATAATTTGTACATACCGACTCGACAAATGCTTGTAACATAGGATAGGTCGATGGTATTCGAAGAAGATCCTCCATCCATGGAGTCAGAACAGCTCAAGAGTTTGGCTTGACCTTACGATGATATAAAAAAAATTACTCGTGGCATATTAAATATTAAACATACAGAAGTCGAGACGCGGAATCGCATATCTCTACTATCTTAAAGCATCTTATGGTTGTGGTGGTACTACCAACTTGCAATCCGGGACATCCATCCCGCAAGTACACCAATCCATCCTCTCCTATTATTTCGGATCGAGCTAACTCCCCTGCGCCCCTGCCTCAACCACCACCGCGCCGCAATCCCCCTCTCTATCTCACTCTCTCTCACCGTGCGCCGCCAGCCGCGCCCGCGCCCACCCGCGCCCGCGCCCCGCCGTGTTCCAGCACCGTCCCGCCGCGCCCGCTCCCGCTCCCGCACCCACCCCGCCGTGCTACAGCGCCGCTCCAACGCCCGCGCCCCGCCTCTTCCTCTCTCCATCCGCCGCCACTCCCTTTCTCCCGCTGCCCCCGCCCCGCGCCGCCCCACCTGCAGCGCCGCCCCCTCTCCCTCTATCTCTCTATCTCTCTCTCTCTCATCGTGTGCCTCCAGCGCCGCCGCGGCCCTTCCTCTCTCCCTCCGCCGCCTCTTCCTCTCTTCCGCCGCCCCTCCCTCTCTCCCAAATAGTTTCTTTTCTCCCTGTTGCTGCAATTGATTGATGAATTCATGCTCCATGGCCATGTCGGTAACAATACTATTTGCTGCATTACATTGTAAGGTTAAATTTTTGAAATCAGCTGTCCATGTGAGCTTCGTCTTCTATATGTACTGCATTTTAGGCTCAACACTTGATAAGAGTACATCACAGGAACCTGGTTATATTGCTACAGGTGTTTATAGTCTTCTGGTAAGGATTTATTTTCATGCATGCATTGAATCATGTAGAATATTTCATTTATTAGTGTTTGATATTCATGTTCTGTTATGTTAGGCATTATCAGTACTGACAACTATCGATCCTGCTGATCCTGGCATCCTAATTGTTGTTAATGGTGCACTAATCTATAAATTTGAAGGTACATCCTGCTATTGAAGTTCAATCCAATTCATTCAGTTGTAGTTACATGTTAGACTAATGCAACTTTTCTTTTTATTAAAGCAAACATTAACACTCAAGAATAGGCTGGCAAGTCAGGATTGAGAACAAATGAGGATATCCAAAATCATAAGGCATGTTTAGGAGCTAACTATTTTTGTTATATTCTGTATCTTAATAAAATTGTTGAACAATGTCTTGTATGCAATTTGTGCATGAAATGATGAACAATGTCTTGTATGCATTATTGAGTTTTATTTTTACTGATTTATTGGTTTTTAGAATTTTGATCCATATGGCTTCCGAAATGCATTATTTGTACCAAAATAAAATTGTTGAACAATGTCTTATATGCATTTTGTTCACGAAATGATGAACAATGTCTTGTATACATTATTGGGTTTTATTTTTACCGATTTATTGGTTTTTAGAATTTTGATCTATATGGCTTCCGAAGTGCATTATTGAGTTTTACTTTTACTGATTTATTGGTTTTTAGAATTTTGATCTATAAGGCTTCCGAAGTGCATTATTGAGTTTTATTTTGACTGATGACAGATAAAACATTTCTTCTCGATGTGATTTCTTGAATATAAAAGAAGGGTTTCATATAATGTCGCGAACTCCGAACAACAATTCCTCGAAAGGAAAAGAAGGTATTTATAACTGTCATATCCAGATTTTATTTTAAATTATGGTTTCCATAATTCTAATATTCTAATTACATACTCAAACAACAAATCCTCGAAAGGAAAAGAAGGTATTTATAATAGTCATATCCAGATTTTATTTTTGATTATGGTTTTCTTAATTCTTATTACATATTCTTGTTACATACTATATGAAAACAACGTTGCAGTGTTTGTCAATCATAGTGTCCCAAAGAGGCCATGTCGCATTACACCTGGTTCATTATGCATTCGAGAAAACTTAAATGCCAGGCTAGAAAATGAATCGGACAATGAAAATATACCAGCGCCACTGTATTCACCTTTTGGTGTGAATAGCACACTGACAGGGTATGCTACAGCTACGCAAGCTGAATGTTCAAATTTATTGCAGTATACATTTAAATTTACACCTCGATTAACGAACTTAGATTTGTTGAACCAGTTATGACGCATTGGCCTGGAAACAAATTGAGGGAGAAAGCTTTGAACCTTGTCATGCAGCACATTCATTATGAAGATGAGAACACTATACATTTGCATTGGTCCTATGAACAAGGCAAACTGAAGACCCTGATTGCCTGTATATTTTCTAGAGAAGGAAGACACTTTTTTTTTTTTTTGCTGTGAGTATCAAAATCATAGCACGATAAGACTACACTCCACTTTTAACATTGATAATTGGTGTTTCCACCTTATAAAAGGAAAATGTAATAACTACAGTCTTGGTTTACCACTTGTATCAATGATATCTTATCAATTTACTTGTTTCGAACTGGCTGAAATTTTGGAACTTTTCCTGTTATACCTTTCTTCAACTTCTGCTGCAAGTTCTCTGATTATTATTTATGCCATCAGCCCAACGTTGCATAGTCATGCTTGCTTATGCCACATGTGTTTTTTCTGATAGTGCCACGTGGTAAACTGTGGTGGTTGGTGACCAATATTTTTTATGTTAAATAATGTTTCAACCTAAACGATCTAAGCTACAACATGTTACGTGCTACACTCTTTAGAGCTCCGACCTAATCACCTTTTATTCTTATATTTTTGTCTACGAATTATGTTTTTCTTTCACCCTTTTATGGTCCATGGCAGAGCACGGGCATTTTACTAGTGCTTTTAATTGAGCTTGTGAGCAGGATTTAACGCCATTGCATCATGTGTGATGATCATGCCCTCAAAAAGAGAGAAAAAGATGCTCGGTTATGCCAAAACATATATTTTTCTAGTTTTAAATACAACTAATAGACTTGCGACGGAAAATAACTTTAGATGTATTAAATGCCCCCATTGGATGAAGCTCAGCAAAAAGAGAAACAATAACCACCTCACATCTTCAAAACACAGGGTTTTGCACTGTTAGGTAGTCCTGAGAATTGGGCCGCGCTTTTATGAGCCGACCCGAGCACGGCATGATTTTAGAGGCTCAAAGCACGGCCCGACACGAAATTATTTGGGCTGTGCCGACCTGGCCCGATTTCCGTGCTGTGCCGGGCCTGAGAAGCCAGCACGGCGGGCCTCCCGGCACGGCCCGAACTGAGGCACGAGTCAATAACTTTATTTTTGGTGGTCTTTTGTTGTTTGGATAAATTTTGTTTCTATATGAAAGTTGTAGAGAATTTGGAGACGCATCTTTTTCATGTAGATAACGTTTTCATTTGAGCAACACATGAATTTATAAAAAATATTTAGTGCGCTAGCTGTTTTAGAACCCACATCACCCATTTCGGTAATTCAGATTTTTTGAGATATTACGCTGCTCAGATGAATTTATGTTCTACATCAAAGTTGTAGAGAATTTCGAGATGCATATTTTTTGTATAGACAAAATTTTCATTTGAGCAAATTACAAATTTATAAAAAATCATTTCTCTCTCTGTTTTGTCGGGCGTGGCGTGCTCGGGCCAACCCGGCCCGATCGAGGCCCGTCAGGCTTTTGGGCCGTGCCGTGCTTGGATTTTGGCAGTCCGTGCCAGCCCGGCACGGCCCGAAGTGTTGACCGGGCCATGCCAGCCCGTTACATGGCGGCCCGTGGCACGACGGGCCCGTGCCGTGCCGACCTGGCACGGTCCAATTCCTAGGACTACTATTAGGGGTTGGACTATCCGGTTAAAGTACTTCAGCATCCGGTAACCGGGACATCGGATCGTCATATTTTTTGAGATTATGAGTTCTCCGCCTATTTTTAATTTCATCGGATTATTTGGTCCTAAGTACCAGACTATTAATTTGATATCTGGGACATTGGAGTGTCTAGTTTTTCCAAATTTTGCATCCTTTGTATGTTCCCCTAATTTAATTTAATGACACCAGAATATCATGTGATTTATAACAGAATTTTTTATACCCCTCATATTACATAGTTTGATATTTCCTTGTTTCAAGTTTATGATCTTTTAAGCTATTGACACCGGATTGTCCGATACTTTACATTGGATTGCTCAATCCACGCAGTAAATTCTGCCCTTGCTTAGAGCATCTTCAATGTATTGCTCTCCTCACCAACCCAGCTAGGGTTAGCACTTCACTCCCATCAATACTCACTATTATTTTGCTCTTGAGCATTAAACCTCCGAGCCTTAGGAAGGGTTTGAAAAGAGAGATCAAGTGTTGTTTTTGCTAGCTTCATTTTTCAACATTTGTTACATCTTCAATCTTGCTTTTTTATTGAATTTGTTACTCTTGTATATTGAGAACTCCTAGACGGTTAGAAGTCGCCTATGAGCCACCAAAGCTTTATGTGATGCGTTGTGGAAGTTTGTGAAGGCCGATTCTGTCTTCAGGATAGAAGGAATCAAGCGGTGAAGCCGAAGAGAGCTTGGTGCACCATCAGGAGGTAAAGGGTAGAAAAAGACATCGGCTGAAGTGTGACATAGCTGTCTCAACAGAGGCATAGGATCACATTAAGGAATTTTGGGTACAAACATTGTTATGTCGCCTCTTTGCTTTTGGTTCCCCCTCTCTTTGCGCTCTCACTTGATTTGCTTGTGTTTTAAGCTATTGCGTGGTTAGTTCTTTTGCGTACTATTGCATCTATTGTTGTCGTGCATCCTCTTTTGGTGCAGATGGAATCATTAATTTGTGAGACTTGATCATGATTCAAAGCCTAACTCTGTTTGTAGGTCAGACTACGTGATAGTTTGCATTAGACACTGTGTAATCATCAGGGTATACTGTCTTCTGCATCGGACTGTCCGAGCGTTGCTACTTCTGCATTTGATTTGTTTCAAACTTTAATAACGCCTATTTACCCCCTTTAGGTGACATCTTGATTCTTTAGTATATGCTAACCACGCCCAACCCGCCTTATTACCATTGAAAGGATCGATATGCCGCATAGAGGGGGGTGAATAAGCGAATAAGACAAAATTGCGGAATTTACAAATTCAAAACAGTAGCTAGCACGTCGGATGTTCCGATCTGGTCCAGTACACCTTGCGTCGGGTGTTCTGATCTGGGTCGGATGTTCTGATCTGCGTTGCATGTTTCGATGTACGTCGGATGTTCCGATCCTGGTTGATCTGGAATCGACGTAAACCTGCAGTAAAAATTGATTTCTTGCAAAACCAAGTTTAGATCGACTCAAGAGTATTCAGAACAAGTCAAAAAAAAAAGTAGAACAGATACTAAAGTTCGAGATGAAGCACATAGCGACTTTTGTTTACCGATGTTCTGATCTTTAAAGGGAGATCCTACTCACCGTTAGGGAAGGCACATAGCCTGGATCACCAAGACCCTAATCCCTTACTGGTGTTGCACAACAGCACTCACCGGTGTTCACTAATGAATCCTTTTTCTTGCGGAGGTGGAATCACACCTTCACAAACTTCGGAGGCACACCACACAAAGCTCGGCGGCTCACCGGCAACACCTAACCGTCTAGAAGCTCTTCAAGCCTCCAAGAGTAACAAATGCGACGAAGAATTGATTAGGAATCGCTAAGTACTCAAGAATTTGATGCCTCTAGAGCACTTTGGGTGTCTTGATCTCTCTAGATCTCGATCTCACAAGATGAACAAGAGAGAGAAAAAGATTTGTGCTCTTGAGAGCTGATGAAGAAAGGAGTGTTAGGTTCAAAATTTCAATCAATCAGAGTGTGTAACCTTTGGCAGGTGGAGGAGGAGAGCTTTAAATAGAGGATCTCAAAATATAGCCGTTGCTTCAGAGAATCCCGCGTCGGATGTTCTGCCCCACATCAGATGTTCCGATGTACATCGGATGTTTCGATGGGGTGCTTTCTAGATTGCACTGGAAACATGCAGACTGGATCCACCATCGGATTTTCCGACCCGCGTTGGATGTTCCGATGGAGTAGGTTCTGTATATAGGGTATTTTGAGTGGAAACTCACACGAATTTTGAGATACCTACTTTGAACATTTAGGAACCTTTATATGCTTCTCCATAGCATCCCCTTTCATAGTATGTCATGCCTAGACTCAAGAAATAAGGATTTACAATTTTTGACTAAATAGAGTCTTTGCCATCTTCAATCTATAAAAGTTTGAGGGTTACTCTATCCACCACTTTTAACCTGTGTATATTTCATAATTAAAAGCATTAGTCCTATAATTGTTAATCATAAATAACCAAAACCTACTTGGGGGCCTAGATGCACTTTCAACGAAGCCACCAGCCGTGCTTTCTGTTAAGAAACCTCGCTACCGGGTGTAGTCCGAGTTATAAACGTGGTCAATCAATCACAAAGAAAGATTAAGAACACAGGGGACGCAGAGATATAGGGTGGAGCTTCTCTTTATTAATTTTCAGATCTCTTCTACAACATGGTGCTCCACCTCTTCTTTTATAGTATTGCTTAGGGTTTTAGGCTAGGTCCAATGTGGGACCCATTGTGGGGGAGCCGACGGCCGGCCCTAGCCGGGCCGAGCTCCCCACAGGCGGTTTCCCAACACTCCCCCTTGGACCTTGCCAGCGAGATGCATATGCCTCATCAAAACTCCATCCAAAAACCCAGTGGGAAAAAAGGATTGGAGAAATAGTACATAGCATACGCTTGCCGTGCGCACAATTTGCCTCATTAAAAACCTTATGTGAGAAAACTTCAAGGAAAAACTTACTAAGGGAAAAAGAGTACAAACCACCCAACATTGCATTCAATCTTCTAAATCGAGTTGGGTACTCTGGTTTTTTGCCAAAGTTTTAATTCAGGGCGTGTGAAGTATCTCCCCTGAATTCAGCACTTCTTTGAGCCTGATCATTCCAATGCCTCTAACACACCTTTCAAAGGAGGCAGCAGGCAATGACTTAGTGAACAGGTCAGTCAAATTCTCACAGGATTTGGTGTGCTGGATACTTATTTCATTCAACTTATGCAGTTCATGCCCATAAAAGAACCTGGGGTCGATATGCTTAGTAAGATTACTTTTGACTTAACCCATTTGCATTTGTCCAACACAAACGGCATTATCTTCATAGATAATTGTAGGGGATCGCTCAATAGGTAATCCACATGACTGCAGGATTTGTTTCACCATTCTTCTCAACCATGCACATTCATGAGATGTTTCATATAATGCAATGATCTCCGAGTGGTTAGTAGACGTGGCCACTAGCGTCTGTTTGGATGACTTTCATGACATTGCAGTGCCATTACATAGGAAAATATACCCAGTTTGTGATTTACCAGTATGCGGGTCCGAAAGGTACCCAGCATCGGTATAACCAATAATATTCATATCTTGGTTCTTCCTGTAAAACAGGCCAAGATCAATGCTTCCACGGAGGTATCGAAAGATAACATTTATTTTGTTCCAATGCCTCTTCGTGGGCGTTGCATTGTATCGAGCCAACGTATTCACGGCATATGTTATATCAGGCCGTGTACTGTTAGCAAGATACATAAGTGCTCCTATTGCACTCAAGTACGGGACTTCCTGCCGGAGGATTTCCTCCCCCTCTTCCTTGGGTCGGAAGGTCTTTTTCTTTCTGCAAAGATCTCCCTATCATAGGGGTTCTAGAGGAATATGCTTTGTCAAAACCAAAATTTCCTAATACTTTCTGAATATAGGTGGCCTGGTATACAAGATCCCATGAGGGAAATGCTCGAGCTGCAAGTCTAGGCAGTACTTAGTCTTTCCCAAGTCTTTCATTTCAAACTCAGACTTCAAGTAAGAGCATGCTTTTTCAACCTCTTCATTTGTCCCGATGATATTCAGATTATCTACGTATATGAAGATTTTGCAAAATCCATTCGGGGATCGCCATATAAAGACACAGGGACAATCTTCATTATTTGCGTAGCCTTTCTTGCAGAGGAAGTCAATTAAGTGATTATACCACATCCTCCTAGACTACTTTAGTCCATATAGCGACTTCACAAGTCTTACACTATATAGATTTCTATTGGCTCTATCGTCATTCGGGACGGGATACCTTCAGGTACCTTCATATAGATTTCAGAATCCAGATTACCATAAAGGTAAGCGGTCACAACATCCATCAATTTCATTCTCAAGTTCATATTAACTGCCATTGAGATAAGATATCTAAAGGTAATGCTGCCCATGATCGGGGAGTAAGTTTCCTCATAGTCAATTCCAGGACGTTGAATAAAATCTTGAGCTACCAGCCTTGCTTTGTACCTCACGACTTCATTACTTTCGTTCCTCTTGCGAACAAAGACCCACTTGTACCCTACAGGGCGTATGTGGTTCGGTGTACGGTATACAGGCCCGAACACTTTTCTATTGTTCAGGGAGGTCAGTTCTGCTATAATTGTCTTTTTCCATTCTTCCCAATCCGGCCTTTCTTTACATTCTGCTAGAGATGTAGGCTCTGGATCATTTTCAATGATGGAGGCAATTTTCTTTAGCTGTGGCTCTATTCATTACTTCTCCGAATAATTCATAGTTTATGGCCATTTCATCATGGGTTGCTTCGAACAATTGTTTACCTTACTCTTCACCGCGTATCCCCATAGCGGGAGTAAGTTCCTTTAGTTTATTATAGCCGATGTGTGCGCTCACATTTGTTTTTACATTATGCACAAGTTCCTGCTGTGGAATATTCTTTGGTTCCTACAGGGGACCATTCAAATCTGGGAGGGTCTCGCTAGCAGGCTCCCTACCAGTACCGGGTCTCAACCGGATCCCCTTCCCACGGCGGGGTGTTTTTGTGACTGGTTGTGATAAGCTCTCCTTCCCTCTTTTCCCCAGGCGTCCCCGGGTACTTGGGGTTGGAGTAACCAGACTTCCTGCTCTTTTCTTATGCCTTTGAGCAGGTTGAGGGGTACCTTCCATTTGCTTTGCTACTGCAACCCTCTCTGGTGCATTGCGTGCAGGAACATGCGACTTAATCACTCCCTGCGAGTCACAAAAGTGATCAGGCAATGCATTTGCTAGTTTATTCAAATCTAGAATCTTCTGGACGTCACCATTTGCTTCACTAATACGAGGGTCTAATGCTGCCGCACCGGCTGCATGCCAGGTGATTTCTCGGCATTCATCTTCTGGTGGCTTATTCTCTCCCCCTAATGACGGGAAATTATCCTCGTCAAATATGCAGTCAGCGAACCGGGCCGTATGCATATCTTCAGTCATGGGTTCTAAATATCAGATTATTGAGATACTCTCATATCCAACATAAATCCTAGACTTTCGGAGAGGGCCCATTGCGGTACGCTGTAGGGGTGGTATAGGTACATATACCTTGCAGCCAAATTTTCTTAGATGCGAGATCTTGGGGATCATGCACTGCGCTAGTTGCATAGGTGAATGGATGTTGTGGGGCGATGGTCTATAATTGATGAGATTTGATGCATGAAGGACTGCATGTCCTCAGTAAGAGTTCGGTAAGTTAGATTACAAGAGATGTGGCCGGTCAATGAATTTAATTCTCTTAATCAATGCCTCTGCTAGCCCGTTCTGCGTATGAACGTGCGGTACCGAGTGCTCAAGGTGAATCCCGATACAGTGCAATAATCATCAAAAGCCTTTAAGGTAAACTCTCCGGCGTTGTTTATGCGAATGGATTTGATGTTATGCTTGGGGAACACATTTTTAAGACGGATAATCTGCGAGATTAGCTTCGCTAACGCGTGGTTCCTCATCAAGAGTAAACTCACGTTCGACCACTTCGAGGAAGCGTCAATAAGCATCATAAAGTACCTAAACGGCCCTGACAGGGGCTGAATGGGGCCACATATGTTCTCCTGAATCTGTTCAAGGAAAGCGGGGATTTCATCTCTAACCTTCAGGATCGATGGCCTAGTAACCAGTTTCCCGATGGCACAGCTGGTGCACACAAAATCTTCATGATTCGAAAAATTTCTAACACTGATACTATGGCCTTGCGAGTTATTCATAATTTCTCTCATCATTCTAAGACCAGGGTGTTAGATCTTACTGTTTATGATCTACAAAATGATCTATTATGAATATTAGCCTTAGCCTAAACATGGTCACTGTTCTCATGCGGAATAGATGAACTGACCGGAATTTGTTGATGCCGTTAGTGCTGTGTAGTTGATCTGTCGTAGACGAGTAGAAGGATCGGTGTCCCCTTCCGGATGACATCTACAAGAGGCGAACACTACCCTTCGGGCCTCTCCCAGCGCAATTAGGATCGGTGTGAATATTGGGGTGAGTGAACCGGGAGAGAGATCGTCACCTCTCCCCCAGGGCGGCCATCCCTTTATATAGCGCTGGAGAGGCTCGGGGGCAGGTCCAAACGGGAAGGAAGCGCCTCCGATCATGGCGAGAAATTAAGTGCAATTAACTGCGTTAATTAGGGCAATTAAATGCATTGATTAGGGTACGATTTGGAATCCCACATTGTGCTTGATTAGGCAGGTGTTTTATTAGGGGACGTGGTAGTTTAGGAAGGTGTTTAATGCATTGTCCCCTTGACCATGCCTAAGATCAACCAACATTCTCCCACTTGATCGAAAGGCTGTCATAATGTATTCGCTCTCAATAGACAGCAGTCTAGGGCAATGTGTTACAACAGCAAACGAAAGAGCCATTGAAACAACAGTACCATAGTCCACTGTACCACCTTGATAGAACACTAGCTTAATTTTAACGGGTGTTGATTGATTAGTAAGCCCATTATTGTCCAGGGTCATTATTCAAAAGCTTTCCCTTTATTTTATGCTGGCCAGCAAGTTCTTTAAGTAAATTGGGAGATAAGCCTTTGGTGAGCGGATCCGCGAGCATCGACTCATTTTTAATGCTCAACTTTAATAGTATGATCCTAGATCCTATCTTTCACAACATGATATCGATGTGTTTGGCAGCATCACTCGATTTGTTGTTACTTGAATAGAAAACTGCATCTATGTTATCGCAGTATATAGTGAGTGGTCAAGCAATTGTGTCCACCACTTTTAGTCCCGGGATGAAATTCTTAAGCCATACGGCCTGCCCAATTGCTTCATAACATGCCACAAATTCAGCCTGCATTGTCGACGATGCAGTGCAATATTGTTTGGAGCTTTTCCACGAAATTGCTCCTTCTACGAGGGTGAAGACATAGTCTGATGTGGATTTCTTAGTGTCCACACACCCCGCAAAGTCAGCATTTGAATAACCCAAACTTTAAGGGTATCAGGTCCTTTTATATGTGAGCATGTAATGTTTGGTGCCCTGCAAATAACGCAAGACTTTCTTAACAGCCTTCCAGTGGTCTAATCTTGGATCAGACTGAAATCTGCCAAGCATCCCGGTAACGAATGCCAAGTCAAGACGCGTACAGACTTGAGCGTGCATTAGGCTTCCAACAACAAAAGCATAAGGAATCATTTTCATTTGATCAGATTATAATAGATTCCGTGGGTTTTGGAATAAACCAAATTTGTCGCCCTTAACAATTGGAGCAGGCGTGGCAGAGCACTTACTCATATTATATCTTTCAAGTACTCTGTCAATGTATGATTTTTGAGACAATCCTAGTACTCCTTTAGACCTATCTCGGTGTATCTCAATGCCCAAAACATAAGAGGCTTCACCAAGATCTTTCATATCAAATTTAGAGGATAAAATTCTTTAGTCTCATACAACATATTCTTATCACTGTTTGCTAATAGAATATCATCCACATAGAGCACTAAGATGATAAATTTTCCACCTTTAATCTTAAAGTATATGCAATTATCCACCTCATTTTTCTCAAATCCAAACTTTATGATTATTTCGTGAAACTTAATATACCATTGTCTAGACGCTTGCTTAAGTCCATAAATGGATTTTAAAAGTTCACATACACAATGTTCCTTACCTTTTACGACAAAAACTTCAGGCTGTGCCATAAATACTAGTTCATGCAAGTCTCCATTGAGAAATGCAGTCTTGACATCCATTTGATGTAGCTCTAGATCATAATGAGCTACCAATGCCATGACTATTCTAAATGAGTCTTTCTTTGAGACAGGCGAAAAAGTTTCATTATAATTAATCCTTTCTCTCTGTGTAAAACCCTTTGCTGCAAGCCTTGATTTGAATCTTTCGATATTACCCTTAGAGTCATGTTTAGTTTTGTAGACCTACTTACAGTTCACTGTTTTCACTCCATCGGGTACTTCTACTAAATTCCAGGCTTTATTAGAGCTCATAGACTTTAGTTCATCTTTCATGTCCTCAACCCATTTGGTTGAATGTTTATTCATCATATAGCTTATTTAAATGAGGTGGGGTCGTCTACTTTCTCAATGCCTTCTCGCAAGAAGGTTTCATAGCGATCTGGGATGGCAAACTTTCTCGCCCGCTGTGATCTTCTTAAGGGTTCATCAGGGATCACTAGCAGTTGAGGAGGTCGGTGAGGTTTCTCTTCATTAGGTGCAACAGGAAGTTCTTGATGCACGTTAGGTTGTTGAGACACTTATTCAATTATTTGATCATTTGTTTCATTGAAGGCCTCTACAACAGGCGTCACAACCTGAGGCAATATTTGAGGAATAGGAAAACCACTCTTGAGTCATCAATGATGGAGAATGAGTCCGAATTTCCTCAAGGTTTATTTCCCTTTCTTGTGAGCTCCCACAGATTTCACTGTCCTCTAAGAAGACAGCGTGTGAAGTTTGAACAAATTTAGCCACACCGTCCGGACAATAAAATCGGCGTCCCTTAGATTTTTCAGGGTATCCGATAGAGTGACAACTCATTAAAAAATTTTGGGTTCAGCATGATAGCCCCATACCTTTAAATAATTTAATGATGGCTTTCTCCCAATCCACAACTCATAAGGTGTCTTGGGTACCGACTTACTAGGGACTCTATAATGTGAGCAGCTATTTTTTAGTACCTCCATCCACAATCCAACATGCATACTAGGGTGACTTAGCATGCTACATGCCATATAAATAAGAGTACGATTGCAATGCTCTGTCACACCGTTCAACTGTGGTTCCCCAGCCTATCCCTTCTTCAGTAAGGAATTTTAGAAGAGGGTCTAGGGATTTTCCCATAAGGAGCATATCTCCCATAATATAATCCTCTACGATCTGATCACACCACTTTGATCTTTAGGTTATTTTGATTTTCTACTTTAGCCTTACAGATCTTTAATTTATCTAGTGCTTCAGAACGATCGGAATAATAACCATAATGAGATAAATCATCAGCGAACGAGATAAAATAATCATACCCATCAACTGATTTCACAAAGAAGGGTCTCTGTAATTTTAATGAGACGATCCATTCTCCCCCTAGAAATATGGCTTAGGCGATGATGCCATAATTTCGATGACGTCTCATTATTTTATTTATCCCTTTTGAATAATTCATGGAGAGTAAATAAAGTTTATTGTGCTCGAAAGCAAACTATGACGTGCTCCTAAAAATGAGCAGGGTGGCAACAATCTATTTCCTCAAGAGAGTGACTAATATGCCTAGTTATGGACCATATTTCCTTTTTGAGTGTTATAATTAATTTTGAATGACCCATGTTCAGTAGGAAGAAAACTCATAGTGAAATGAACCAAAAGTTATCAGAATTGGCCATATCAAAGTTATTGAGTCTCATAACCTTGCAGTAATGCTCGTTATGTACTTGTGCTCGCCCACACCACTTATGACATCATAGTGAGAGGTGAGCATACGCATAATTAATGTACTTGCATTAGTCTTGGAAGAACCTTTTGAAGTTCCCCTCAACATTTGCCATGCACTGGTTTTTTAAGTGCATCAAAATTTCAGCACCAGTGGCAGGAACAGTGGGAGCATCCTCCCTTAATACTAGGCCAAGATCCATAATGCCTAGTGTGACGGTAATTTGATCTTTCCATGAGGGAAAGTTAGTGTTAGTGAGTACAGTGAGCTGCTCAATGCCACCGATATAGTGAAATTGATCATTGCAAAAAACTAATGCAAATGGACCAATAATCACAATATAAATGTCTTATGCAATTAATCATACGTTGGTCTGACTAAAAGCATATTTATGACAAAATTTATTAAAAAAATTTCACACCGCATCACCATTGGGCAGAAACGACATGAAAATTATTAATAATAAATGACCTAAAATTATCAATGACGTTGGTCGCATAATAATTCTAAGCCACAAATTAAATTCTTTGAATAATTTAAGATTCATATCGCATCACCGTTGGGTAGAAACGATATAAAAATAAAATAGAAAAATTTAAATCTAAATTGCATCACCGTTGGGCAGAAACAATTTAGGAAATTTAATAAATGATAAGTGACTCAGAATTTTTAACAACGATGGTCATACAATAATTCTAAGCCAACTTAAATTCTTTGGCTAAAATCCACGTTGGTTTCATTTAATCAAAGAATATAATTTCAGGAGTAATTGATATTCCCAGCAATTATACATCATTTATAACATTAAATAACGGTAATAATAAACTACTATTTAATAAATTTTTGCAGGTAAATTAAAACAGCCTGGTCGGGCTATGAGTTTCGGCCCATTTATTGACCCAGCCAGCCCAATAAGTGCCTCATTAAATTATGGCCGTCCGATCAGATCTGACGATCGATATTCATGCCACCAGGTAAAACCCTAGGCCTTCCCGATCCCCTTTTCATTCCTCAAGCCGCCACAAAAATTCGTCAGCGGTGAGATTGGAGCCGGAGATGGCGGCGACAGTGGTGTGCGGGCCGCGGCCACGACGGCTCGCCGGCGTCGGCACTCATGGCGCGACGGCTGATACAGGAGGACGGTGGCGCCGCTCAGCCAAGAAGCGGGCTCTCGGCGGAGGCCACGGGCATGCAGGTGCATGGCGGCGGCGTGACCAAGATGTGGGCGCTGAGAGGCGGAGCGACATCGACGCGCAGGCGCGAGGTTACGGCGCCCGACGACGGCGGCCGGTTCACTCATGCTCGGGCGCCCAGGCACACGACGACGACCGGTAACAAGACGCAGCCAGCGGCCCTCATGCGCTTGACGGCGGCAACGAGGCTGAGACGCACGGCGGTGGCCGGTGCGAGGCGCTGCGGCAGCGACTGCTCAAGCGGCGCGCCCTGCTCATGCGCGGCCGAACGACATGTGGCGCTAGGGGATGCACAGCGGCGGCGAGGGTTCATGCCGGCCATGTTGAATCGGTAAAAATTGAGTCCGATCCTCATGTGCTTTAATGTTTTGTGTGATTTGAGTCTAGATTGAGTCCGAAGAAACAAGGTTTATGGCTCGAATTTGATGTTTCTTGATCCAAATCAAGTCCGATTCAATGATGATGGCTCGGATTTGGAAATTCTTATGAAATTAGGGTGTCGGGTTCACTAAATTTGAGGAATTAACAAGGGTTCATGTCAACTTTGCCCCAAAACTCATCTAATTAGGTGCTACCCAAAACTAATTGAGGCAAATAAATTGATGCCGAGACTAATCATGTCATGCCGAAATTAAAATTTAGATCATGGCTTAGGGCTCCAACTGATCCGGAGTGATGGATACATGTAGGCTAAGGATGGCTCTGATACCAAATGTTAGATCTTACTGTTCATGATCTACAAAATGATGTATTATGAATATTAGCCTTAGCCTAAACATGATCACTGTTCTTATGCGGATTAGATGAACTGACCGGAATTTGTCGATGCCATTAGGGCCGTGTAGGTGATCTATCGTAGACGAGTAGAACGATCGGTGTCCCTTTCCGGACGTCACCTACAAGAGGCGAACACTACCCTTGGGGTCTCTCCCAGCGCAATTAGGATCGGTGTGAACAATGGGGTGAGTGAACCGGGAGAGAGATCGTCACCTCTCCCCAGGGCGGCCATCCCTTTATATAGCGCTGGAGAGGCTCGGGGGCAGGTCCAAACGGGAAGGAAACGCCTCCGATCATGGCGTGAAATTAAGTGCAATTAACTGCGTTGATTAGGGCAATTAAATGCATTGATTAGCATACGATTTGGAATCCCGCATGGTGCTTGATTAGGCAGGTGTTTTATTAGGGGACGTGGTAGTTTAGGAAGGTGTTTAATGCATTGTCCCCTTGACCATGCCTAAGATCAACCAACATATCGCTCTCATGAAAATGCACCACTGTCACAAAATTTCTATTTTCTGGTACCACATCTGTGTAAACATATTTGGTGTGGCGATTGAGCCATGAGTGTGCATGACTTCACCCATAGAGTTCAAATCCTAATGCACTCATTAATAAAAGATAAGATGGTTATAGGTCTTCCCAGTTTGTGTAGAGGCCAAAGATTAATTATTATGTCTCTGTTAATTAAAAATAAATCTGTTGCATTTTTTAGTAGTACTCTCATTCAGTGCATGGCAAATGCAAGTTCACAGAATATAAAAGTGAATTATTGACACATTTGAAGCCAGCATCATTTGAGTAAAATAGTCAAGAGATCAATAAAATGGATAACTTGCCAGATGCTTTAAGTCTCTCACCAACTAGATAAGATTATTTGTGTTAAAATAATCGCCAATCACGACAAACAAAAATGAACCAGGTCACCACAAGATTCTCTCCTGAACATGCGGTATATCGTTAAAAAGGGCAAGATTCTCTCCTGAATATGGCACATACAAATTCTTTATTTCCACCACTGATGGCGCAATTCCTTATTTGAAACATGATTCGCAGCAACCACACAATAGAGTTTAATTAAAAACACCAAAAGGACACATAAACCCCTGTAAAACTAACTCTCAGCTGTTGCTGTGTAGGGGCAGCAGTAGAGGAGTTGACATCAGTGGTGTAAGATCTAAGTTGCTGCACAAATTCATGGAAAAATTGGTTAAATAATACAGATGTAAATAGAAATTGTAAAAGTATACGACATACGGTGGGAATTACAGAAGTGGGCAGCTTTCCACCACCGGGGACGGCAAATACGTGGCTTCCGCCACCCGGCTCGTCGGAAGCGGGCTTCGGCCACGCCCGGTGGCGGAAGCCACGTCGCGTGTGCACGCATCCGCCCCTGCGCACGCCACGGCTCCGCCCGCGCCTCGGATCCCCCCGCCCGCGCCTCGGATCCGCTCGCCTTGGAGTGCGTGCCTGCATGTGTTAAAGTGAGCGCCGGAATCAGCGGGCTGCATGCGTGCTGGTGGGCTGTCACCGCTGTCTGCCCGTTATGTCATTTCATGTCATATCATGTCTCGTTAATCATGCGTTTAATTTACTAACAAAGTAATTAGCTCTAAATAAATTATCTGTTTACGATGATATAATCATGCACGCTCGGCTATATAAGGAGGGGTGGTCCTCGTTTCTCTGCACGCCATTTGCGCTGCCCGTTGCTCACCTGCGCTTACACATTCGTGCTGCTCGGTGCTCAGCAACCCTTCCTCTTTCTGCTGTCCGCTGGTGCTCTGTTGTTTTGTAAGTGACTTCATAAAGCTGCTCTGTTTTTTGTTTTGAACCAGTCTAGAGGTAATGTAATATGTAGATGATATTTGAGTTTTAAAACTTGTATTCATTATTTCATGTGTTTGAATGCGCAGGTGTTGATACGTCGTGAGCAGACTGTTTATTTCGAATATTTTCAGACAACGCGTGGCAACAAATGTTTGGGTCGGGCGTCGGATTCACTGATTTGTTGAATACGATTACTACACCCCACCCACCTGTCCCGCAACCAGATCAGCCAGACGGGTCGAGTTGGCACATGCAGACACCGGCTCCACCACCGCATGAGGATGCATATGCTAATTGGAATGTATATAGTGGACAATCCTATCAATTTGGCACCACTCCTCAGGTGGCAGACCAGCCCATGCCGCATTCATGAACCATTCATAAAACATCTTATTAAACACATAAACCACCTTACAAAACACATATATTGTTCTAATGTTATACCATCAATTAGCATTCTTTTGAAATAAATCCCATGCGATATATATATATATATATATTCAGTGCCAACACAAATGCAAACATCAATCCTCGGCCCTTGGATCTCATTCCAACGGCCCAGCCCCAACCCGCTCTCCCAGATTGATCTCATCCCAAATGCAAGACATATATGCAAGTTAGATAATTAGGCTCTTGTGGATTAGGGAGGTGGTTGGGGCTGGGCATTGGGATGAGATCCAAGGGCCGAGAATTGATGTTTGCAT
>SPJY01000659.1:195884-255018 GCA_005191435.1 Raddia distichophylla | reverse complement strand
CCTCTTTGTTGTAATAAACGGAGTATCTATTAGTCATTATTTATTAGCATTGTTCAGTCAATTTCGTTGGTGCTAATAACTAGCATCTTACATACAGTTAATCATATAGTTTGATCAATCATCAGTCAAGCCGATCAACTATTTTTGGTGAATGGTGATCTGTTTGTAGTGTGCCAGTTCTTCCTGCAACTCAGATTCTTGTCAAATGTTGAACGATTTCAGGGAAACAAAGAAAAATTGCGAAGTACTACAAGAAACGAACAAATCTTCTTAAGGATTTCAGCGAGATGGAGACCATGAATGAGCACGCTATCTTAGATCAGAATGCTCCTACTGAGGTACAAATCCATTGTAGAGAAGCACACCTTTACCCTGTGTAATGTTCCAATGTGGAATTTATTGATCAAATTGTCTTTTTTAACAAATACTGATATGGACTATTATCTCCTCAGGAAGAGTTAAGGCAATTGGCTAAGAGTGAAAGAGTGGCTATCAACGTGTCAAATATAATAAACCTGATCCTTTTTATTGGAAAAGTTGTTGCTTCAGTTGACAGTTTATCGATGGCAGTAATAGCTTCGACGCTCCCTACTGGATCTTTTGTCAGGTTTCATGCTCTGATTTACAGCATATGCTATGAAGAAACCCAACAACTATAGCTATCTGATTGGGAAGAGACGCATGCAACCAGTGGTAATGCCATTGGTCATTAAATTACTCCTGTGGTCCATTTCATCTATTCTTGGTTTGCATCGTCATCTTTGTGTCATGGCTTTGCATATTCCTTGGTCCTGTTTATACAAGTAGTCTTAATATATTCCTTGGTGCCGATAAATTTTGATCCTTAATGCAGAAAATGGAACAGAGAAGCTGGACAAGCTTATTCGTTGTATTGGCAAATACCTGCCGAATTTATGGCATAGTTATTTTGTTTTGTTCTCCTGTATCGAGCACTGAAGAAATGTCCTACTAATCTCCTATATTGATCTAACTAGGGGGTCACCGCCGGCAATGATTATATATGGGGCGATGCGCGCTAGATCTAAACTCGGCAATACCTTTTGATGTACATGCCTTAATTTGCTAAATATCATTTGTCTGTTATTTGGGTTGGTCATGCAATGGTTCAAGTTAATTGTTCTTATTAGAGATGTGAACTTATTCTAGGGCCCCAGCTCAAGAGAACGTTTTTTTTTTGGAACAGGAGTGCGAGCTGTTTTTGAACAGGCCATGACAAAATTAGAGCATAGCGTGCTATTGGTAAGTTTGTATAACTATCACGCCTCATTTTTCATTAACATTTCGTATTAATGTGCCAATCAATTTAATTTGTAGATCATAACTTGCACACTACCGTCTTTAGTAGAGTGTACTTTGATCCGGACATTGCAGTTGCCCGTGACCTGAGACAGAGGTAAATCATGTTGAATCACAAGTATAGCATATACTTATGTCCAATGAATTTTGTGACACTCATACGTTTGTGCAATTACTTTTTGTAGCATCACTAATGGATTTACCTGATCTCAAGAACTTTGGATAAGATATGAGAAAGAAGAAATTGTAGTCATGCTGCTAATTCGGTTGTGTAATATGAACATTTTATACTGTTGGTTACCTGTATGACCTTGTTTTTCTGTATTTCATTTGTTATTTGGTCATGGTGTAGCGTTTATGTATTTGTTAATTTGTAATCTTCTAACTTTATCTTTACGGTTTTTTGTATGTTTGTTTTAGTGCCACACCTCGGAGTGATTTTATTTGTATTTTTATGAGAATGTTTGTTCACCTCATGTTTCTAATTACACGTGCAATTGCGTTGTGATTGTATTTTTATTATTTTATCTTATCTTTTGAGATTTCATATTGTTTAGATTTCGATCAGTAATTTAATATTTTTATTTTTGTTATTAATTTTACATACACGATTACAATTTCTATCCTACAATATATTATCCGACGTGCTTTGCACGTGCACGCTAACCATACAGAGAAGTACTTACGTCTTAGTCGAGGTGCCGGTTCAGTTGCATGTAATTTTTTCTCTTTATACCATTGAGATGTATGTGGATTGAATGTGTGCGCAATTCAATTGCCATTATATTTATTTGGAATAATTTGCTCCTATTCGAATTCACCGCTGATTTTTTTTATTTTACTTTGAAATCTCGTTGCGGCTGACGAATGCACGCATTGCTAAGTTAAACCATCCTTTATAATTTTTATATTTCTATAATTTATGTTTTTCTTTCTCCCCTTTAGTTCCGTGGCAGAGCACGGGCATTGTACTAGTATGTGTTTATATGTATGTATGCACATATGTATGTATGCACGTATGCATGTGCATCGCGTCTTTTATTTTGAATTATATAGATTGTTTGAAGATGGAGGAGTTTTAGTTAGCCAAAATATAAATAATCAAGAGACTAACATTTGGAGTTACAACCAATGAAGGTCCATTTTTTAAGTGGCCAATAATCAAAGATTACTCGTAAGGTCGTATATGATCAATTTTCTTTCTTTTCTTTTCTTTTCTTTTTTTTTTTTTGCCCACGGAGGTCGTTGGAAAGTGCATGGTCCATGCATAATCAGGCACGGGCAGAGCATTCAAAGCTGATATATGCCGGTGGTAAACGTTGCCGATTGAGCTGTGTCCGATGATCAGCTCAACTAAAATGTCAAATTAACCCCTATTTAGTACGGCTATTTCAACTGTTTTTACATTTTTATTATATTTAAAGACCGTTTCTTCGAACTGAATGCGTTTCTGCTAATCGAAGTCGTTTCTCTGTTTAGCCTAACCGAACCAATGCTCACGGTAAATTCGAATCCGAGGATCCAAGTTAGTATTTTTTATTTTTTACGCGAGAAATTTCAAAAAGGAGTTTCAACTCGAAAATTATCCAACAGGTAATTCCTGTTCGGGAACTGTAACTCCACAAAATTCAATAAGAGTCCAATGAAGTTTCGACTCCATTCCTAAATAAATAAAATCAACTCAACTTCCATAAAAAAGATTCAAGTCGGTTCCAAAAAGATTGCTTAAATCAGATTATATATTACCGATTGAAAATGTTATTTCTGTATAAACAATATGTTGCGACACTTTATAGTCATTTTTTTAGGTCTTTTAGTATTTCTTCTTAAAATATCGAAACTACTTTTTAATATGCTTTTAACATTTTTGAGTTGCTTTTGAGGGTTTCAACTTTTCATAGATTTAAGATTAATCAAAGGCCTCGATCTTAAGCGGGGCTTGCTCCCACACTTGACTACATTTGCTTGTAGCATGCTTTGTAAACTCAAGCAAAAGGGAACATTTTGCCTCGCCTAGTTTTCATCACCAGTTACAATCGACTCGAGCAAAAGAAGTTGTGACAGATCAGAAAATGAGACCCACATGGTAGCTTGTCCTACTTGACTGTTGTCACAGTCAGGTCTGCCCCCCAATTGCTTGCCTAATCACATCTGTCGATTAATCTATTAATTAGGAACATGGAAGACAATTTAGGGGCCAGCTCCAAGGAGCAAGAAGGACAAGTCTTTACTAAGAGACGTAGAAATGCGTCGATCGACCAACCCGTACGTGTACGTGAGTTAATTCTGAATGTTTAAATTATATTTGATGGTAGTACTAGCTAGTAAGGCCACCTTCAATGTAAGGTGCTTAGAGATAGGTGTTTAATGTGCCATATCACTAAGCACCCGTATAAAAACTCTTCCTTCCATCAGCATCAGAGTTTCTAGAGGTGCTTATAAACTATAACTGTCTTGTTAGCACCTGAACCAGACACTTTAATCTCCAATGGCCGGTGCCTAGCGTAACAGGAAAAATACAATCATCCAGGAGCCATCATCGCTGCGCCAGGTAAGCATCGAGGCAAGCAGCTGTAGAAAAAAAAAGTCGCAGGCACCGGGTAGCAGTCGACGCCAACCTAGGCATCTTCTCTCTCCTCTAAGCACCTCTATTTGCTGATGTGACAAAAAAACCCGGTTTTTTTTTTCTAAGAACCTACTTAAGCACCTGCATTGAAGATGGTCTAACAATAACTAACCAAAGACGCACGGTCGTTTCACTTTAACTCGTGCAATTAAGCTAATTCATGGCAAAGTTTAGCAAAACAGTGCATCAAAGTCCCAGCTAGCTCTTCTTTTTTTAAAAAAAAGAAAAATCACAGCTAGCTTTGAACTTGTGAAACAACTACTAGATGTAGTACACTATACTGTCAATCACCAAAAAGGGTTTCCAGTGCATTGTTTATTTTTATGGCAATTTGCAAAGTTTTTTTAATAGAGCGCGCGCACAATGTGCCAACCTTTTTGTTATGCCAAATGGAGGAGCCTTTTACAACATATGAAATAATGATTTTCTTTTTGAGTGGGACATGAAACAATAATAATTGATACTTCATCAAAAGACGGAGAGACCTCCTAGGTCTCGGTCGTATAACTTCGTATAATGTATGCTATACGAAGTTATTACGATTCCTCTTCTCACAGACATATATCCGTTTAAACATCGGGGTTGTACAACAATTTTTAGTTCATAAAATTTTTATCAAGATAAGATCATTCATTTCACGTTAAAACCTCTCGTCAATAACAAGATATACATGCATTTATAGATGGTATAAATACGAAACAAAAAAAGCTTTCAGAAGAACTTGTTGTATAGCCTTGATCGTCTATGACGATGCTGTCAAAACCTACCTCCATCGTCTCTTTACATTTCACCAAAATCGACCAAGACTACAAAAAGATTAATTGCGAGTTGTTTAGATAAGAAGAAGTATAGTTGAGGAAACTTCGATGAAGAACACCGTTGCATACAACAGGCACACTAATTCTGAACACATCCTCCGATCGTCGCATACGACCCCAAGACAACCATCAAGGACTCCTTCTAACCAGAGTTTTAACTAGAACCAAAATATCTCACCAGTTCTGTTGATTAAAGAAGTAAATCCACCATCTTAGACACCTCGCTTGAGTGGTAACGTTGTTGGTGTCTGAGTGAGAAAGATTAAAACACTGCTGTACCAAAACACTGACGAAAAAACTAGCATCCTACGGTTACTCATTGACAAAGGTTGGCACGGACTACCAGGCCAACCGCTACCACTGACCTAGAGGTCCGAGTCGGTGTGGGAGGCCATCGAGTTCGCATCACCCAACTTGAAGCCATTTTTTGTCTCTCGGTTTTTTTCTACATCTAGATCTAAACTCTCGTTGCTGGATCTAAATTCCTACTTAAAATACAGCATATAATAGTTAATTATTTTTGCAGATATTTAGAGTTTTTTAGATATGCAATGGTAAATATAAATATATTATAGGGTAGTAGTATAATTCTAATTTTTCATGAAGTGCCATTCAAAAAATAATATAATTTATTAGTATAGAAGTTAATATCAATTTGAGTCGTTAGATACGTGGACCGTTGTATTCATTTTAGTTTACCATATTCGTTTGGGAACTACAGCTGATGGTTGCTTGACCATTGGACGTTTGTTTCAAATGTAGATTGTTTCAAACATAGATATAATATTAGTATAACATACACAATATATTTCTAAAACATATGATTATGTCTATATAAAAAACATTATTTTATATCAATGGACATGATAAAACATGGTCCATCGGTGTTGTAACATACCAAAGAAACTGTTGCAACATGTCAATACAACGAATGAAACATGAAAAAAAGAACTAGCAAAATATGATGAAATATGGTCGGCCAATATTGAAATATGTCAAAAAAAAATTTGAAACATGTCAAAAATGTAGTTCAAACATATTAAAAAACTAATGAAATATGTTAAAAATGATGAGAATATCATGTTGCACGGTGATTTATCCACGGTCCACCCCATACAAAACAAAACGTTCCACAAAAATAAAAAGCAATATGTTTCAACAAGCAAAACCTAAATGTTCCATATGTCGTGTGATATTTGAAGGGGAAAACATGATGGTGCACCTCCTCTCGACCGCCTACTTCATCAAAAGACGGTGAGACCTCCTAGGTCTCGGCGTGCTTGCCGGATCCAGCCACCTATCTCGTCGGAGAGGATAGCCACACAAGAGCAGGAAAGAAAGAGAAGAGGAGGGGGAGATGGTGGCGACCGATGCTTACGGACATCCTATTCATTTTAGTGTAACATAAAATTCTCTATTTTCAAAATCTATTAAAACTATAAAATTACAAAGCACCTTTTAGATTAATTTATAAACAAGACTTTCCTGTATCCCAGCTGATTGTTTAAGAATATGTATCCCAGAAAATTATTTAAGAAAATATATCATCAAAGTTTTAAAAGCTTGTATTGTCAAAGTTTTAAAAGTCCAACCGTACGATCGGCAGGGAGATGGAGTCATCATCGCCATCATAACAGGAACATAATGTAGTGCAAGCAAGTGGAAACAACCGCAAGCTATATATATCCGACATCTTTTCAGTGATTTTTTTTACCAATATTTTCAAGAAGATATTAAGACACCTAAAAAGGAATTTAATTACTGAAAAGTGAAAACTATGTCAAGAGAGAAGACAATTCCGCCTCTGGCCGTACTAGCAAAATTGGAGCAAGCGGGAGGCGGAGCAGGAGCTGTACGCCTGTACGTAGCGTAGGCACGTTCTAGCGGCGGATCAATGGCCGCCGCCCGCCGGCGCTGGTCGCTCGATCGTGAGCTTACATGTGCCAGAGCGCGCCGCCGTTGGGGTAGGAGACCGACGGCGAGGAGTAGAGGTCGACGTCGTCGTCGACGACGGCGGCGGCGCGCGGGGGCGGGGAGGGGAGGAGGCGGTCGCGGCAGAGCGGGCAGGTGGCGCGCGGGCGGACGAGCCAGGCGTCGAGGCAGGCGCGGTGGAAGACGTGGCGGCACCGGAGCTCGCGGACCTCCTGCCCCTCGTCCACCCGCGACAGGCAGAACACGCAGTCCACGGCGGCGCCGCCGCGGCGGTACAGCGCGACGGCCAGGCGGTCGCAGCACTCCGGCGAGAGCGGCGCCTCGTCGTGGTCGAGGCCGGCGGCGGCGGCGGAGCGACCGGGCCACGGCGAGGCCAGCTGGCGCCGCTCGCCGGCGCGCGCGATGCGGTAGCCGAGGAAGGCGGAGCGCGTGGGCCACCGGTAGCCGCGGAGCGCGAGCGCGGCGAGGCGGATGGCGGCCTCGGCGAGCACGAGGAGGAGGAGGAGGCAGGGGAGGGAGAAGGCGGCGAAGAGGACGGACACGAGCACGCTGCCGACCTCCATCGACGGCCTCTCTGCTTCTTGTCTTACCTTAGCTTGCTCTTGTCAGTGTGCTTGTGAGTGAGACGAGCTGTGAGAGGAGGAGAGAAGTGGCGGCAAGCTAGTGCATGGCAGCGGCATGGAGCTGGAGCTGGAGCTGGAAGAGAGGATAAGAGAGGAGTGAGGTGAGGTAGGTGGTGCAGCCGTGGGAGGACGTGATCCAGCCTTGGCGAGACAAGGACAGGTGCACGGAGTGATAGACGAATCGACGTCCCGATCGATCATCAGCGCTCTACTGTGAACTCGGAACTCCTTCGATTCACCTTTGGGTTGCCCAGCCCCACTCCTCCTCTTGACATAACGAAAAAATCAATATTAGCTCGACTTTAAGAAGAGCTGGTTGTTATTTTGCTGCTTATACTCATTATTACAAGGGAGCGTCTCCAACCCAGACGACTGTCCACGCGCGCGCGTCCCTCGGGTCCACTCTTCGGCGAGCGCGCGACAAGGCGCGGTCGCCTCGGTTCTAACAAAACTGCTATTATAAACATATGACCCTATGCATTAGCAGAAAGAAGTAGTAAATAAATGAACTGTCAAACTTACAGAATATTGGAACCCCAATAATAAACTAGAAGATTGACTATTATTGTTGGTCGATTGAAAATCACCTTGGATTTTAGTTACCAATACACACCTCTCCTTTTCAATTATTTTCTCCATCGCAAAACAATACCTGTACCTCCCCATGTCACATTCTTTTACTATGGTCAACTTCATATGTCTCCACCACTGTTCATGCCCATATTGTCCACTACCCCAAGCAATGACATTCTCTCCACCTTGCTGCTTTACCCTGATCTTCCTCCCGGTACCCTGTGTCACGCCTATCCTTTCTAGCTGTTGTGTGATGATCCCCCCACCTCTTGACCACCCTCCAATTCACATTTGCAGATTGCCACCTCGTTGCATTGCCAACATTGTATGATTCACTGATGTGCTTTCGCAGGTCAGGCATCCCACTAACGCAAAAAGGTATGGTGAACCCTAAACCCTAAACGATGATGATAGAAAGAATCAATGATGAAAGTGTGGCAAAAAACATAGCATCAGCATGACACATGAATCAAATCACAGCAGAGAATGGTTAAGGGAGAAAGGAGGTAAGAAACCCTAACCGATGATGATAGAAAGAATCAATGATGACGGTGTGGCAAAAAAAGTAGCATCAGCATGACACATGAATCAAATCACAGCAGAGAACGGTTGAGGGAGAAAGGAGGTAAGAATACAGATAAATGGGAGATCTTGATAGTATCTAACGGTCTAGATCAGCTGACTAAATTTCTCCATAATTTCAATCGACTGAGCAAGGTTCTAAAAATAAAGAATAATTGGCGATTAACCCTTAGTCTGCGGTCACCCAATTCAATTTCACCCTAGTTGGCCGTAATTGGTCAACCCGATTTAATTGTTCATTTGGCCAATTAATCGTTCTTAAAACCGACTAGCCCCATATAACCCTAGGCTGTGTAGAGTTAGCCGGGACCGAATTTTGTGCCCTATGCGTGAAGAGGCTAGAGTGGTATTAAAGTTAAGGTTTTGAGGATTAGCTTACAGAGGAGGAGATGTCGCATCTATCCATTAACCCGCCGCTATTGATTGGGTGCTCGGGAGGACGACTTTGGCTTGTTCTTCCCCCATCTTGTGCTCCTCACTCAACTAAAGGTAACCCACCACCCTCTTCTCCTAACTTTTTGTGCTCTCAACCATCCTCTGGTCTCCACCACCCTCTGTTGCATCGGTCCGTTCCTCAACCCTTGCTCTACCAAAGATAATAATGGACATGACCCTCTATTCCCACCTTCTGGGTGTGGGCATACTAGTAGTCGTTGTTCTGCTTTGGATACTAAGGGGACTAGACGTGGAACGTCAACAAGAGCAAATAGGCAATAGGGTTGAGGAGAGAGAGATCGTGCTTGGTAGGATGGCCTATAGGGAATGAGAAATGATGGGTGTTTAGACAAAGGATAAAAAAGAAAGTTTGAGTTTAGACAGATAAAAAACACTAAAAATCTAAAATTAGTTAATCAATATAAACCAATTAATTTCCAATTGATCTGAAGTAATCTGATCCCTAATCTCTAGCTCATCGATCGATTAATTAGCGATTTTCTTGTACCTTGTTAGTAAGTATGAAAATCGATAACCTAGTTTATATGCCTCGTTCGAACTAATATACAACGTTAGGGATCGGAAATAGGAAACAAATTGTAAACAAATTCATACTAGTCCTAAACTAAAAAATAATTGTAAACAAATTCAAAAAATACTCTCCCACTTGCTTCATTCTTACCAAATTACCCTGAATACTCATCTACTGTTGCTTCTACAATTGATGATGCTGCCTTAAGCCTTGCCAAATTACCCTGCTTTACCCCGCCTTACCTGCCTTATCCTGTCTTACATGTCGTAAAAATTGAGTTTATTTAGTGGCACTTGTCATTTGCATGATTAAATAAAAAACAACTAAACTAAAAAAACCAAAAAAAACATTTCTCTTCAAATAAAAAGTATAAATGTTGATCTTTGCCTAAGGAGATGATGAAAAATTGCTCTATCTTATTCTCTAAATATTGGGTTCACAATTTAGTACTCTTGTTTTGTTTAACATTTATTTTTATAAGATGTAATTCTGACAAGACTTTATCAGTAGGCGCTGACATTCTTTATCCAAGTCTAAGTTGTGAGATATGATACAGCTAAGATTAGAACTTAGATGCTCATACAATTAGAAAGAAAAGTCTCGGAAAGATTTTATTTTGAAAATATAAAAATACTTTGAAAAATGTTCATCGTTAGGATTTTCTTCCTACCAAAGTCAAAAGAACTCAAAAAGATTAAAACCTAAGATTTAGCCACTTATGGCTGTGTTGAGTTTTGTCAAGACTTGTGACCTTAAGGAATAGTGACTCTTCAAAGCTGGTCATTTCCTTTCGCGTATCCCTTTGATTGCTAGCCTTATTCATATCTGCCAATGCTAAATTCCATCTTGGAATAAAACATCCATTCCGTCAGGTATTCCTCCATTTACCAAAAGAAGCCAAAATCTTCGTTGTGTCCCCTTTATGCATACCTATCCATTCTGTTTTATTAAAGACTTCAAATTTATCGTAAGTCATCCCTCAATCTCTTTGAAAATTTAGAGGCTTAAAAAAAGAAGAAGAAAAAAGAAAGAAGAGTTGATCTTAAACTCTTAAAAATTCTGCCTCTCCAAAAAATTTTCTTAAAGAGGGATTTGATCAAAATAAAGAAGTCATGTACACCGTGTCCTTAAACACAAGATCCGATGTGTTAGACTTATTAGTACCTCACATTCTTGCACTTGTGTTCCTTCATTCATTTGGCGTGAGTCCATTCTCTCCCTCACCCCTGAACATTATTTCTCTAATGACCAGAATGCGAAGCGGCATGATCTTCATTAGGTCCAATTTTTTACTTAACAACATTATGCAGCCTAAATAGGCCATTTCTAGCCCTACCTTAAGCTCCACATAAACCGTTAGAATATAGGGATTAGAATTGGACTTAGGCCTTGGTAAGGATGAGTAAAATACCACTTGAGCGATCCGAGAATACCAATCGAGGAACTAAAATTTTAAAATTTTCGAGACCTGTTTTGAACAAGGGTAAGCTAACACTGCTCTTTCTTGGTTGTTCTATTTTCCAACCACCTAAGACGAGGTGACATTTTGGAAGCCCTACAGTATAAGTATAAGGTCGGGATACACTTGTACGAGTTTATGTTAACAAATAATGATAATATTATCTTGTGCACTTAATATTTATTGAATAATGATATTGATGCGATCCTGATCCACCGGGTCCAATTGTGAGCCCTTTGCTCGAGGACGAGCCAAAGTTCAAGTTGGGGGGTGTGTTGGCAGTCGTTAAAGTCGAATTTCTTACGCTGACATACGCCAACGTTTCGGTAATTTGGGGGAAAATCAAGATTTATATATGCATTTTATTTAAACAAATAAATTTCCACAAGTTGTTGTGAGTTTTTGTCCTTAGGAATAAAGTGTAGAAAAACCGGAGCTGAACCGGACGAAGAAGCCGGTCGACCGACCTACCCTAGGTCGGCCGACCTGGCCTCTGCACCGAAGCGACTCCAACTTCTCCCAATTGCCAAGAAATTCATCAAGGAGTATGCGTCGTTTTGATCAAATGGCTGCAGTTGCTTCACACTTGGGTGACTCCCCATTGGTTGCGGATGGATATAAAAGGACCCTCTCACCTCACTTGACACACCACACCACACCACACCACATCCCCCTCATTTAGAGTCACTCTTCACTTGTTAGAGTAGTTAGTTTAAGAGTTAGAGTTGAGTCGAGGTGAAGCTCGGAGATCCGAAATTGTCTTCGGGAATTCGGGTAATACCTCTTGTATCCTTTCCCTTCTGTAAGACTTTGCTATTCTAATACAAGTGTCTTTCATTATCTGAGCTGAGCATATTTACACTAAGTGGAAAGTGTGAATTATTAGAGCGGTTAATTAAGTTCATCTGGTTCAGAGTCTAGATTCATTCTCATATGCTTAGAATAGCCTAAGTATTGAACTTGGATCGCCTTCCTAGGATCCGGGGAGGAGTGATCGAATTTAATAGCAAACATGGTGTCTGAGATTATCTCTGACTTGGTTTACACCCATTCCAATGTACTTTGTGGTAGGTGGTAGGTGGTGACAGTCCTATCCATCCGAGATTTATCTCATGCGTAATCCACTGCGTTAGGAATTGGACCAGTAGGGCCCAATCGGGTGTGGTCATAACCATTTGGTGTTATTAACTGATAGTGGGTGGTAGTGAATTGGCCGAGCTCCGACGAAGTTCTTAAAACAAATCTCCAAACTCATATCTGCTAACTCAACCTGATAATTGATTGCACTATTAGGGGACTTTATACTCTTCTCGTTGTCCTCCCAACTATCTGCCTAACTTATCTTTTTATACTCCTCTGTGTGTGTCACCGGTCTTATTATATTATTATCTTATCCTTACCCCCATTAACTAGCTAGCTGGTATTTTAAATAATATAGATATTAGAATTATCTTTCTTCCTCGTTCCCTATGGTTTGATACTCTGGAATACTCCCGGGTGAAAACTATAAGCGATATCCGTCCGCTTGCGGATTATTTCTAATAGCATAAGAATCGCCAACTGTAGGACAAGTATTAGGCGAAAGCCCTGCCCTTTTTCGGGCTGGTGTTGGCATCATCTTTGGTGTCGTTCCCTCGTTGGAGGCATCACATTTCTTACCTTCCCCTGCTCTGGGTGAAAATCCTAGAGGTTTTGCGACGACAACGGGTTTTCCTCGTCGCTACCTTGTTCGAAGTGTCATGGTCGCCGTCTTGCGCTTTAGGCTTCGCTGGGTCTATTGATTCAGGAGTCGCTCGTCGTTCTATGGGTGTTGGTGTTGTTTCCCCTTCTCCCTCCCATGTATCTTTCTCCCGTTCAGCCTTTGGCCTAGGTGGCAGCAGTGAGCTGCATCTCTTCTTTCTCCTCTGTAGGCGGTGGCCGGAGGTGTGTCTGGCTTTATCTAGGGTTGCAGCGGTGTGCTGTGGATTGTACACTGTGTTTTCATGGGCTTTTTATTTTTATTTTCTCCTTCTGATCAATGAAATAGTTCTCCTGCCCCTCTTTCAAAAAAAAAAAAGGATTACGTCTTTAGAATGATAGATTGTAAATTGTCAAATTTTTATAGGAAAAATATATAGGTTCTCTCTTTGAAACCCTCTTCTTTGCACTTATTATTCATTGAGTAAAGTGCATGGCCGGTCCTTAAACTATTGCAGGTGTGTCATCTGGGTCCACGAACTAAAAAAATGCAGGAACGCATCCCTAAACTTTTTAAGTGTGTCGTTTGGGTCCAAATTACACTCGGATGACTAATCCTGCCATTGTGGACCGTCCACGTGGCATTTTTAGTTTTAAAAAATTTCAAGAAATCATTAAATATCAGGAAAATTCATAAAAATCATAAAAATGATTTAAAAATTTTAAAAAAAATCATAAAATTCATTAAAAATCATTAAAAAAATCATAAAAAAATTTTAAAAGAGAAAGGAAAAATCATAAAAATTCAGGGAAAAAAATAAAAATAGAAAACTTCATAAAAAATAAAAAAAATCATTTTAAAACATAGAAAATTTCAAAAATCATTTAGAAATAGAAATAGAAAAATGCAACAACAATGGCACCTGGATGACCCCATCCAGATGCCATTGGCTGGGGTCATGCAGATGATAGAACTCTGCAAAACCCAGTCAACAAGATGATTTTATATGAATTTTTGGATTTTTAATGTTTTTTCTGTTTTTTTTATATGATTTTGATGAATTTATCTGT
The DNA here is from genome assembly GCA_005191435.1 of Raddia distichophylla. Taxonomy (NCBI): domain Eukaryota; kingdom Viridiplantae; phylum Streptophyta; class Magnoliopsida; order Poales; family Poaceae; genus Raddia; species Raddia distichophylla. The sequence goes on along the minus strand of SPJY01000659.1, from coordinate 241,373 downwards.
TTTTATGATTTTCTGAATTTTAAATGATTTTTTAATGAATTTTTATGAATTTTTCTGAATTTTTAATGAATTTTATGATTTTTTTGAATTTTTAATTATTTTTGTTTTTAATGAATTTTTCTGATATTTAATGATTTCGTCGAATTTTTTAAAATTAAAAATGCCACGTGGACCATCCACGGTGGCTGAATTAGTCATCCGAGTGTAATTTGGACCCAAACGACACACTTAAAAAGTTTAGAGATACGCTTCTGCATTTTTTTAGTTCATGGACCCAGATGACACACCCGGAATAGTTTAAGTACCGACCATGTACTTTACTCTTTTTCATTTATTTGACATCTTAACTACTTATGAGGGCAGTGAATGGTACCTAGAAAACACCTCTTAGTAATTACAGCAGGATTTAGATAGAGAATTGGTGCCTCAAATGTAACAGTACGTGGCGAGGCAAGTATCAGGCAAAAATGCCACCAGTCAAGTGGAAAAACGCCACCTCACAGCGCTCACCACTAAACGAGGGACGTATACCTACTTGTGGGGCCCACAACAGGATCATCCACGCTCCCCTATTGATGGTAAGAGCGGCTACAGAGGAGGCGGCTCGTTGATGAGGGCAATGACTGAATGTGACACAAATCTATTAGACAACACCAAACTAAACATATTATATTGATGATTTTTGAAGTTGCAATTTTTTACATATTATCTGAGTAATATCCATTCCGATCTATGTCTGGAAAATATCGAGTTTTGATGATTCGTATTCATATTTGACACTATTCATGTCTATATTCGACAATATCCATGCTCGTATCCATGTCGCACTATTCATATATATATCCATATTCGACAAAAAAAAATGGATCCATGGTCTTGTTTGTTTCAAATTAAATTAAATTAAATAAAAATTTGTTATTTTTGTATAAGCCAAATGATGCAATGTTTTGTAGTCATTCTTGTGGGGTTTTAAATAGTACTTCTTAATGTTTGTAAAATATTTTTTTCATAATTTTTTGAACTCGTTAAGACGTATTTTGAGGGGATCACAAATTTGCTACAGTAAAACGTAACGCTACATTAATCCGAAACTAACAAGGCCCATATCTATATTCGGTACTATTCGATCCAATCACACCCCCTAGATATGTTATTTGCGGTGGAGAATTAGGATTTTCTCTGGTGGGGCACGTGAGGAATTGTCCTATAATACAGTCCTCTTTTAGAAGAAGAAGAGTGGTTCACACAAGTAGGTCTCTCTCATATTCCCAAAACATCAACAAAGGGATATCACTTCACTGCCACTCTCTTTGGTCCAATAACCTCTTTAATCACATGCCTATTCAAAAGACGTTTTGTGACATTACTTCGAAGCTTTATAGAAATAAGATGGGTTAACAATTTACGGTTACAATTACAATATACAAAGGCAACATATACATATACGAGCGAAGGACGGAGGAGCTAGCTTGCAAGCATCACAAATACCTAATAGGCGAAGGACGGAGGAGCTAGCTTGCATGCATCACATATATCTAATATAGACTATAGACTACTAATTTACATGGGTCCAAAGGGTCAAAGAAATGAGTCCAAACATCTGTAGTAGTGAAATGATATTTTGATCACAGTGCCATGATGGCGTGCTCATGTCAATCCTCCTTTCCCTCTATCCCTGCCTTGAAGGCTTACAATTCTATATTCTCTATCCAAACAATGAAAGAGTTAAACAAAGTGGGCCGATTACGACAACTTGTTCAAAATTCTAAAGTTCAGATCTTTGGCAAATAAGGCCAGCCCAAAATCTGCTACCTGCCCATCGATCATATGCTATGCGTTAGTAACTACTGCATAATTTGCTATATATGTCGCACTTGATGATCATATGGGACATGACCGTTCTAGATGTGGTTGTAGTACTACAACGCCCACTTTAGTGAAATCAGGATGGATCTGCTACGTTAAAATTTCTAGTGACATGCTTGGACGAATCGCATGTTGCAGACATGTTGCAGAGTAGTCAAGTGAGCCACTTTGAGAGTGAGGACCATGGTCCTGGACCTGGAGAGAAGCAATTAACGGTGAGCTGGTGATCGGCCTCTCCAACATGCAAGTCAGTGGAGGCACGTCGACAGTTTTTTTTTTCAGTTAACTAATAAAGATAAAAGAGTGTATTTTGTTTAGTCAGTGACATGAGGTGAGATAAAACATGACTTGATGAAACAGAACGATATGGCTTGTTCATAAGGGATCCGTACAAACTATGCATTGTGATTTGCAAGTGTTGCTACAGCTCAGTGATTAAAAAGATAAGAGACAATTCTTTATTTGCCTAAGGCCTTGTTTTTTTGAGCTGATCTGAAAGGATGAACGGCTGAAATGACTAAACTTCAAGAGCTTCTCGAGATAGTCTCTAAATTCAGATACATTTCGTTTGACTTGGTTTTTAAAACATTAGAACCCACCTTCAAAATAACGAAAAAAACAGACTCAAAAAACTCAAAACATATGTGTTTTCAAAACGTAGATAAGTCGTTAAGATGTTAAGACGTTAAGCTGTTAAGAATTAGGCCGTCTTTATCTGATTTGCCATCACTTTTTGTGAAGTACATCTTATTTGTAAGTTGACGTTGAAAGTTTAACTTCATCCATTCAATATCATTATTGACCAATCAAGTCATGACAAAGTTGCACAAAACGATTATACCCTTACCTTTTTAATATGTTACAAAATAAAAGAAAATCATAACAAATAGTAGAAAATTCATAAAACTGTGAGAAAAATTTTATGATCTTAGAAATTTATGCATATTCAGATTGAAAAGTGTCTTTAAAACTTTGGAATGTAAATTTTATTTTAAAAATAATGTAGCTACCATTTTACATAAAAAGGAGAAGGAATAATCTAGCAAATACATAAAATTGTGAAATTTGAATAACAAATAGAATGCAGTTTTACACAAAATTAAAATTTTGAATCACTCAACTTGGACTTAAAATGAGGGAATGTTGTGTCCTGAAGTTTTAAATCTAAAAAACAAGAAAAGGTGCTTTAGACATTAACAGAGGTTAACAAAAATCTAAGGAAGCTAAAAGTAATGGCATTGGCATTGAGATCATTAAAGTTAAAACTCTTAATGGTAAATAAGGTCTAACTTTCAGTAACTAATAAGAAAATTCTCTCAAAAAATATCGAAATATCTGGCCTTTGCCAAAGACGATAAACTACGTGCAAACCCTAAACAACCAGAAAAATAGGACCATGTCTTAACTCCAGGCTCTATAATCTGTTCATTTAATAAAAGTTATTATTCTATCTTTATGTACAAATCCCATACTGGTGCCAGGAAGATGACCAAGAAGAAAAGAGGAAAAATTCCTGGACATTCACAGGTATCGGCAGGGGAGAGCAAAATCTGCACAGGTGTCTACTCAAATCCTTAGTTTTCACTAAACAAAAACGTTGCTTCTTTCTCCATTGTGGGATGACCACCAAAATTTTCATGCCAAGCTTGGACCTACTTAGCATCAGCCATATTGTGGCTTGACACTGCCGCAATGTTGCAGGTACCGCTGCTGGCTTCTTTTTCTGCCGCCTTCCGTGCCTTCTCCTTCGCCTTGAAGTCCTCGATGGTTCGGAACTCCTCCATTAGGAGCCTCTCCAACTCTGGATGCTTGTTGATGGGACTGCTATCCTGATTTCGGTAATGATGAAATGCCCTGGTTCAATCATAAAAACAACCTGTCAATGATAAAGTATCAAGATCTTGTAGCTGCTAAATTCAACAAGTATGTCAGAAGTTAACTTTAAAATTTCCTTTTTCAGGCTTCCTTACAAAACCGTAAAATAAATTCAATGAGATTAATCCAGGGTACACCATGTTTGGAATTGAAAGTCCACATTCATTTTCATGTAGCAATTAGATGTATCATATATACAGATTCACTGGTGTGGCCATACATGGGATGGCCTTTCCGACATGCAAGTCAGTGGAGGCACGTCGACTGTTTTTTTTTTCCTTTTTCAGTTAACTAATAAAGATAAAAGAGTGTATTTTTTTAGTCAATGACATGAGGTGAGATAAAACATGACTTGATGAAACAGAACGGTATGGCTTGTTTATAAGGGATCCGTACAAACTATGCATTGTGATTCGCAAGTGTTGCTACAGTGACTAAAAAGATAGAGACAATTCTTTATTTGTCACTGAAACTTAGGTCTTTATATGATGATGAATGCTTGTGACCGGGCATCCGACAGCGTCGGACGCACACAGCCCAGCAACCAACGCACACACCATCGCTGATGCTCCGCTTGCCGCTGCTAGCAAAAAAAATGAGCGTTTCATTTTTTTTCCATTTAATTTTCTCATTTTTGTCTCTATTTTATCTTGAGTCTAAAATGCATAGAACAAATTTCATAATTCATGTAAAATCCTAATAAACTCATTTTAAATATTTTTCATATTTTTAATTTTTTACATTAGTCAAATTGTTTCAACAATCTATATAACAATAGGCTAAACTAGCTATTTAAGCAGGCTAGACATATTGTTTCAATACAAAAAACTAATTGTTGCACTTGGCTAGACATATTGTTCCAGCAGGCTAAACTAATTGTTTCAACAGACCAAAAATATTGTTCCAATAGGTTGTACAAATTATTTCAACAGGCTAGATAGATTGTTCCAACAGGCAAAACTAATTGTTTCAACATGCCAAACATATTGTTCCAATAGGCTGTACAAATTATTTCATCAGGCTAGACAAATTGTTTCAATAGGCTAAACTAGTTGTTTCACCAGGCTATATATATTGTTCCAATGGGCCAAACCAATTGTTTTATCATGCTATATATATTGTTTCAATGGGCTAAACCAACTGTTTCACTTAGTAATACGTCCACTGGGCAAAAGTAATTGTTTCAATAGGCTAGTTATATTGTTTCAACGGATTAAACTAATTGTTGCATTAGGATAATAAATTGTTTTAGCAAATTTTTATATAGCAACATTAGTCTTGTTTTGTTCGTAAAAAAACTAGGAACACAGCGGTGCAAACGGTTCATGCATTGGAGCAATCGGTCAAAATTTATGACTATCAAAAGAGAAAACTGAAAAGGAATCTTTTCGCTTACGTCATCGCTAACGTCATTGCATACAAATAGGAAGGGATTCGTGAGCACGCTGCGGCGGCCTTCGATTTAAGGGAAGAACGGAAGCAAAACAATGGCGGGAAAAGTTTGTTTCGATGTGGTCGCAAGTTGTTTCAGCGGTCTGGACACACTGTTGGTGGGCCGCGGAGCGTCCGACAACCGCGCACAAGGTCGGATGTCCGTTCCCAAATCGCCGCCTTATCTGATTTGCCATCACTTTTTATGAAGTATATCTTATTTGTAAGTTGACATTGAAAGTTTAACTTCAACCATTCAATATCATTATTGACCAATCAAGTCATGACAAAGCTGCGCAAAACGATTATACCCTTACCTTTTTAATATGTTACTAACTCTATTTTTTTTGTTTGACGCCTTTGACTTTTTGTCACGCTTTTGACCATTCGTCTTATTCAAATTATTTTTGTAAATATCATTTATTTTGTTGTGATTTGTTTTATCAATAGATACTTTAAATATGTCTTAGAATTTTCCAATAAGACGAATGATCAAAGACGTGTCAAAAAGTCAATGGCGTCAAACAAAAAAAATGGAGTAAAAAATAAAAGAAAATAATAACAAATAGTAGAAAATTCATAAAATTGTGAGAAAAATTCTATGATCTTAGAAATTTATGCATATTCAAATTGAAAAGTGTCTTTAAAACTTTGGAATGTAAATTTTATTTTAAAAATAATGTAGCTACCATTTTACATAAAAAGGAGAAGGAATAATCTAGCAAATACATAAAATTGTGAAATTTGAATAACAAATAGAATGCAGTTTTACATAATTTAAAATTTTGAATCACTCAACTTGGACTTAAAATGAGGGAACGTTGTGTCTTGAAGTTTTAAATCTAAAAATCAAGAAAAGGTGCTTTAGACATTAACAGAGGTTAACAAAAATCTAAGGAAGCTAAAAGTAATGGCATTGGCATTGAGATCATTAAAGTTAAAACTCTTAATGGTAAATAAGGTCTAACTTTCAGTAACTAATAAGAAAATTCTCTCAAAAAATATCGAAATATCTGGCCTTTGCCAAAGACGATAAACTACGTGCAAACCCTAAACAACCAGAAAAATAGGACCATGTCTTAACTCCAGGCTCTATAATCTGTTCATTTAATAAAAGTTATTATTCTATCTTTATGTACAAATCCCATACTGGTGCCAGGAAGATGACCAAGAAGAAAAGAGGAAAAATTCCTGGACATTCACAGGTATCGGCAGGGGAGAGCAAAATCTGCACAGGTGTCTACTCAAATCCTTAGTTTTCACTAAACAAAAACGTTGCTTCTTTCTCCATTGTGGGATGACCACCAAAATTTTCATGCCAAGCTTGGACCTACTTAGCATCAGCCATATTGTGGCTTGACACTGCCGCAATGTTGCAGGTACCGCTGCTGGCTTCTTTTTCTGCCGCCTTCCGTGCCTTCTCCTTCGCCTTGAAGTCCTCGATGGTTCGGAACTCCTCCATTAGGAGCCTCTCCAACTCTGGATGTTTGTTTATGGGACTGCTATCCTGATTTCGGTAATGATGAAATGCCCTGGTTCAATCATAAAAACAACCTGTCAATGATAAAGTATCAAGATCTTGTAGCTGCTAAATTCAACAAGTATGTCAGAAGTTAACTTTAAAATTTCCTTTTTCAGGCTTCCTTACAAAACCGTAAAATAAATTCAATGAGATTAATCCAGGGTACACCATGTTTGGAATTGAAAGTCCACATTCATTTTCATGTAGCAATTAGATGTATCATATATACAGATTCACTGGTGTGGCCATACATGGGATGGCCCAAAAATTAGGCTGCAAATAATTCATATTGCAAAAGACCATTGAACTGTGGCTACTGTTTGTTCCTTCACAGAAGGTAAAATAAATTTATGCTAGCAATTTCATCTGGCATGGCAATTAATTACTAGAGGATAGTAATTCAGTAATAGAGGAATGCAAACAAATTATAAATCCAGAAATTACCAGTATTTCTCAAGTCCATAAAGATCACCCTTATTATAAAATTCAAGAGTCAACTGCTCAAAATCTTCATATACATTTTGTTGGAAGTTTTTCTCCAAGCCATAACTGCAAAAAAAAAAAGTAATTGATGCTCTTAAAAAATGTAAATAAAAGGCAATCAGAAGTTCATTTTTTGAATTTTCATGCTGTGTACCTATAAAATCTGAAGAGACACTCAAGTCCATATCTGTAGTTTGCTGCCGCGTCATCTAGAGCAAAGTTCTTAAAATCTTTGTACATGTCTTCGTTAAAATTATCTCTCAGATAGTACGACCAAAATCGGTAGAGTGAATTCATTTCCTGCACACCATTGGATGCATACAATATGTAAATAATACAGTAAGTTTGTAACATGGCTTTTGAAAATAGAAGGGTGCAACCAAAAGTAATCAAACCAAGCAAAGTGTTCGACGCAACACATAATCTGCAATGACTAAAACATTTATAGACAACAAACTCCCATCCAAAGAAAATAGATTAAGTATAAAAGGTAAGCTATGTGTGTGTGTAGTTATCAAATTGCCATTGAAAGATAAATATATGGGAGAAAGCTGCACCTCGCTGCAACCAATTCCTAACTTCTTGCGTTCAGTGAGGCATCGATTTTTGAACTTATTGTACCTTCACAAAAAGAAAAAGAACAAAATATGATTATCAACTAAGGACGAAAGGGAAATGATATAATATTTAAAGAACGTTAAGCTTCAAAGGTACACCGTAAATTATTTAAAACGCTTACCTTTGTTGCTGGAACTTATTTTTCTCTAAAAGCTGATGACTCGGATGCTGAAATGGTGGGAAAGATTTGGGCACAGATCCCACAGGTGAACTCCCAGTAGGAATTCCATGAGGAGATGAACTCAGTTTTGAACTTTTATAGCTAAACAACAAATAGTAATTGATGAATTGAACTAACCTTGATAAGGGATAAAGAAAGGAATTGATTTTACCCCAAGAATCATAAATTTTTAATCTAACCTGTGGTTTTCCGGTGTAGACCCATAGAAATATCCAATTGCATTGCTTGGGGGGCTTTCTGATACACCACCATAGTGAGATCGGCTACTGGGAGTATTCGTAAAATTACCAGCAAAGAACCTCTGCTTATGTGAGGTGTTTGCTTTTTTGTTGCCTTTATTTTGCCGCCTACGTGGGATAGGCTGTCCAGCTTCTTCAGTACCACTAATTCCAATACTAATGTGGTTACCTTTTGAACCACCAGATTGTTTAGAATCAACATTTGCAGTATCAGCATGGGAACTTCTTCGATTATTAGAACGCCGACCGTGCACACTCTAAGTAACGTTATAAAATTAGTATCAAAAAAGCCAAAATATAGAATTAGTGGGTATATAGAACTTGGAAGGACCATCATATGTAGCCTATCAAATTGACCTTTGAGGCTCTAAAGAAAGATGAGGGGGGAAGTACACCTAAAGGAAACGAGTTATCCAGAGTAAGAGGTGCAGAAAAAGTGATGGCTTCAAAATCAAAGCTCCTACTTATATATTAGTACCAATAATTCGTGCGATAACAGGATCATAACCTAAATCTTGTGTAAAATATAGCTTATACACTCGCATAATTTTTGCAAAAAGGGGTGTTGGAAGTGGACACAGCATGCGCACGAAAACCTTTTATGTGACCCCTTGAATGCACATGTAATCTTGATGGTTGACAATTTTAAAATTTTGTAACATGTCACCTCATAATAATATAAGGCATCGCTGATTCTTGATGCTTCCTCAGTTGAAAATGCTTGAGGTATACTTGAGTGATTTTTTTCATCCTTCCCTGATGTAATATCCTGCAGCACAGATAAGTGAAAGAAGGTATTAGCGTAGTATTACTAAATACTAAAGGCCTTGTTCATTACACATTAAATTAAACTAAATTAAATTAAATGAGAATTTGTTATTTTTGGTCTGACTCTCATCCCAATAAAATCAATTCCACCCGGCTGTCCTCCTGGTGGTGTTTACGGCAACATAAAGTGGTATAAAAAAGGTACATAACAAAATATAATGTTGTATATAGGATCTACATTCTAATGAAATTTTAATCATGCCAATCACAAACACCAGCCAACCTATGTCCAAACCTTATTGGTTTAAGGTTCATATGAAAGCACCAAAAGACGCTAAATCATAATGCATTAGATATCATGAAACCAACCTGTGTAACAATTATTAGCCTATTCACATCTTGATCGTCGACAAAAAAATCATCATCCTCATCATCAACCCTGCTTGAACAAACACATTGCAAAAGAAAATCATTTTGCATACACTGTCTGGTCGCTGCAGCAATAGCAGGTAAGAGACAAAACATTGCTATGAGCAATATGTGACAATTATCAAAAACTTTTCGATCTTCTAAAATATAGTGCTAGAATTCCAATTTCAAAATGCATAGAAATATGCAATTTATTATTAAAACGAGCATTAAAGGTTGGAAAGAATCAATAAATACAACTAAATTGCACAATAATTGTGTAACAGTGATCAAAATGCAACTGACCTGTTCTGTTCAACCTACAGGCTACAGTGACTTGTAGTTTTCATGAAGTTCAATGCTAACATCCGTTTTCACTAATAACAGTATACATTTTGTCATGAAAGATCAATCACAAATCAGAAGCATTAACTATACCAGATCAACTACTATCACAAATGCACAATATATACTATTATCTACATAGTAAATATTCTGGCCACTAACAAGAATAGACCTGAGCACATCTCATATAATATAATAAATACGACTAATAGAAAATGCAGTGTAGCATACATTAAACAAGCAGAAGGAGGAACAAACCCAAAGTACAAATAGCTATGCTAATGACATAAAGTCAAACAAATCAGTTGCCTTATAAACAATTTGAATCATAGGAAGTTGTGGACTATGTTCTGCAACATGCATAGTTGCATTTGCATGCCAAAACAAACAAAAAGAATCATAACACAAGAAGATAAAGTAACAGATAAAAAAAGAGTTAAAATTTACCTTTTGTGTGAATGATCATCACGTGAAAGCTCTGCATGTTCCAATTCCAATTCCTCATCAAGCAAGAATGTGCTTTGATCACCACTGAAGCTTGGGGATTCACTTGGCAGATCGTTGCAGTAACCTCTTTCACATTGAGAATCAGGTAGTTTTATCTTCGTTTTTACTTTCTGGACTTTAACAACACTAGTCCTAAAAGGTTCTTCTTGTTTGTGTGAATTCACAGAGCTTGAAGAAATGCTCTTAGGCTTTTCATCAATACTAATGGCAGATAAGCCCTTATTCAATGAACAGCAATCTGTATCAGCAACTTTTGCCTCTGAAACAACACAATCTATGTTGCATCTAGTATCTTGAGAATAAGGATGCTTCTTTTGATCTTCAGAGTAAGCATCCTTCTTTGAGAAGTCACCAGGATTGGTCTGACCCATACTTTTATCCATGCTGGTAGATGATGGACTCTGAACAGATGTCCCAGAAGTAGAAACCCACTTTGACCAGTCAGAAAGCCTCCTTACCTTATCATCCTGGTAGCACACAAGAGGCATCAGCCAAAACCATATGCAAATTTGATGGATTTAAACAGTAACAGCTAAAATAATAAAGACCTGGATTTCTAACAGTCTTGAGCTTGCCAATGCTTCTACAATCAGATGTATATCCGTGGTCATGCTCTTAAGCTGTAAATGAGACAAGTAATAACAGAGTTGCTTTCTAGTATTATGGACAAACAACAAAAATATAACTTGACCGATAAAAATGCACATGGAAGACATACTCTATTGAAGTCTGCGATTTTTGAAATCAGAACCCAGCCATGCTCATCCATTAAACGTTTCAAAAAACCATCAACCTCCAGATTAGTATCACTGAAACAACATAACAAGTAAACAAAAGACTATGGTATACATTACAGGCATAGTCAGCCATCCATGATGTGTCACATGTGTAAGGTTGTTTGAAATAACACAGCATATAAATTGTACAATGGAAAAATGACAATGCAACCGTTAGAGAAAGAGTATATTTTTGTAGTTTGTATATTGTGAAGGCCAATGTGCATACATGAAAATAAATTAGCTAGCAGCACTATCCATTGAAATTTTCATTGAAATAATCAGCACATGTTAAACTCAAGAGTAGAAGTTAATGGAAGATATAACAATTTACCTAAAATAGTACTCCACTTGGGCAACTATATCAGATCTTAACTTTGCAGCTTCAGGAGACAAAACAGGATACGGAGCAGGTTGATTATGGAAAAAACGTGGTGGACCTCTCATTGGGTCAATGGGTACAGCAGGCATGTAATAATACATGGGCGGCACAGGTCCTGGGTTCAAAGCATTCTTCAATATTAGAGAATCAAAAGCTTCAATGCACCAACCATAAAAGGGAGTTTTATTAAAGTGAGTACAGGATTACCAGGGTATGGTGGTCCATTGATGTACCCAAGCGTAGGAGGCACATGCGCCATTGGTCTAACATAGGTTCTTGGTGCAACACCTTGCCAAGCATGGTTATAATGGCCACGGCCTTCATGACCAGAATGTGGCCTAGCATGAGGGCCAACAGGAGGCCGCCAAGCATGAGGATCTCCTCTCGATTGTGGTGGCAGTGGTCTGTTACCTTCATTACCACTAATTTGGTCTACTGGACCAAACGAAGGCATAGAGTTCTCATATCCAGATTTTCCAGCATGCGGTTCATGAGCTGGAACAGTGAAAGGCTGGTAAGGATATTCGTGTAGTATCATTGGACTGGGGAGAACAGGGTAGAAAATAGGTTGCCCTGGATGTTGGTGGTACGGCATCATGCCAGGGTATGATGGTGCACCATTTGCGGCAGGAGAACGTCGCTTGGGCCCATTTTTATGGTGAGCTTGATAATTTTTGTGGTGATTTCCATAGCCATCAAACTTGTGCGTACGGCTAGACACCTAGAAGGAGTTTTTCAAATCAGACCACAAACACTATAAAACAAATGCATTTAAGTTCTTAGCAAGGAAAATTGCCTGTATAGAGAAGTAACAACTAATGTCATATAACTGTCGTGCTTGGCATCTAAATAAAAATATTACTCAAAGCAAGTAGTAGACCAACTGTGGGGTCATCTTTAATCTGTATACATTTTTTTCTGAAAAAAACACCATTTAACATCCACAAAAACACATCGTTTTCCTTTAGCTATTTGTGTTACAGACTTACAGGAAAGACAACAAAAACAAACAAGATTGGTTATTTCCCTATGAAAGGAAGGATAGAATAACTGAATCAGCACGGGTTAACAAGACCTGTCAATATGGCAATAGCGAAAATCTTAACAGACTGATCTTTGGTCGATGCAACTTCATTGGATAACCTGCTCATATGAGCCAACAATCATATCAAGATCCTGACAACACTGGCACAAATGCAAATGTCTCCAATGTGGCAATGAGGAGGTTCCCAAAAGAGACACAATTTACAGAATTCTATAACTAACTATGCTGCCATAAGAAGCTGCAGTGGTTTAGCTACGGATCCTTTCAGACAGCGCGTTCATGCAATCATAGTGCAACAGTAAATCATAATAAAGGTGACCATATAAGCAGAAATATCAGCTAAGGAACTTTTCAGAAAGCACCTGTATGAATAGTTGCAGAAAGAAAAGATCCTTAGAAACAAGATGGTGGCTACAGGAGCAGGAGGTAAAATGACACAAAACACAATTGCAGAAAAATTTGAGCAAAAAATGTAACGGCAGGTCATAAGAAATTGCCACTAATGGGCAAGTTCGGTTTGGATGCCAACCATTGCTGCAATTTGCCAAAACTGTGCCAAGGAGGTGAGGCTAGCTTTGATTTAATGCCACTGTCATAAACTCATTTCAGTGCAAAAGTTTGTCACTATTGTGTCCAACGATTTGCTAGCCAGTAGCCACACAGACTGCGGCATGTCACACTTTTGGCAGAAAATTGTGGCTGCGTCAGACATTGAAGCAAGCAGGCGTCATATCAAAAATGTCACTGAACCACCACATATCATCATATCACATCACTGGCAAAGCTATGTCAGAGAGTTTTACCTCAAGTAAAGCAACAAACTTGAGTTGTCATGAGAAGTGTGGCATACATTCAACATAAATAAAGGTACCATCCAGTCAGCAACAACCACACCCTAACATGAACAGCTAGCACACTCCACAAAGTTGGAACCAAATTACATGGGTACTAAAAACAGGATAGCTTTTGTACTCAGACCGACAAAACAATGCATAAACAGACCTGGCCGATTAGCATAAAAAGGTATAAGCGATATCTATCTACCTAAATAGGCAATCTGTATTACTTGAGCTAGATTTTCCTAAAGGATAACCGTATCAAAATAGAAAGTTGGCACCAGAGCAAACATATCCCCACGAGCGACAGACTATACCTGCGATGGAGGCGGGGGAGGGGGCGCCTGCTGCGCCTGGGCGCCCTTTGCGGAGTCGCCCCCGCCAGCATTGCCCGGCCCGGGCTTCGCCGCGGCCTCCGCGGCGCCCTTCTGCCTCGCCTCCTCCAGCGCGGGCCACGATTCGGCCCCCATGACCGCAGCCTCGCCCGCCGCGGGCGGCGGCGTGGTCCTCCTCCACGGCGACGGCTCGCCGCCAGCCGGATCCGCCGCCACCTCCGCCGCCGCCACGGCCCCTCCGCGCACATTCGGCTCCTCCATCGCCGGCGCCGACCCGCCCACCCGAGACCAGCGCGGTCAACGGCTCCTCGCCCCGCCGCCGCCGCAGCCGAGCCCACGAGAGAGAGGCGCGCGCGCGCACACACACACGAGAGACGAGACGGCGTTCGGATGGCGCGACTGCGCGAGGACACTCAGTCTACCCTACCCAAACCTAGCCGATGGTTAGTGCCGCCATGGCGCCGCCGCCGACGGGAGTGTGGTGGCGCGGGCTAGGGTTTTGTCGGGAGGAGGTGGACTAGGGTTTTGGTGGGAAGCGAGAGCGAGGGACAGGAGAGCGACAGGGTGGTGTGCGCGTCTGTGCGTGCGTGGGATGCGTGAGGTAAGAGAGAGGAGGGGAAGAGGGGATGGATGGGGAAAGGGAGGGGAGCAACAAAGCAAAGTGGCTCAGGACGCGCGCATTCGGATGGATTGCGACGCGCGATGGGTTGGGCTCGGGCTCGGTGCTCGGGCCCGGGGGTGTGGCTGACGCGTGGGGCCTCCGACCGTGGATGGGGGAACCCTGGCTGGCCGCCCGCGAGCCCGTGTCAAGAACTAACCTCCGGATGATGTACTTTAAAGAAACTATTAAATGCTCTCTACAAAAGCTGTAAATGCAGTGGTGGTAATGTTTGGTAGCGAAACCTTCTTCTAAGATTTGTCTCTACATGCTCCCTCCGTTGGAATACAGGGGATATGACTTGTGTACCCCCGAATTAATTAGCGGTACTGCATGTGAGTTGGAGTGAACTTTGCATGAGTTAGCGCTGCTGCATGGGAGATGGAAATGTAGCCAATTTTTACTTGGCGCCTAAATTTACCTATCATCAATTTTCTAATGTGTTTCATACAAAAATTTAACAGGCACCTAAAATTTTTAATGCATTTGAAACAAAAAATGGCCGACACCATCTCCACCATGATGCCGTCTTCGTTGCCGTCAAGCGAGCCCGACACCATCTCCACTATGCCGTTGCCTTCACTGTCGTCGCCGTCGTCCCCGTCAAGCGAGTCCTGACCATATCCACCATGGCGCCTTCTTCGCCACCTCTGTCATCATCGAGCGAATCCTGCACAACATCCATCATGTACAGACGTTCGGTGTAAGTGGAAAACTAGCTTCAATCGGTGTGAAGTTTATACTAGAGTACTTGAAGAACGAATCGACTAAAGCAGAATGCCGTAAATATTTGCATACACGAGCATGAGCCCGAGGTCCAATTGCATGCAGGAGACTTTTGGGAACTTAGGTTGTTGTGATTCGCTGAGGGTAGATGAAACAATTTGCTAAACTTGCATTGAGAAATGTGTGTGTCTTGTAAATTCCTGTAAGGCTCCTAGGCCGAGCATTCAGTCCGTGGGAGGCTTGATCTTACAATTCCAATAAATGCAAAACTCTAATGCGGTAAATTTCAACAGAGGGGGTACTAAATTACAAGTGCAAATAGAGAGAGTCCTTCGTGCTCTTGATTGACAAATAATGTATTGGATTCTTTAGAGGAAAAAAAGGTACCTACTTAGTCCTACTTTTTGCTCGCTAATTTGGTCTCTGAACTTCAAAACTAGATTGAAGTGGCTCTCAAATTATCAAAAATGGACAAATTTGGTGTTTTAATTGATCAAAGAGCATTTTCCAGGTGATTTTTGTAGATGTGGACGGTGACAAGGTGTTTTTTCCTAACAAGGATGTTATCAGGGCAATTCTATGCGTAAGGTCAACTCATTTATAAATGTCATGCATAACTCTACGTTGGCATCCAATCAACAAAAAGAAACCAAAACCATCGTTTGACCGATCAAGGGACCAAATGTCTCCGTTTTTGACAATTCAAGGACTATTTTAACTCGGCTTTGGAATTCATGGACCAAATCGGCGCCAGAGTCAAAAGTCCAGGGACCAAATAGGTACTTTTTCCTTCTTTAAAATAGTGATTGTTTTATGCGAAGGAATCGCTCTCCGAGATCTATTTCCATAAATAGCACGAAAAATGTCTAGTACTTCGATTACGATATGATTACAGATAATTAAGTTCTTTTGCATAATAGATTGCATATCCTCTCGACTGTGGATATTTTCCTACCAATTGCACGCTGTGAGATCCTCTGCGTTGTGGACATAACTAAAAAGAGTTGTTCAGTCCCTGCATGCTGGGCCAGATAGTGGTGGGGCCCACGTAGGCCCCACATGTCAGTCAAATAATGGCCCTCTGTAGTTACGGCAGAGGATGCGCTCTTCAATTGCACATACTGACTTTATCTTCTAATCCAGTGACAAGGAGATCCTATAAAATTAAATCATATTTATTATAATATGATCTAAAAGATATATGGCACTGTAGTACAACTAAACTCCACGATGAGTTGTTAAAACGTTGTCTCGAGAGGAAAGTGTTCAAATTTGGGTACTCGACGCTAGGTCCTATCCCAATTTGAGAATTGTTTTTTAAAGAAATAGGATTCCTTGTTGAAGGAAACTTTTAAACAACACCCCCAAACTCAAAATATATGTATATTTTGTTAGATGTAGTCTCATGGATAAATTAATTTTCAACAACCATAACTATTTATGGTATCATTTTTTAAATCATAAACCTTTTTTATACTTTTATAAATCATAAACCTATTTTGCAAAATTTATGGATATCTTTTATTCACATTCAAAAATTATAGGCATAGAAAGTGCATAATTGAAAAACATGAAATGGTGGATCTTAGAAGAAATAACCTAAGGAACTACTAAAGATATGGGCTTGTTCCACCTCATGTGTAAAATGCATTTTTTCGGATTAGATATTAATTAGTTAGGTCATAATGTAGAGAGAGAAAGAGCATCAGAATTGAAAGGAATGTCCAACATGGGGCTAGAGCTCATGCTAAAAAATCTCCCAAAATTGAAGGTAGGATCCTTATATTATAAAATTATCTTAAATCAATTAAAAAATAAAAATACCTTTTCTAAGAATTTCCCTTTACATTAATTTTTTAATTTATTTTTGGTCCAGAAAAGCCCTTGGGTTTTGTCAAGTTTCTTTAACTTTGAATGTATTGTATTGCCACTATGTCTTTGCCATGTGTGACTACCTCCAATAAAAATGTGTGTTGCCACTCCGGCATTGGCATGCGCCAATGTACCACTACCTCCAATAAAATAGGTGTCACGACCCCTAGCTTAACAAGCAACTCACTATGTGGCACCACAAGTTCACCACCAATTCAGGCCTCTTGAATTGTCACCATGCTAAAGATGGCGCAAAGCAGCAATATGGAGGGGTGTGCATGATGGTATAGGAGCCTAGGAAGGGTCAAGGGGATGGCTAGTTATGTGTGTGTTGGTGAACATAAAGTTAGGGTTTTAGGGAAGGATATGAGGATAGAAATATTGCATATAGAAAAATAATATTGTTTTTGTTTGGCATGGCTCCATCTCCTAGATTCTCAATTGAAACAAGAGGAGATGACTCAAGGTCAATTTTTGGTCTAGATCTAATCAAAACCTAGAGCATCGCATAGGGAAAAAATCAAACAAGGGAAAAAAAACTTCATGTTGAAGAGAAGCCTGAAGAACACGAGTACTTGGAGCTTAGTGTAGATCCGTTTGGGTCGTGGGATCATGCCCCCCTCTTTTTTAAAGCTTAAGGGTATATACATATCAAGCTCAAGGTATTTGGAGCTCGACTGAACATACCATGAAAGCGTCTTTGGTTCACAATCCGATTTTGCCAAATTATTTGTGGTAGTTGTTTCATCATTGGGATAAAACCTTGTGCACCATCACGCTTGAGCTCTATCATATAACCGACATCACTGTTTTGGAATTTTGAATTTTCAAAATTTTAAAGTTGATTCCATTAGGAATTGGAGCATTAAAAATTATTTTTTTGGATCCAAATTTTCTCATGTTTTGAAATCCTAAAACTTGTAGATTTCAAAATACATTCAATTTTAAAAATATTCTAAATTTTAAAAATTATTTCAAAAATCAAACTTTAAAACTTTTGAGTTACAAAATTTGAATTTCTAAATTTAAAATTCAAAACTTTGGTGTTTTGGAATTTTAAAAACATGAGTTTTGAAATTTGTGGAAACAGGTTTAGGGATCTGACAAAGTAAAATGCAAGTTCATGAGACTAAGTGAAATTCGTTGTAAGTTTGAGAGCTACAATGTAATTTTCCAAAAAAACATTTATAAAAAATTATATATTGAAAGTATTGCATATTTGATAACACCACGCTTATGTGCGGTGTGGCACAACTTTGAACATATGGGTGTGTGACAAGATGTAGCCAAAAGAAGATTTGATCAGACGGTGGACAAACAGATAAACCATGGGTGTGGTTGTGCGTCAGCCCTAGACCGTTGTATCAGCATTTATATATGCCCAGGCGTCAGCATAATTTCAAACGGACTCTCCCGTCCCGTAGACCCCTTCATAAAAGTGAGACCAAACCAATTGCATGAGTTTTGTTAGAAGTCATCGAACCGACACCGACTCAGAAGATTGTTTTGCATGTCTCAGAAACCAAAATGCAGCATTCTCTTGAATGGAATTGTTCCGATGGTTGTATTGGAGTGGAGACGTTTTCATAGTCCCAAGGCAAATAGACTTGTTTAAGGCGCTTAAAATACGATTATTGGCTTAGCTTGAAGTTGATCATACACGGGGAAGAAATTAAAGAAACAAAAGCATCAAATAGATTCAAGAAGCTTCTGGTGTCTATGTTTAGTTTCTGGACATAATTTACCAAAGGTTTTTTCGCTAGCGTGTCATGCCATACCCATAATCAAAATGGCAACATATCCAGTGCTAACGCTCATTTAGTGCTAAAATGCTAACATCCAATCTAAACCATCGGATCTATAAGGAACAGTTCAGATATGGAGAGGTTAAAACCGCATTAATTGCCTCATTTCTCACTTAAATGCTTTCACACAGCCTTCCTTACCTTTTTAAGTGGGAAAAGACTTCCACCTCTTCATATCTGAACCGTTTCTTATAGATTTGATGGCTTGGATTGGATGTTAGCATGTTAGCACATAATGAGCATTAGCACTAGATATGTTGCCAATCAAAATTGTTGGTCATAAAATGTGACACAATGTAGACAAAAATATACCTATGACAAATCGGACACAATGCGAGGGTTTATAGCATGCCCAAAATGTGGCGCCAAACCAAATAATAGATTAATATAAAGTGTGGAGCGTGGACCAAACCAGATAATACTAACCTAATAAGATGGTCAAAGTAGCTCGAACAGGACATACTAATAGCCTAATCAAGCTACCCAAGACGGACACTGGCAGATCATAAGCAACAACCTAATAAGAGGTTAATTGGAGAACGTGCAACCAATATTTTCAACTTTCGAGTATAAACAAGTTAAAATATCCTGGCTGGCAGTATAAAAATATTATAAGCAACAGTAGTTTTATACATTACATTCTTATAACTTTTTACCAACATATTGCCGAACCAATTACTGGTCGAAGTTTTATCTTATACCACGTCAATATCCAAACATTACACAGCATGATGCATGATGCACAAACAGCACAGTTCACCACATCACTGTGCCTAATGACTTTCAAATGGATACCGGCCAGCCCTAGAATAGTCGATTCTAGGTAGAAAACAAATGTGCACACCGGCCAGCTCTAAGAACCTAGGTTAAAAGAAAGCAAATCTTACTGGTATGGCTACACCCAACCAAAAAACAAAGCACAGGATGGGATGATAATGGTTACTAATATTAATACCTCTGAGGCTCTGATTACAATTTGATGATGTGCACAGGTGCACAAAACAGGACAGCTGCAACACCGACACAGAATAACAGGTATGCCAATGCCTTGCGGAAAGTAGCATACAACAATTTGTTCTGCAAATGCTTATATAAAGTTTGATGCATTACGGGGAAAAAAATGACAACTGGGGCGTACAGAAAGTTTTCAGCTGGAAATTTTATCCTACTTCTCAAAAGTTTTCTGCTGCGACCATACGGTAAATGCTTGCTATTCTGTCAAGGGAATTTTAAATCCAGAGATAAACCACCAATATCATCTAGCCAATGGGAAAATATTCGGTGCAAAAGATTTTTAGTGCAAAAGTGCAAACAACTAACCTTGACCCTTGGATCTTCATCTTAGTGGTCCAGCTAAAACATAAAAACATGAAGAAAAAAAACAATACCATGGTTTTGCGCACAGATGCATAAATGTAAGAGGAAAGTTCCATCTCAATGCATTTGGACTGTACAGATCTAAAGGACTATGATGAGTTTTTGCACCTGTGCATTGAAATTTTTTTTGCACCAACTAATTTCCAGGCGAAAGTCTAATTAGTTAACCTCCTCTGTAGTATCCACCAATCCACCATCAAGATTCAAGTTTTCCTTGTTAACCTCCTCTGTAGTGTCAATCTTGCTTACCACCAATACACATCAAGGATTCAAGTTTTCCTCTGGCATCCATGCATTTTCTCCTATCACTCATCTTTGGCACAACACATATATAGCAGCCAGCAGGAGAGAAATGTCAACAAAATTAAAGAGCATAACATAAAATCATACAGGTACGATTATCAATTACAAACTGAACATAATGTCTAGAATAAAAGTTGATATGCTAAATGTAGGTAATAATAAATAAACATCGGTGTTCATGAGTAAAGCAAAACTTGCGACTTGATGACGATACAAGAAGATTGCTTAGTCAAACAGGCTGAAGCCCATGTCATCGTCTGACTCCTCGGCAGGTTCATTCTTCTCTTCCTCTTTGGGAGCAGCCGCTGCACTAGCACCAGAGTCAGCAGCAGCAACCGGGGCAGCAGCAACTGCGAACTTGCTGGGGTCCTGCAAAGCACCAACAAAAAAATGAGTTAGGTAAATCCTCAAAATTAAAAATAGCAAATGGAACCAGTAGTCATGAGACCAACATGAAGCAGAAACAAGGGGTTACCTTGAGATACTCCTTGATCTTATCCGCATGTGGGTACGAGTAATCAGTCTCCACAGCAACAGCAAGCACATTCTTGTAGGCATTGATGAACATGTGTGGAGCCGCAGCAATGGTTGGGTATGAGATTGCTAGGGAAAGCGAGGCAACCATAGAAACACCTGATGCAAACTTCTCCATCAGGTCTTCCTCAGTGAGATCAAGAACCTCAGGGCTGAACACCGATCCATTCTCATAGACATTGGTGATCACAAGACCATACGAGAATGGGCGGATACCCAGCTTGGCAAGCAGGGCAGACTCGGATGAGCCAACCTTGTCGCCCTTCTTGATGAGCTCCACAGGGGTAATGATTTCCACAGTACCCTTGTTAATCTTGGTGGGGATATTGAGCACCTGAAACAGGACACAAGGGATGGACCTTTGCTTAACTGCAAATAAACAGTTGACTCATCACCAAATGACAAATGCTAACCTGGAAGAAAGAAGTCTGAGATGGATCCAGCCCAGTGTTTCCAGGGGGAACCACCACATCAACAGGAGCAACCAGCCCAACACGAGCAGGAGCTCCAACCTGTCATATCACATAAGCAAAATCAGTCTAATGAAAACCACAGAAAACAATAATCAGCAAGATACAAATGGTCTAAATATTTACCTATGCTGTAGTAGTTCAAAAAAAGTATGGAAATCATAAAAACCTTCACTAAACAAAATACACACTGATATCAAGTAATTATCAATAACTCATAAAGTGTCATTGCAAGAAATACAATGTTTGCAACACAAACTGCATAGTTACGTATGATAAACAACTTGTGCATCAACAAATTCCACTTTTTTTACACAAACACAGTAGGAGAGGTTCATACTGGGTATATATTAATATGAAAGTTACATGTGTACATAAAGAGCAAAACTCAAAACAATTAAGGGTGATCTAAGGTACAAAGCCAAGACAGAGTTGATCATTAGCTAGCTGATTCATTCTAAAAGAAAGCAAATGAATATCCTCAAAGAAACTTGCATAACTAAGAATCTTAAACAACCACAAAAATCCAGTTCTACCACTAAATAATCCCACTGACAGAATGCTCCAAAAGAATACTGTAACAGTGCACAGCGGGTGGGCATGTGGCATTAATTTTATCCTTAAGGCCTTCCTGTTACCATGCACTACAACTTACAAACAAACCTAGCCTTTTTCTGCAAAACTCAATTAACTTTCAACCCAAGTGCCATTACATAAAATTCCTATTTCATAAGTGATTTCCAACCTAATGGCCCTTCAATAAAATGTAAAGCAACACATCAAACAAGCAAGTACAATTGGCATACTTAACCTAAAATTCAAAACATAGTCTCTTCTGCTACAAATCCTACATGCTAGCGAACGTAGAAAAAAATTTGAGAAGGGGCTAGACTTAGACATCATGAAACGTCTAGATAGGACTAGTAACCCTTGGGGCCTTATGCCCACATCAACATTTGAACCATACATCCACATGCACTAGTGTTATTACAAACGCTTTATATATGTGCCACCTTCCTCTATTTTAGGTATCTACTATTGCTCGAGTAAATTCTCCTCCATAAAGCTCTTATATTTAAGATCCTCTATGCCGCTCCTAAATATAGTCTCCCCCTACGCTTCCTATATCATTTTCTTTCAGAGTGAATTTGGGGAGTGCTAATGGAGAAGATAGAAAATATAGGGAAGATATCATTTTTAAGGAGTGAATACAGAGAGCCGATTTCAGATAAAACTCATGGAGATGATCTTGTGTTGTCAACTAAAATATAATATAATCTATGCCAGTATAAATCTTATATGATTCTAGCCGTAGCTGGTCTAGTAATCAATTTACTTCCATAGCATGGTTAGAAAATATGGATCAGCATTCCTACAATCTGTTTGGGCTTTCAGACCGAGTAATACAGGAAATATGACTATTGTCCTAAGTGTATACATGTTGGTGTATTACCATGGGTGCGGCTAATGTCCATGCCCAGCTTAGCTTCCGAGTGATCAACAACCAGTACTACTAAAGCGCCGGTGACCAGACTGAGCAAGTGAGCAGGGGCGCTCGCCACTAAACATGATGAAGCAGAAACAAACAAATAAATAGAACATGCTCTAGCACGATGACATTACCTTGTACTTGGCAACCTCCTCGCGGACCTCCTTGAGGTCGCCCTTGGTGAAGATGAGGCCAACGTTTCCCTGCAACCAACGAAAAAAACCTCAACTTTCCAGACCGCAAACAGAGGACGCAAGCGGAGGGGGAAGATCCCGGTGGGGCTTACGACGAGGAGGGGCATGAGCTCGAGGTAGTCGTTGTTCCCCGTCTTCTCGGCGTACACCTTGATGCAGCGGCGGATGAGGGTGTTCTTCCCCATGAGCACGATGGAGTCCCCGCGCAGGCCCTTGCGGATCTCCTGGAGCTGGTTGGAGCCGACGTTGTCGGCGACGGCGATGAGCACCTTCGTGTACTCGTCCAGCAGCTGGCACAGCTTCTTGTCGTACGCCAGCTTCTTCTCGGCCTTGGTCCTCTTGATCGCCATTGCAGCCGCGGGGGGGTGAGGTGGGGGGACGAGCTAGCAACGAGAAAACCTAACCCTAGCTTGCGATTGTGCACCGGGCAGATTGGATCTGCGTGGGTGGGAGGAGGACGAGGGCCAAGCTCTGCCGGAGAGGAGGAGCAAGGCGGACGGCGGCGGCGGCGTCGCTTTAACCTAGGTTTCTCCAGCTGCGAGGTGCGGGTATTTATAGGTGCGGGCGTGCGACTGACGAGTGGGCTTTGAGGGGTTAGGGTTTCTCTTAGCTGCGCTGGGGAGAAATGGGCCTATTTTGTGGCTGGGAGTGGGCACCGTGATCGGTGGGTGTTTTAGCTGGGCTGGTAGCTCGAAAGCTATCCGGGCCAGATGAGGCAGATTAGTCCTGGGTGGTTTTGTCTCGAAGTTAAATAGGTTTATCTGTTAACTCCGAGAGTTTTTGAGGCTTTTGAGACTGGCCTTGATAGCTAGATTTCACTTGTTTTTAGAGCTGCTAATTTCTGCCTTGATAGGCTTTTGAGGCACTCTTTTGAGGTAGGGAAAAAATATTTGTATTTTAAAAGCAAATAATTTCGGGCTCTTTTTATGTTGTTTCATGAGTTTTACATACGGCTTCGTAACTAAAAAAGAAATTGGACTAAAAAACAAAGTGTTTATATTTTTTTTTTCTGTAGGCTTAGGTTTTAAGGCTAATTTCTTGCTTAAATCAAAACTAAAAGTTAACACCCAAAAATCTTCATTTTTTATAAGGCAAACATTGTAAGTACTTGATACTAATTTTTGTTTTTTATTTACATTCCCGTCTCTTAGAGCATCCCAACATCTCCTCCATGATCCATCCCACCCCCTAAACACTATTCATACACACATAAACAATGTTTTAGGGGTGAGATAGGGGGCTATCGGGGATGCTCTTAGAAAGAGCCGCTAAACGATCGGACCAGATGTCGCGACCCCGGTTTCACCAGGATCCACTCACAATCGATTGCTAGTCACATAAATCAATGCTAGCAACTTGTGAGCGACTTTTAGGGGTGAGATAGGGGGCCATCGGGGATGCTCTTAGAAAGAGCCGCTAAACGATCGGACCAGATGTCGCGACCCCGGTTTCACCAGGATCCACTCACAATCGATTGCTAGTCACATAAATTAATGCTAGCAACTTGTGAGCGACAGTTTATTAAACATTATCACACAATCACAAATAACTAAGAGAAATTACATATTATACAAAATTAGTTGTTATACAACTAATTATTACAGTAGTTTGATTTAAATATGACATAATATTGTCGATAATGTATCAGAGTGCGAATATTTAAATATACAGCGAAAATAAGGTATGATGATGCTCCAATCCGACCCTTGAGCGTCAACTAATCCTTATCGAAGTCCGGGACAGAATCCTCCTAATCTTGAAGGTAGACTGGACCTATGTCTTCTCCTGAATACAAATTTATCGGTGGTTTGTATAGTGAGTATACGGCTATCCAGCAAGAATTCTTATAATGATGCAAGGATAATAACAAGGACAGGATGGTTGTTTTGCATAAAGACCTACTCTAGTCAAATTATTTAAAGTGTTGTAAAATAATTTTGTAGAACAATTAATATTGATACAGATTCCCTACAAACAATCAGAGCTCGACTTCCCAAAGACCCTCTGTAGAACAACACTTGCCTCGAACAACTCAAAGTACACCAACCCATCAGGTTAAATTATTAACACATGAGACTACCATGTACGACCTTTCTCCCCTCCCATGACCGTGGAAATGCCTATCATGATAGTTTTAACTCTGTATAGTGTAGCACACTTTACTCATAAGCCTAGTGGTAGTTTTATGTCTTAGCTCTTCCTTGGGAGCCCAGACTAAGTAACGATACAAGGAGATTCATTAGTATCTTATGTTAACACCGATACCCCCTCTAAGGTTTCGACACTACGGGTCCCCCCTCTTGAGCCAACGTACCGCAGCCCGATCTTTCAAAGTACCGTGTGTTAACAGTTTTCCCTAACTACTAAGCCAAGACTAACACATGTTGTGCATCATGTTGACGCTAGCACTTATGTTGCGCTTGTTTGGTTTGGCCGGATAAGCACACGTCAAGAGTTCTTAGATGAAGATGACTCCCTCCACAATAATTTCTCAATCCACAAAACCACCCGACTTGCCACCTTTAGTCAACACACGCCACATATATTTTAACTGATTAAGTTATTAAAAGTAACTCGGCAACTTCAATCATACCAAGTCACAAGAGTAATTAAATAATGAATAGTCTAATCAACAACTACCCACGAGCACTAGTGAAGGGAACGAAGGCCAAGAGGGGGGTGAATTGGACTGCTTTTAATTTTTTATTTTTCTTAATGATTATGCAAATTAAAAGTTAACCACTTAGTTAGAGAATCTTAGGACTACACAAGGAGAAGTATCACACAAATTAATCGGACAAATATCACACATCACAGGCATGCATATAAGAGAAGACTTGCGGAAAAATAAATTGCAGAAAGTAAAATGACACAAGGATATTTTTTCGAGGTTCGAAGACGAACTCCTACTCCTCGTAGAGGCAAGTCCTCGACACACGAGAACCAGCTCCCTCTCGAGCCTTCCGCTTCAATACACTCGTGGAAGCTCTTTCACCGTCACACGGTGAGGTGAGCTTCTCACCCCTCACACGGTTAGGGATGGCAATCGGGTCGGGTCCATCCGGGTCCGGCCGTCGAGGACCCGGACCCGAGACCCGAAAAGCAGACCCGAACCCGGACCCGAAGTTACTCTCGGGTCTAAACCAATACCCAGACCCGGACCTAGCGGGTACCCAGACCCGAACGGGTACCCGTCGGGTCCAACCTAAGAGAGGGAGGGAGAGAGGACACCCCGGCCGCCGCCTCCTTGCACACGCCGCCGCCGGCCGCCTCCTGCACGCCGCCGCCGCCTGCGCGTGTTCCCCACGCCGCCTCCCGTACACACCGCCTCGTGCGCTGCCTCGCACATGCGCCGCCTCGCGCACGCCACCGCCGTGGCCGTCTCCTGCACGCCGCCACCTAGGCGCACGCCACCGGCCACCACGCCGTGCTCCCGCGTCCCCTGCGCCGCGTCCCGTACGTGCCGCCTCGCACGCGCCGCCTTCCGCACGCGCTGCCTCGCGCGCGGCGCCTCCCGCACGCGCAAAGGCGCCACCTCCCGCACGAGCAGACGCAGCCGCCTCCTGCACGCACCGCCGCGATCGCCTCCAGCACGCGCCGCTGGCCACCGAGAGGGAAAGAGGGAGGAAGGAGAAGGGCGACGTTTTGGGGCGGCGGCTGAGAGGTGGAAGAGTGAGGAGAGAGGCAGTGTGGGTGGGAGTGTGGGAGAGGAGTTAGGGTTAGATGAGTGAATGACAACGTGGGACCACATGTCAGTCTATTCTTTCGGGTCCGGGTCTAGGTACCCATGGGACCAATTTGAGATCCGGACCCGGACCCGGACCCGAAATCTAATACCCATGGGTCCTAGACAGGACCCGGACCCGGACCCATCGGGTCGGGTACCCGCGGGTACCCGGACCCATGGGTATTTTTGCCATCCCTACACACGGTCTTGAGTGCTCCCACAAGCGGTGAGCTCCTCAAACCCACACCACCAACATACAGCGGCATACATCAACACATGATGGACTTCACTCCATCACCACCAATGCACGGCGGCGGCCATCGACACACGGTGGACTTTCCCCAAACACATGGAGGCACAAGAGACCGATGAAAGCTTGATGAAGACGGCTTGGTGGAGATCCTCCTTCCAGCAACAAAGTCCCAAGGAGCACAAATCCGGAGGACACACACCTCACCAACACTCTTCTCACATGCACATGGAAACTCTAGAGTTAGGATCCATGGGAGAGAGCTCACACACTTGGGAAAAGGTGGTTAGGGTTGCAAATGAGTCTCTCAACCCTCCCTTGAGCAAAAAAGGCCTTTATATACTCCCCCACTTCGGAACCCTAAGAAACAGATCTCAGATCGAGATTCAAGCCCTAGGCCAGACAACACCCCGAACAACTCCCGGACAGTCCGGACGAAGGCAAGCGCTTTCTGTAAGAAATGAAATTCGAGACAGAAAGGACACAACATGGTCCGGACAATCCGGACAGCATGGCCCGAATAGTCCGGCCAAAGGCAGGAGTTTTCTGGAAAGAAAAGAGCTTGCAAGCCAGAGAGGACACAACTTGGGTCGGACAGTCAGGCCTAAGGCATCAGGTCAACTGCGTAGTAGAAGAGAATACTCAGCTAGGACAGTCCTACCCCTGGGAGACCCACCGGCAATTTTCAGTAGATGTGGCTTGAGAGAGAAAGTTTGGCGCCGGAAAGGATATTTGTAGAGGTGGAAAAACTTAGGCGCTATGAAAAACGAACTTGAGAACAAGATGCCCGGACCCGAAACCCTCTGAAAGACTTCGGAAACTGAGATAACTAATGACTCAACTGTGCTCCTAGGAGGCTAGGACCCTGCAGTCAGAAAGAGGATTTATACAAGCATCTAGGTTACGCCAATAACTCACCTAAGAACGTAGAAGAAATATGAAAATAAAGTCCGTATTCTTGAGCGAAGTCGACGTAGGAAATCACCGCTTTGGGATCCATGAAAACCGAGAGTTTCCATTTGAGAATTAAGTGCATCAGTCTTCAAAATAAAAAACAAAGCACATGGGAGCTTGATTCTTACAACTAGCAACTACGCACAAGGATAGGCTAGGAAATACTAAGGCAGCAATAAATAGGCTAAATTCACATGATCAATGACGTAGTGTGAATATATTAGATTTCTACCCTTTCTCATCATTTCTTGCATGAGAAAAATAGATAAAAACAATAAACGGGTGAGTTTTTCAAATTAGGGAGCAAGATGCAATCTATCTGCCCTTGGTAGTACTCCGGGTTTTGGGAACCTACTCCAAACGTCTCTTGGAAACCTCCTGAGCAGTGCGAACACGGATGATCTACACGTATATGCATATACATAAGAACTGTAAAACAATCAATAGAACATATAACTAAATAAAATATATAAAATTCTAGTCTATTTATGGGATTTAATGGCTCTGGAATCAACTAATTTGGAGTTTGGATGCTCCATAAACAATTCCTCTAAGTTTCAGGTAATTCAGAAATTTTAGAAATAAATAAATCGGCTTTACTGGGTTAACCGGAAGAAAAAACGAAAAACCGGGCAGTCCATGCAGTTTGTGCATCAAGCGGAGGCGCAAGCACGCGCGCGGCCAACAGGGGCACATGCCACGGCGGCATAGGCGGGCGCGAGCGCGGCGGATCGGCGAGCGTCGTGCGGGTGGGAAAGAGGGGACACGTGGCAAGCGCTGAGCGGCCGACGCAACCCGAAACTTCTGCGAGCAATATCTTCCTCGTTTCTTGGCCAAATCCAACGATCGATATATCCATCTTGACCGCCTCGACGAGCTCTACACCATGGCACCACCTATTCTAGGGTTTGGGCACGACACAGAGAGGGATACCTCAAAAAGTGTTTCGACGGTTAGGGTTTTGGATCTGTTGATTCTCGAGTTGTAGTGTTAGGGGAGGGGTCTTGGGGGGTTTATATACTGTCAAAGATGACCTAGGCCTAGGTTGAGGGGGTTGGATTAGGACTCGAATTCTTATCCGGATGGATTCAAATAGAATTTATTCTTTTTTAGCAAGCAAACGGAGTTTACTTTGGATGATTGGGCTGAAATTTGGAGGGTAAGTCGGTTTATGCTTCTATAAGCTTCCCGCCAAATGTGAGCACGAGATTATCTCGTTTGCTCATTATTTGATAGGTTTGACGAGCTCCGAGCAAAATGGCAGCACTTCATGTAATCATGAGCTAGCCTTGGAATTTGGACTTGAAATTTGGAGGGTGTATAGATGATGGCTTCTATGAATTATTGAAATTTTTCCAAAGGTTTTGCTAGGGTTTTGGGTTAAACCTAATTTAAAATAATTTAAATTAGGGTTTTGTATATAACAATTTTCTATTTTTAATGATTTTAAAATATAAGTGATATACGATAAAATAGAGAATGCCACACCAGACAGGTGCAGGTAACTCGACTGCGTTAGGGCATTCCCAACCCTACCCCTTTTTCTCTCCTAATAATCACTGTAGCAGAGAGAAAATAAAATACAAGATAGGGAAATATAGGGAGGGATTAAAAAGTGGATGAATAGTATTGAGATATGGGAAGTTTAGAGGTAGGGTTGGAAATGCCCTTATCCGTGAGTAGTTGCCCTTCTCCGACATAGGAAAAGTAGCGAACTCGCACCCAACGAATGGACGACCTCCAAGGGAGGAGAGAGGGAGGTAAGGTGCAGTTTTAAATGACTTTTTAAGGTTTTTAAAATATTTTAATATTTTTTGAATTCCCTAAGACCTCTCTCAGCAACTCTCAGCTAAACAAGAAGGCCTATGCCAAGGACAAAACAACATGCATGAATCTGGTTGTTTGCGCGATGACCTCTGTGGTTTATTTTCACGAGCGCTTCTCTGAGACAGAACAGGCAGTTGGGCTCGACAGATTTAGGCTGCTATTCACAGGTAGGGCTGCATGGAACAAACGAAGCTATCCGGTGAACATATCCAAGAACATATTATGCTGATAATGCTGTCCATTTTTACTCATCGATTTTTTTTATAAAAAAACTCGGGATCAAACCAAACACTTGGCGTGTTTTCTTCATGTTATCTTAATTGATTTATCTACGTATTTGACTGATCTTCTTGATATAGTCTTGAGAGTTTGATCCACTTCATTCAACTCGTGTTTTAGAGCTTTTAGGCAAGTCTTTGAGATAGAAAAAAACCAAATTCAAAATTTTTTTAAATTCAAACAAAGGTAAGTAAAATAGACAGATAAGTCAAATAAATCAGATAAGCTGACAAGAACATACCGGAAGGAAACATCGCATAATTGGAGTCGTGTCATGTCATGTCATGCATCTATGGATGTCTTCTTCTGCCTGTTGATCTTCAGCCGGGGTGTAGCGTCAGCCTTGACCATGGCTGTCAGCTTGTCGTCGTCGTCGCCAGAGCAACCTCCTTGGTGCTGCAAATCTGCGGCTTCACGCCAACAACAGCGAACCTGCTCTTGTCGGTGCTCTTGCTGCGGCCAAGCCTCTCGATGTCGTCCCTCATGGTGGAACACTCCAACTCAGACACCCACTACTTCATGTTGTTCATGTCCTCCCAAAGAGCTGGTTCTCCTGGCGGCCAATGGCCACATAACGCATCGATGAGAGAAGTGAGAACTTGCCTTATCAAAGTTGGAGAGATCGACATCTAAACAGAATGGTTTATTTCGTCATAATCTGTAAATGGAGGAAGAACCCTAAACATAATACGCAACACAAAATTGGCATTACTTGTCTGCAAGTATCCTAAACTATCTGTTATGTGGTAATACACGAATGTGCAAATCAATCCTAAACCATAGTTCCACAAATTGACTAGAACCCTCGAATTGACAAAAAAAGTAAGTACAAACCCTAAATCCCCAAAGTGCCCACACCTGACTCCCCAAATCGGAGCCAATCAGATGTTCCGCTCAATGTGAAATGACCACATGCAAATCCATCGTCAAACATCAGTGAACCCCAAATCATAGACACACAAAACAGATCTAAATCGGCGCCAAATCTATCGGTCGAATCGAGCAGGGAAATAGGGAAGTTAGGGAGTATGGTCTGGAGAAGATGGGAAGGAATGGAGGTAGTACAGGCGAGGCTTACTTGGGTCGTGTTATAAATGCTCTGGCTAAACCTATTGATGGGAGAGGCGAAATTGTAGCTTTGAAATCTCGCTTAATTGAATCTCCTGCTCCAGGTATAATTTCGAGGCGTTCTGTATATGAACCCTTCAAACAGGGCTTATTGCTATCGATTCGATGATCCCTATAGGACGCGGTCAGCGAGAGTTAATTATTGGGGACAGACAGTGATGAGGACATCACTGACGAGCTTGCTATCCCTGACGAGCTTGCTGATGGAGTAGGAAAGCGTCAAGACGGCATGAATCCTCATGCCATACCGTTCAAGCGTTCATCAACGAAAGTTCAGCAAGTTAGTTACAAGGTTAAAGAAGTCCCCGACCACCGGGCCCAAGTCGAGAGGACGTCGAAGTCGCTGCCGAGTCTGGTTCGGCCATCTAGGACCAGTGCACCTTTAAACGGATGTCCAGATCACATACGACGTCCAAATGAGGCAAATAAGGACTGTACGGAAAGCTTACGAGATAATATTCCAATGGATCCGGCCATGCCTCCAAATTCAATCCGAGTCAACGGAAATCGCGAAAACAAGTTGGTGGACAGAAACTTTCTGGCGCTGCGTCGTCGTATTTTTGGGCCCAAGGCCCGTGTACCCTAGGGCTAGGGTTGTGCGTGCATGGGCACCTGTTTGTTACTTGTCTGCAAGTATCCTAAACTATCTGTTATGTGGTAATACACGAATGTGCAAATCAATCCTAAACCATAGTTCCACAAATTGACCAAAACTCTCGAATTGACCAAAAAGTAAGTACAAGCCCTAAATCCCCAAATTACCCACACCTGACTCCCAAAATCGGAGCCAATCGGATGCTTCGCTCAACGTGAAATGACCACATGCAAATCCATCATCAAACATCAGTGAACACCAAATCATGGACACACGAAACATATCTAAATCGGCGCCAAATCGATCGGGCGAATCGAGCAGGGAAATAGGGAAGAGAGGGAGTACGATCCGAAGAAGATGGGAAGTAAAGGAGGTAGTAGTACCAATGTTGATCTTACTTGTTCGTTGCTGGCGGTGTCGAATGATGATTTCGCCAAGGGGATGCTTGCCTTAGACCCTTCTTCTCCGGATCTAGTCGCTCCTCCTCTGGTTCCCTACCTGATCACATGCGAAGTAGTGGAACTTCATCAGATTCTCTCCTATGACGAGATGTCCGTCTTCGTTGCCATTGCCCCCACGCCTCCAAGCGGAAGCACAAATTGCTCAGTGGGTCCTGCCGCGCCGCAAATCGAAGCCACAATGATTACCCTCCTGCTCTCCAATAGAGTCCCGCTCCAACATTGTTCATCGCCAATCCATTTACGGGTGAAAAATCCTCTATTTCACTATTTAAATGGAGGGCACAATAGTATGGAGGGGCTAATAAATATGCTCTTAGGATTCATCGAACCAACGTCAATCATTGGTTTGCATGTCTTCAAACCAACGTGCACATTTTCTTTCCTTCTTCCGTGGGAGGCGGGGAGGAGTGGAAATGTTTTCAATGTCCAAAGGATAATCGGCTTGTCTAAGGCGCTTAATACTATTATCGGTTGCAGCCATTGAATGATGTAGTTGAGAGGATTAGATCACCTTGTTCCCGGTATTCAATGAGATTGTTCCAATAGGTCCGATGAAAATGTTCGCAGTCCATTTGTTTTCCAATGTCTAGACCAATTTTCAAACAGTATGATCTTCCTCGTAGAAGAAGAAAGAATACGAATGCATCGACAACATGCGGAACGACGATACAAGAGAAACAAACCAGAGTGCCATCCCTACCCACAAAGCACAAGTCACACAGGAGGCAGCAGCAGCCCACAAGCGGAAACAACGCCCAACGCTCAGACAGGAATCAGCCATCTGTAAGATTTCCTCAAAGGCATTCGATTTGCACAGCATGTACACATGCCAAACGACCTGGCAGTGGGCGAGATTCATCGTCAATAGTGAAATTGGAATGGAACTCAAAGACAGAAACACAAACCATGTACAGTTACAAATGGCGACCATTTACACTGCTAGGGCGCTAGGCGGTAGGCCGTAGGCATCATCGCATCTGCAAAAGAAAAGAAAAATGCTGCTTCCGGTTGTAGCTAGAACAAGACGAGCTAAATACTAACATGATCAGCCAGCAACAAACTGACAATGGCCTTATTTGTTTCAGCTTAAATTAAATACAGATTTATTATTTTTGTATAAACCAAACGATGTAATAGCTATCAATGTCTTCATGTCGCACGACCTCTTCACATTACACCATTGAATCCCCAATCCTTTGCTTGTTGTGCAGTGACAGTAATATTTTCCTTCAGTATATCCTGCCAAATGATTAGATCTTCTCAAAAAACCTATTGACTTGGAAGACCGATCTCAATCAACGTATATCAAATCTATCCAAGGTTGGTGTCAAAGATCATTTGTTAAAGTCAATGAAATGACTACAAATGGTTAAGCATATTCTCCAACCTTAGAAGACACTACCTCTTTCGCTCAATCTCTATGGCCACTTACAGCTGGATTAGAACTCAGTGTGTACGATCAGCAAAGTGCAACTGCAGAGCTACTACCTGACGAGCTAGGAGTGAACCCTCATAGATATCATGTGCCCACATATATAGAGTCAAAAGAGAGATTGAGTCCGAGGGAGAGGGGGTTTTCTTGGGGCTCAAGAGATTGAATAGATAGGGCCCCGCAAGTTGTGAATTCGCCGCTGGGGAATTCACACAAAAGGGAAGGACTTATTCTCAACGAAAAAAGTGCTCTCTGAACCGAACGTGAAAGTAGTTTTCCATCAGACGGCTGTTCACGTAACTCCACTCTCGGCTTGGATTATATATCCATTTGGTCCGCTCTCGGCCATTCCACACGCTGCCTAGCAGAGACGTGGTTATCTGAAGTGGATTCTATCTTTTGTAGTAGATGCCGAACCTGCTGCTCAGTGGGCGAGCGTAGCAACTACATGGACCCCTTTCTTTATGTTGTTGCCAGCACTTTCCTGGGCCGAGCCGGAATTCTTTATTAGAACGTCGGCAGGCAAAGCCCGAAGGAAGGCTGCTATCCCCTCGGCCTTCTTCCTCTTCCTTTTCGACGAAAAAAAAAATCGACATCTCAATCTCCGAAAGCGTTTTCCTTACCCCGCTAATCCCCCTCTTCGTTGAGCCTTTCCCTTAGTGGTAAGGGATATGCACCTTATCTGAATGTCGATAGGCATTCCGAAATTATCCTTTTTGGGCCCCGAGTGAACATAGGCTCAAACATGATTGGAGGGGTCCTAGCTACGCCATGCGTTCAATACATACGAACACCCCCGGTAACGACCTGTATAGATCAGGCGAGAGGTGCTTTGGATGCTGTCATAGTCGAGGCAATGGCCCGCTTGCTTTGTTTGGAAATGGACTCGATATAAAATCTATATTCCGGAGAGTATAGGGTAGCGAGCGGGGCTAGGTTTTTCTTCACAAGAGTTTCTCGATGGCCTGAGATGGATTGGATGGTTAAGCGTTCCATCGTTGAGTGCAGATCAGGGGGGCTTTATTTATGGTTGGAGAAAAGGAAGGGGACGTGGTTGATGTGTCACCATTCCTTAATCTTTTTGGCTAGAATCTACAATGGGCAGCAACTTTCAACTCAAACAAACAAGGCCAACTTTAACAGCTAACAACATAATAATCATCCCATATGATGTGCAAATAATATCAAAGAATTTCACTGTTGCCATTATTGAACAGCCCGTTAGCACGGTTGCCATTTTTCGATCGCCTCAAGCAGAGATGCCATTTTAACAGTTTTCCTCTCCCAAACGTGCCATTACGGGGCTTTACAGGGTAAAATACATGTTAATACATAAGAAATACGGGGCTGACAGGTGGGTCCCACCTGTCAGCCCCTCCACCTTCTTCTTCCTCCCTCCCCCCTCTCTATCTCTCTCTGCACGAGCCCCGCCGCCGCCCTACACCAGCGCCGCCGCCCAGCAGGAGCCCCGCCACCGTCGCGGCGCTCACCTCGCACCTCGCGGGGAGGTCGTTGGTGGCGGCAGCACCGCCGAAGGTGGCGTGAGGCGGTGGCCCGGTGGCTCTCGGCGATGAAGGACGGCGATGCATGGCGGGGCGGCTCGGGAGTGGCGGCGCAACGCGATTGAGGGGCGTGGGAGCTGCGCAGAGGGGCGAGGAAGGCAAGGGAGGCGGCGGTTTGGCTCGGGAACCGCCGGTGAGCCTCCATTATCGATTTCCCCCAAACTTGACCTAAATAGCCAAATTCAAAATTGAGCGCACCTCGGTCGATTTGGCTTCGAATCTTTGCTTCCTCGAGCTCACTTGAGGTCGTCCGCACCTAGCCCTAGCTTTGTGCCAGCCAATTCGGCCTCTAGCCGCCGCCGCCATTAGCGTCTCCACCTAGCTCCGCCTCCGCCGCCGCCTAGCTTCTTCCCGAGCTAAACCGCCGCCTCCCTTGCCTTCCTCGGCCCTCCGCGCAGCTCCCACGCCCTTCAATCGCCTCGCGCCGCCACCCCCGAGCCGCCTGCACCCCGAGACTCGTGAATCGAGACCGCGCTTGACATTTTCACTGTGAATCGAGCTCGTCGGCGAGGGCTCGTTAGCGGGGGTCGACGGCGGCGGGAGCTCGTCGGCGGGGGCTCGCCGGCAGGGGCTCGACGGCGGCGGAAGCTCGCCGGCAGTGCAGAGAGACAGAGAAGAGAGAGAGGATTGAGGAGGATGGAGGAGGAAGGAGCAATAGAGCATGACATGTGGGACCCACACGTCAGACAGTATTTGTAATGTATTTAGGACATGTATTGCCCTGTAAAGCCCCATAATGGCATGTTTGGGAGAGGAAAACTGTTAAAATGACATCTCTGCTTGAGGCGATCGAAAAATGGCAACCGTGCTAACGGGCTGTTCAATAATGGCAACAGTGAAATTAACCCTAATAATATTTACACACAATTATGGTGACAACTATTCTATATTACAAAGCCACTAACAGGCCGCACGCTTGTGTGTTCACGTGGCCGTCTCGTCGTGCGTCCACGCGCGCTTCCCCCGGAGTCCACACGCCGCTAACCGCTCCGTCGCCGTTCGATCGTTTCGTCGGGCAGCATCCAGCCGTCCACACCCAGCGTATGTTTAAAACCAAAAAAATGTCGCGGCCGCAGGCCAAACCGCGCGTTGGCACCTCGGCTAGCTCAGGTGGTTCTCGCTCCGGAGCCCTACGTTCGAAGCTCGTTCCGGCACCCATCTTGTTTTTTCCCCAGATTGCTTATACCGCCATAAGCTTGCTATGCATGCCGCGGTTAGCCGCTTCGTCTCCACCTGTCCCCAAATCTGTCTCCCCGCCCTCTTCTTCAAACTAGGTCGTCCTCGCC
Source organism: Raddia distichophylla (assembly GCA_005191435.1). Classification (NCBI taxonomy): domain Eukaryota; kingdom Viridiplantae; phylum Streptophyta; class Magnoliopsida; order Poales; family Poaceae; genus Raddia; species Raddia distichophylla. The sequence continues at coordinate 204,827 of SPJY01000659.1, read as the reverse complement.
GCGCTACTGCTCGGGTTTGCCTTCTCCTCCCCTTTCCCTCTGCTCATGCAAGCACCACGCCTGCATAGGTATCGTCCTCCCCGTCCAAACTCACGAAGATGTTTTAAGAAGGAACAAACTTTTGCAAACAGTCCATATCATGTGCAAATACTGCACCCTCCCCTTTTCCTCTTCTCATGCAGGCACCACGCCTGCATAGGTATCGTCCTCCCCGTTCAAACTCACAAAGATGTTTTGAGAAGGAACAAACTTTTGCAAACAGTCCATATCATGTGCAAATATTGCACATCAAAATCGGTTGGGGGCGACTACAGTACGGCATCCCGTCGGGGGCCCAACCCGATGGGATAGGCTCCCACGCCCTCTATTTCACTATTTAAATGGAGGGCACAATGGTATGGAAGGGATAATAAATATGCTCTTAGGATTCATCGAACCAACTTCAATCATTGGTTTGCATGTCTTCAAACCAACGCACACACTTTCTTTCCTTCTTGTGTGTGACGCGGGGAGGGGAGGGGATGGGGTTGCAGCATGTTGTTGAATGGAATTATTTCAATGTCTTCAATGTCCGAAGGATAATCAATGGAAATGTTTTCAATGTCCGAAGGATAATCAACTTGTCTAAGGCGCTTAATACTATTATCGGTTGCAGCCATTGAATGATGTAGTTGAGAGGATTAGATCAACTTGTTCCTGGTATTCAATGGGATTGTTCCATAAGGTCCGATGAAAATGTTCGCAGTTCATTTGTTTTCCAATCTCTAGATCAATTTTTAAACAGTATGATCTTCCTCGTAGAAGAATTAAGAATAAGAATGCATCGACAACATGCGGAACAACGATACAAGAGAAACAAACCAGAGTGCCATCCCCAGCCACAAAGCACAAGTCACACACAGGAGGCAGCAGCGGCCCACAAGCGGAAACAACGCCCAACGCTCAGGCAGGAATCAACCATCTATAAGATTTGCTGAAACTTCCCCCACCCTCAAAGGCATTCGATTTGAACATGTACACATGCCAAACGACCTAGTAGTGGGCGAGATTCATCGTCAATAGTGAAATTGGAATGGAACGCAAAGACAGAAACACAAACCATGAACAGTTACAAATGGCGACCATTTACACTGCTAGGGCGCTAGGCGGTAGGCATCATCGCATCTGCAAAAGAAAAGAAAAATGCTGCTTCCGGGTGTAGCTAGAACAAGACGAGCTTAATACTAACATGATCAGCCAGCTACAAACTGACAATGGCCTTGTTTGTTTCAGCTTAAATTAAATTAAATTTAATTAAATACAGATTTATTATTTTTGTATAAACCAAATGATGTAATAGCTATCAATGTCTTCATGTCGCACGACCTCTTAACATTACACCACTGAATCCCCAATCCTTTGCTTGCTGTGCAGTGACAGTAATATTTTCTTTCGGTATATCCTGCCAAATGATTAGATCTTCTCAAAAAACCTATTGACTTGGAAGACCGATCTCAATCAACGTATATCAAATCTATCCAAGGTTGATGTGGAAGATCATTTGTTAAAGTCAACAATGAAATCACTACAAATGGTTAAGCATATTCTTCAACCTCAGAAGACACTTCCTCTTTTGCTCGATCTCTATGTCCACTTACAGCTGGATTAGAATTCAGTGTGTACGGTCAGCAAAGTGCAACTGCAGAGCTACTACCTGACGAGCGAGGAGTGAACCCTCATAGATATTAGGTGCCCATATATATAGAGTCAAAAGAGAGATCGAGTCCAAGGAAGAGGGGGTTTTCTTGGGGCTCGAGAGATTGAATAGATAGGGCCCCACAAGTTGTGAATTCGACGCCGGGGAATTCACACAAAAGGGAAGGACTTATTCTGAACGAAAAAAGTGCTCTTTGAACCGAACGTGAAAGTAGTTTTCCATCAGACGGTTGTTCACGTAACTCCACTCTCGGCTTGGATTATATATCCATTTGGTCCGCTCTCGGCCATTCCACACGCTGCCTAGCAGAGACATGGTTATATGAAGTGGATTCTATCTTTTGTAGTAGATGCTGAACCTGCTGCTCAGTGGGCGGGCGCAACAGCTACATGGACCCCTTTATGTTGTTGCCAGCGCTTTCCCAGGCCGAGCCGGAATTCTTTATTAGAACATCGGCAGGCAAAGGCCGAAGGAAGGCTGCTATCCCCTCGGCCTTCTTCCTCTTCCTTTTTGATGAAAAAACAAATCGACATCTCAATCTCCGAAAGCGTTTTCCTTACACTGCTAATACCCCACCCCCTTCGTCGAGCCTTTCCCTTAGTGATAAGGGATATGCACCTTATCTGAACGTCGGCAGGCATTCCAAAATTATCCATTTTGGGCCCCAGCTGAACATAGGCTCAAACATGATTGGAGGGGTCCTAGCTACGCCATGCGTTAAATACATACGAACACCCCCGGTAACGACCTGTATAGATCAGGCGAGAGGTGCTTTGGATGCTGTCATAGTCGAGGCAATGGCCCACTTGCTTTGTTTGGAAATGGACTCAGTATAAAATCTATATTCCAGAGAGTATAGGGTAGCGAGGGGGGCTAGGTCTTTCTTCACAAGCGTTTCTCAATGGCCTGAGATGGATTGGATGGTTAAGTGTTCCATCATTGAGTGCAGATCAGGGGGCTTTATTTATGATCAGAGAAAAGGAAGGGGCGTGGTTGATGTGTCACAATTCCTAATCTTCTCGGCTAGAATCTACAACGGGCAGCAACTTTCAGCTCAAACAAACAAGGCCAATGGCCAACTTCAACAGCTAAAAAACATAACAATCATCCCATACGATGTGAAAATAATATTTACACACAATTATGTTGACATATATCTACATTCTTGTATGTAAATCAAGAACAGGACTTGGAACAGGGATAGCTTGAAGTTGATCAGGAAGAAATTGAAGAAACAAAAGCAATCATCACACAAATTCTAGAAGCTCATACTGATGTTTATGTTTGGTTGCTGGACATAATTTACCAAGGTTTTTTCGATAGCATGTTGTGCCATAATTTCTGTGGCTCCAAAATTGTTGGCCATATAGTGCGGCACGATATGGTATCTATGACAAGTCAGGCACGATGCCAGGGTTTATCACGTGCTCAAAATGTGGCATCAAACCAAACAATAGGTAATATAATGTGTGGCTAACTAGGTTGTGGTGAGCAACCAAACAACACATACTAATAACGTAATAATATGATCAAACTAGCTTGAACTAACTCTCAATCAAGCTACCCAAGACAGGCACTGGCAGGTCATAAGCAACAACTTAATAAGTTAATTGGAGATGGCAACCAATATTTTCTAACTTCAACTATAAACAAAAAAAATATCTTGACTGGTAGTTTAAAAACATTATAAGCAATAATACTTTTATACATTACATTCTTATAGCCTTTTACCAACATATTGCAGAAGCAATCACTGGTCAAAGTTTTATCTTGGATTCCATGTCAATATCCAAACCTACACATGCATGTGACCTAAGAGAGTACAAGCTAGAGTAGTAACACGATGGCTGATATGCACATACAACACAATTCACCACATCACTGTGCCTAATGACTTCCAAACAGATACTGCAGAAGACCAAGTAGACAAGATAAAGTAAAAAAAAACGTATTAACACAAAACAGCCAGCACTTGAATAGTTAAATCTAGGTAGAACACAAATATATAAGAACCTAGGTTAAAAGAAAGAAAATCTTACTGGTATGGCCACACCCAACCAAAAAACAAAGCATAGGATGGCATGATAATGGTAGATACCTCTGAGGCTCTAATTACAACTTGATGTGCACAGGTGCACAAACACAGGTCAGCTGCAACACCACCACATAATAACAGGTATGCCAATGCCTCATGAATAGTAAAAACAAAAGGTAACTTTGGTGGTTAGCATACAACAATTTGTTCTGCACATGCTCAAATAAAATTTGATACATTACGGAAATAAGGTAAGACAAAAATGACCATTGGGGCATACAGAAATAAGTTTTCAACTAGAAACATATCCTACTCCTCAAAAGATTCCAGCAGCAGAGATGCCATTCTATTCTGTCAAGAAGAATTTAAAAATCAGAGATATCAGCCAACAATTCTAATAAAATTAGAACTAACAGCCACAAGCATGACCCAGACCTTTCATAATATGCACCTGAAGAAACAATGCGTTCACCGATGCAGTACAGGAGAATCTACAATAACACACAAGCATTCACATAAGAGAACATCTCATAACATGGAAGAAAACCATAGTGCACTTTATCAAGCAGCATGATCAGACATCTGAAATCAGGTGATAATAAGTAGGTATCCCTTAGCTCCCTCAATTGACATAATGATAACATCAACATAAACTCATCCAGCATGTAACCATCTTAAGAAAACATAGGCAAATCTGAAGTTCACTGTCACATAGTGCAAACAGCAATACTTGACCATATAAAGTACATAACATGATAAACATGAAGGCAGGAACCAATGAAAGGATTCTCCAAGATAACTGCTGATGTTTGGTTGTAAACATTAACCTGCCAGCACATTTTGAAAGCAAAAATGCTCATTTCTTTCTCCCACCACGCTCCCTGAGTGTTAGATTGATCACAACTCCAGGGCCAACATTGTAGTAGGCAAGAGTAAGATTGTCTTTGAGGAAACTAGTCCTGACACTGAGCTTCTGCTTATTAGAAGGGAGCTGCAACTCTCCAGCAATCTGCTCCTTCAGGCTGCCAACTGTGTCTGAGAGAGATTGGACAGGGATCTCCAAAACCTGCCCTCGCAAGTTTCCTTCATCAAGATTGGGTACAGATACCGAGATCCGAGCAGGACCCTGTATGAAAGAGAATAAATTAGCATGGCATGATATATACATAACATAACTGGAGAGAGAGAGAGAGATAAATGAAGTCATTACCGGGTGCTGAGCAAGGAACTGCTCTGCTGGGAGAAGAGAAGCATCATCTACTCTCAGCCTCTTTGGTTCTGGTTCATCGGGAAGAGGTGGCTGCTCTTCAGCAGGTGGCTGTGGAGGCAATGGTGGCTGAGGCGGGGGGATTCCAATGGGATTCACCATGGTTGGCATGTGAGGTGGTGGGGGCATAGGGAAATGACGTGGTGGAGCAGGCATGAATGGGTGCTGACCTGGAGGCGGAGGAGGGATATTGGTTGTCATCGGACCCATCGGAACTGACATCCTAATCATCTGGGGCTGACCTGGTATTGGTGGTTGAGGCGGATGAATGCTAGGAACCATATGTGGAACTCCTTGCATATGATGATGATGAGAGATATTGATACCACCTGAGGTTGGGACAGGATAAGGCATTGTATTAGGTTGGAATCGAGGGACATTAACCAAAGGAAGCGGTTGAGGTCGTGGGATTGGCATGCCAGGCCGGGGAAGTGGAGCTGGACCAGGGAGAGTTCTCCCATCAACATTTGAAGCATCAACCTGTTCCTCACCACCCATAGACAATGCCTGAGTGGCAGTCCGACCAATGCTTCCGGAATGACCATCCCAAATAACTTGCTTTGGCTGCTCATCCTTTTTCTTCTCAATCTCTGCCTTAACAGCATTAGAAACCTCCTCCTCAGTTGTTCCAAAAATGTCTGGCCTAGTGCGGGCAAGACCCATAATGTTACGAGAGATCTCATCATCAGGTGCAAGAGTTGTCTCCTTAATCTTTGCCAACATGCGTTCTTTTTGTTCCTTGTATTTTGGGTCAATGAGCGAAATTCGCATGTGTTCCTCCATCTCGCTGATGGGAATGAGCTCCCCAGTTATGGGGGAGAGAACAAACTTAGTTGGGTCCCTCTCTGCAGGGGTCCTCTCCTCAGGCCTCTTATAGTTCTTAACAATCCTCATAGGCGGCTCCTCATCACCAGACACCTTAACCTGTGGCTGTGCCCTTCCTTCATTCTCCTCAAGCCTTGTTGCCCGCATTCCTTCCTCAACAAGTTGCATCTCCTCCTCGTCCATATCCATCTCGACATCCTTAGCTGGTTCAACCAATTCCACGGCTTCATCCTCTCCCAACTCATCCATCCTCTTCTGACGTTTCAACTCTTCTAGCGTTAACGGCACAGGAAGCCCCTCATCCTCATCATCCGCAAACTCAATTGTCTCAACGACGACAAAATCATGCCAATCAATCATAGACATCTGCGCCCTCTCCTGCTCAATCTCATCCTCCGCCTGCTGCCTCGCCTGCTCCTGCGACCGGTCCCACTCCAGCCGGTTCAGGCACCGTTCCAGCACAGTAGTCAGGTCCTTCGATCCCTCCCGCAGCTCCTTCAGCAGCGCAGGCACGCCCTCGTCTGGCTTCAGCACCCTCGAGTATGCATCCGTGAGCTGAGCAAAGAACGTAAACATGCTGTGTGTGGGGCGGATGAAGTGGAACTGCGGGTTGTTGCTCTCACGAGTGGCCAGACTCGTCAGGAAGTTCTTCCCGTTGCGAGCCACGAACTGAGCTGTAAGCTTGATGATATCCAGCTCCTCCCCTGTGATCCCCTCGGGCAGCCGCACGGTGTACAGCTCCTTGGCTGGCGGCACCAGCACCTTTGTCGGCGGCGGAACGCGGAAAGGCGCGGAGTGGTCGGGCTTCGACTCGGCAGCATCGCCGGGCGCTGCGGAGTCGGGGGGCGGCGGCGGCGGCGGCGCCCCGGCGTCGTCGGACTCGGGAGCCGCGGACGCGTCGGGCGCAGCCGGCTGGGCAGCGATCTCGGAGATACGGTGCTGGTAGTAGGCGTGGTAGGGGTCGGAGGGCTGGAGGAAGTTGAACTTGGCGTTGCCCTGGTTGTGGGAGATGATGCGGCGCTCGAACTCCGGCCCGTTCTTGGCGACGAAGGTGGCCGTCTTCTCGATAATCATGCGGATATCGGGCGGCGGGTGGATGATGCCGATGGTGCGCGTGTGGGTCGCCACCGTCGGCGGGGGCTCGGGCTTCTGGGGGGCGTCGCTGGCGGCCGCCGCGGGAGGCGACTGCTGCTGCATGCCGTCGCTTTCGCCGTCCGGCGCCGGTAGGGGGAGGATGAGGGCGCCCATGGCGGTGGCCGTGGCGGTGGGGACTAGGGTTTCGGCGAGCGATGTGGGCGCGGGGTTAGATCGGGAAGGAATGGGGAGAGGGGAAGGGAGACTCGAGTGCTGCTCGAGTTGTTTGTTGGGCTGGGATTTGAGTTGGGTTAAAATCGGGACTCGAAAGAATTTCTGCTGCCTTGCAGTCGCTGCGGCCCAGAAATATCTTCTCAACTACTCCAGTATTTTAGAAGGGGACGGTTCATGTTTGATCAAAATTACTAGGTTTAATTCAGTTTTAGTGAAAATTTATCTAAACTACTCTATAATTGAGCAGTCGCTCAGAGGTATCTCACGGCTCGTTGATTGTAGCTCATGTGAGAGAGCCCATAAAATGTAGGCCATTCATGCGCCCAAATGGCCAAATGCTCAACTAAATCTCCAAACATAATCCTCTCACCATCCACCGTCTGGCTAGTTGCCACCCTACAAACAACGATAGGCAGCTTTTTTCATGCTCGCTGTAAGATCAAGCTTCCTATGGGCTGAATGATTTTGGTAATTGATGTCAACTGAGCTGTAGAGCTGGGTCACGCCAAGATTAAGGACATTTGTTTCCTAGTTTTTTTATTTCTTGCGTGTGTGTAGCTTAGAGTTAACATGCCTGCCGATCGTTGTATATCTAGCTGCAGGGTCCCACAGAGCACATCTTCTGTCTCTTATTTTCATTCATCTTCGAGAGAGTTAGGATAGGTTCAAGGGACTCCAGGGGTAGCCAACTATCCGAAGTGTCATATCTACTAAATCCCAAAGCCAGATATTTTCTGTGGGCGCGAAACTTCCCGCCTAAGGGTTCAAATGTTTTCGCCGAGTTCACAAGTCGACAAACATGGCACTAGGGATGGCAATCGGGTCGGGTACCTCCGGGTCCGGCTGTCGTGGACCCGGACCCGAGACCCGAACCCGAAATCACTCTTGGGTCTAAACTTATACCCGGACCCAGCGAGTACCCGGACCCGAACGGGTACCCGTCGGGTCCAACCAGAGAGCAGAGCAGGAGAGGGAAGGAGAGAGGCCGCCGCCGCTGCCTCCTTCACGCCGCCTCCTGCACAAGCCGACGCGGCCGCCTAGGCGCGCGCCGCCGGTCGCCGCGCCGTGCTCCCGCAGCCCGCCGTCGCCGCCTCCAGCAACCGCCGCCGTGGGGGAGGACGCCGCGCCGCCGTCGGGGAGGGAGGCGCCGTGGAGGAGGGAGGAGGGAGGAGGAGATCCCACCGTGGAGGAGGGAGGCGCCGTGGAGGAGGAGATCCCACCGTGGAGGGAGGCGCCGTGGAGGAGGGAGGAGGGAGGAGGAGATCCCACCGTGGAGGAGGGAGGCGCCGTGGAGGAGGAGATCCCACCGTGGAGGGAGGCGCCGTGGAGGAGGGAGGAGGGAGGAGGAGATCCCACCGTGGAGGAGGGAGGCGCCGTGGAGGAGGAGATCCCACCGTGGAGGGAGGCGCCGTGGAGGAGGGAGGAGGGAGGAGGAGATCCCACCGTCGAGGAGGGAGGCGCCATGGAGGTGGGAGGAGGAGATCCCGCCGTGGAGGGAGGCGCCGTGGAGGAGGGAGGAGGGAGGAGGAGATCCCACCGTCGAGGAGGGAGGCGCCATGGAGGTGGGAGGAGGAGATCCCGCCGTGGAGGGAGGCGCCGTGGAGGAGGGAGGAGGGAGGAGGAGATCCCACCGTCGAGGAGGGAGGCGCCATGGAGGTGGGAGGAGGAGATCCCGCCGTGGAGGGAGGCGCCGTGGAGGAGGGAGGAGGAGATCCCGCCGTGGAGGAGGGAGGCGCCGTGGAGGAGGGAGGAGGGAGGAGGAGATCCCGCCGTGGAGGAGGGAGGCGCCGTGGAGGAGGGAGGAGGGAGGAG